>CAUOFW020000948.1:524560-637179 GCA_963454935.2 Ilex paraguariensis | reverse complement strand
TCAAATAAGTCTAATTAGATATACCAACTTCCAAAAATCCCTTCATATATATGTAAACTAGGTCCAATCAAATGGAAAATGTTTGGGTGCCTGGGCCTGTTTGGCCCAAATTTAAACTAAGAACTCATGGTTACAAGATAATGAATTGGAAAAATTGGTGGTGTAAGTTAAGCATTGTGCAGTACTAAAACACCAACCTCAAAGACCTCATCCCATTGGCCCAGAATTTGATTTCATTCATGATCATAGGATTGTACATTTTCATTCTTTTTTCTTCTTTTTTTTTTCCAGTTGGATACAATAAAAAAGAACAACAACGTTCAACGGGTAGAATCAGAATACGATTTTTTTTTCCCAATAAGTGTCAAAATATGATGTCAGGGGAGACAAAATATATGATTAGAAAACACATCAGCCGAAAAAAAATTAAGTTCAAGCATGATATATTAAGATTTAAGACTCAACTAGTATATGAAACATTAAAATCAATTTTTCTCTATTCTAAATGAAATAGGAGTAAAAACCACATAAACTAACTTTTTTCGGTGGAATTCTACGGTCTTTTAAATCCCAAAAACTATCGATAATAGATTAGATATAAGCTATAATTTTCCATCATTCTCTTTTGATGTGTGCAATTATCAAGTCTGAGACAAAATCTTCATCATTTTTGTCGTGAAAAGTAATTCTAATCATAATGCATTAGATTTTAAAAGAAAATAGGGGATGATGCATTAGATCGAAATAGTATTATATTGGCTCAATATATCTATAATATAAAATAGGACAGGTTTCAATAAGTTCATCCGAAGGTCTCAAATAGACTCATCCAATGACCACCAATATTTTTTTTTAAATTATTAATATTGCATCGTACTTTCAGACGCGAGTTATTTATAGTATATATAAATATATTATATATATATTCTGAGAATCGTCTATTTTAGGTAGCAAACATTGACTTTGTTTAAAAATTATTCATAATAAAATTTGTTGCTTCATTTGCACTCAAAATTAATAAAAAGCTGTTTATGAAGAAACCAGGGATGTTTAATATAGTTAGATACAGTAAGAAGTTTGACCATTATGGAATGTAGATGATTAGGTATCGTGCAATGCTTATGTCAATATAATATTTTGGACTAACCCTCATAAATTAGCGTTTGGTGGTATGCTTATGTCATTATAATATTTTAAAATATTTTTCATAAATAACCTACAAAAAAATAAAATAAAAGATGCACATAGTTGTTGAGAGATCCCATATCGCTAAACCAAATTGTATGACTTTTTTATAGGTGATCGTATGTGGTAAGCCACATCATGGATGCCACACTTGGGGTGTGTTTCAGGTCGCGGATTAGAAGGGAATAACTCTAGTAAGATTGGAGAAAAAAATACGTGGAGTTTATTTATGTGACATTTGGTGAGTGAAAAAGTGTATCGAAAATCCCACTTGAACGAGACCGAATATGCTCATTTACGTCCTACCGACTGACAGATAAATGAGTTTAAGTTAGATAACAAATGATATATCGGAAAGATCTCTAATCCAGTTCAACCTTTCCATCCTAACACATCCTTCCACTGTATTTTGGTTCTTTCCCTAAGGAAGATAGAGTTAATTTAGGTAACATGAACGTCTTGAATTCAAATTTTGATCACTCTTTAGAGCCCAACAATAATGGATTTATACTCATGAATATTTTAATTCTGATGTAGATGACCTGCCTTTGACCAGATTGAAGAGAAAATTAGTTGAGATTCAAATAAATTGACTTGAACACTGATCGTTGAATAAACAAAAACAGAACAAAAAAAAAGGAAAGAAAGTATGATCTCAAAAGATACATAATAATTACTCAAGTATGAGTAGGAAGAAGAAAGGGTAAATTACACTTTATTTTCTTGAACTATTACTCTTATTTTAATTTATATTCTCAATTATAAATTTTTTTACATTATATCCTAAAGTATCAATTTTGTATTGATAACAAATATCAATTTTTGACAGTAAATACCCATGTGAGTGATCTATATTGCCAATAAATAGCTATTCATTGCACACATGCAGGTTAAAAAAAAAATACATATTCCTGACTTTATCCTTCTTAAGTTCTAAATTTTTTTTTTCCCTCTGTTAGACCTTATTTTTCTTCCTAGCAACTATTTGGTTGCAAAATAGATAAAATAAAAATAGTACTAGACATTTGGAGGGAAGCTCTTTTGAGTTCCTTCCCTCATTTGAAAGATTTTTAAATTTATCATTATTTATTAGAGTTGATATGAAATAAAATTGATATTTTAGGGTACAATGTAAGAAATTTTATACTTAAGGATATAATGTGAAGTAAGGATAATAGTTCGANCGTTTGAAATATTTTCAAATTTATCGTTATCTATTAGAGTTGATATGAAATAAAATTGATATTTTAGGGTACAATTTAAGAAATTTTATACTTAAGGATATAATGTGAAGTAAGGATAATAGTTCAAGAAAAAAAGTATAATATACTCAAGAAAAAACCATTTTGCACATAATTTTGGAGTTACAAATCTCTTGAATTATGTTGCAAAGTTAATGGAAACTTAATAAAAACATGATTTTCCAAATATTTTGGTTACTCTTCTTATTAAATAAAGGCATTATTATTCCAATTACCAAAATTATCTCAATTCTCAAATCATTTTCAGAAGTAAATCCATGCAAAGCCAACAGATTTATCAAAAATTCAATTTTCTAAAGTTTTCAATAAAAAAGATTCCAAATATATTTTTAGCAAATAGCTATGAAAGTCAAATTATTTCCAAATCTTAAATTTGTTATTGGGATAATAATAGGTCATATCCTTTTAGATCTTCCTGTCATGTCAAATCTCACTCAGCATTTACTAGCCGGCTTACGCGGTCCAACTCTATAGGACTTGACCACATAACTGACGAAAATAATTATTGAGAATTACACTTTAGACCGGAGGCGAGTTTTCTTATTTAATCACTCAAATTCTTTCGTGTTTGAAATATTACACATAAATTTTTAAAATTTATATATTTGTAACATTTAGACTCCATGTCGTCAATGTTCACTGGTATATCGTTAGTAAATTTTATTTAGATTTCTTGAAATTTATAAACATATAATATTTAGACTCCTCAAATTTAAAATGTTATGCTTATACCAAAAATATTCCAATCAAAAATATAATATTAAATATTTTAAATTTTATAACCAAAATTAATGATCTATTATGAGATTTATTGAAATAAAAATTTAATTTTTTCTTAAAAAAATATACAATTATACTATTTATTGAAATTTTATTTGATCGTTTAAACGACCAAATTAAACTATCAAATTACCTTAATTAAAGTTAGAATATATTATGTCAATTACAGTTTGATCCCTTGTTTGATTTTTTATTTTTATTCCAATATATATTATAATTGTATACTAATTATAATTTTTTTAAATTAGATTTTATTTTAATAAATGATGTAATAGAACATAAATTTTGGTTGTAAAATTCACGTTCTATTATGAATGATTTAAACCCTTCGTTTGATATTTTAGTTTTATTCTAATAGATTACAAGTTTTTAAGAAAAAAATTGGTTTCGTATTTTTTATTTTGTTTCAATAAATGATACAATAGGATATGAATTTTGATTAAAAAATAAAAAATATTTAATTTTTATCTTTGATTGAAATATTTTTGGTCTAAATATAACATTTTAAATTTGAGAGTCCTAAATATTATATGTTTACAAATTTAAGGGGTTTAAGTATAATTTATTAACGGCAGGGGTCTAAATATTATATGTGTACAAATTTTAAAAGATTTATGTGTAATATTCCAAATATCATGAGATTTAAGTTATCATAAACTTCCTCTATTGCATATTTTTACTACTCTAATAAGTCGTATTTCAAAATTGGGTCAACCCATCGCGACAATTAGATTATGGTCAGTGCTGTTAAGGCTAGCGTATTAATTACTATATGATTGTGTCATACTAACTATTATTTCTATATTTAATTTAATTTTATTCTTATTCCAACCAAATGGAGCCACTGCGAAAGAAATTGAAGCACTGAACCAAACCCCCAACCACCATCAACGGTTGGTTCTAGAAAATCACAGAGAGAGAGACAGAGAGAGAGAGAAGGACGTGTCGACTAACATATGATCGATTCTTGAAGCAAACGACGATGTCGACTGAGCATCAACACGCCTTGCTTCAGATCTGTCCTTCCTTCAATATCCTTTAGGGTTTCAATCTGTTGATCTTTCGTATATATGACTTGAACAATGCCTTCACGCATCACATTGTTCTCGTAGATACGCACTCATAGGTATTTGCTCGATCGAGGTTCTGTGATCCGATCTCTTTTTTAAATTCACATTGAAAATGTTGGATTTGTTCACTGATTGGATTTGATTTTTGTTGCCCATTTCAGTTTTGAATCGGTTTCGGTGTAGGAAAGGAAGAAACAGAAATGGCAGATCCTGAACCTGTATCACCTGGACTGGTATGGTTCATTTCGAAATCTTATTGATAAATGTTTTTTTTGTGTTGTTTTTTCTAAATTTTCATCAATGTTGATCCCTCTGCGTGTTCATGTGTGTGCATGTGTGGCTCATATCCTGTGGTTAAATTTTATATTGGATGATCAACCATGGACAAGTAATTGTAGTTGTATGAATCTGGTTTTTGGAGAAGCTGGGTGCTGCAGTGCGAATGTTGAGATTACAGACTGGCGTATTAATCCCATTGTGTTTTATTTCAATTGTGACATCCACGTTCATAGTGAAACTTGGAATTTTATCTTGTACTCCATTGATGGAAATCTGATCTTTATGTTGTAAAATGGAATACAAGAAAAAATAAAATGAGAAATGAATGTGTTAATCATGGATTAGGAGTGGCAATGATAGATAGATAATGGTAGTGAAGGTCGTACAACATAGGCCTGCTAACAAGCTATTAGTAGGAAGGCCAAAGGACACGAGGAAGCCCAAAATCCAAGGCTGTGAGAAAGGACATGATTGCTTTGGGAAGGACTGTGCCTATGGATTTACAAAGAGCTAAATGGGGAAGAAGGATCCCTGTAGCCAATCCAAAGTAGCTGGAATTAAGGGTAGAGTAGTTCACTTGAGTTGCTAATCAGGTGTTCTGGTTGTTTGTAGTTTTTGACTCAAAAAATCTGAATTTCACAACTAATGATTCATGAGAAGAAAATGGAAATTGGGAAAAGGTAATTGTTGAGTCTAATGATTGTATGAACATCAGTACTGCTGGGATGAACTTCCGTAAAAACCATATTTCTGTTTCTTATTCTTAAAATAAAGGAAATAGTCTAACCATCGTTTAAGAGCTTTTGAAAACTCAACATATCAAACTTTAAGTCGGTTAATGGTGCAGTTTCTATTGTAATTTCCTTTTTGATATGTGCAGTTCTGTTGTAACTTCTATCAGGACTTTTCATGTGAAGTTTTTTGGATGCCAGAATTGATAAATCATGTGGCTATCTGCAACCACATGGTTGTATCTCATTGTTGATTGAGGCTTTATCTTTTTCTTTAAATTTTTATTGTTAAGTTGGACCATATCTGTTTCAACTGAAAAATATGTGTCTATCATGGATACGTGATTGATTGGATCGGTGTTTCTTTTTTTCGTTTTACAGTTTGGTTGTAAGTTGGACAATTTCTTTTCAAATAGAAAAGAAGAATGCATCTAAGTTATCTCTATGCATTATAGTATCCAGTTATGATGGAACAAAATTTTCTATTCAGTTTTTGTTTTCAGAAAATAAATGTTCATGTCTTTATCTTCTATTTTGAACCAACAACCTGGCAGTCTTGCATGTTTTGTCTTGTGTGTTTATCTATTTATTGTCAATTTGAGGCATGTCTTTATTTAGTGTCATGTAGTTGTTACCATTAAGTACATATGCATTATGTGTCTGATGAAACCTTTTACTTGCCATGTTCCAGGTGTCATTCTTGCTTGGAATTGTCCCCATTTTCGTAGCATGGATATATTCTGAATGTTTAGAATTTAAGAAGTCTATATCCCCTCCTAAAGTGTAAGTTTCCTTCTTCAAAATGGAGATCTATGAACTTACTGTGTAGGATTTATACTCTGGTTTTGAGTACTAATCTCCTCTTCCCCCTCCACCCCCCCAACCAAAAAAAAAAAATGCCCGAGTTATTTTTTTTTTCTAAATTTAGGGGGGTTGGGACAAGGGACAAATTAAAAAATTCAGCTTGGAGGCTGAAAACACAGTTTCACATATCCATCCACAAACCACTTGAGCTTTAGCACATTTGGTGATAGCTGTGTAAAATTATTGTAGTCTGAGCTTATAATTTTGAACCAAGGTGATTATACTAGACCACAGGTTTCACCATGGGAGTGTGTCAATTGAAACAGCACTGCTTATTTTTCATCATTGCAACTAGATAGGAGGACTGTGGAGCTGATCAAAATTGCAATTATTTGAGATATTTTGAATCACATTTCTATTTTTATTGGAACATAGAATGGGATAAACTGTGAAAGTGTTGGACCTGGTGAAAATAGGAGTACTGGAGAGATGACATGAGACTATCAGCCTTAGAGAAATTGAGATCAAAGGATGGTAAATAGGACGGTTTTTGGGATTAGCCTATCTGAGCTGCAGCTAAGGTTGATTGTTGTTAATAGGCTTGTAATGAATGGGCTTTTGCAGATTTGTTGGGCCACTACTTTCTTGTGATCATTTGCCAGAAGTTTGTTTGATGTGATGATGGGATTACAAGGGTTAATATGATATGAATCTGAAATGTTGAATGTATACAATATTTAAATCACATAAGAAAAATATGATTTATAAAAGAAATATTGAAAAGTATTCCAGCTTGTAGGGAACAGAAGGCTAATCTCAATTTTATATTCTTGTGGTTTAGGTACCAAAGGTTAAAAGTGTACAAATTTTATGATTCTATACAGAGTGTATTATTCATATTGTTTTCAGCTTTTCCTTGCCTTCATATTTGGTTTCCCTTAATTTCAAAATGCTTAATGGGGACAATGGTTTTGTGTTTTCTTAATAGTCTTTAGGGCAAATTTCATTTTACTCCCTTATGGTTAGAGTAGTACTAGAATTTATTAAACTTATGATGACCTACGATATATGTACATTGATCTCAAACGGGGTGGGTTAGTGATCTAAATTACTAAAAAAAAAAAAATTATCTAAATTACTAAAATGTACGATCCCAAGTTATATAAAATACATATTAATTAACTATGTGCATATAAATTTATAATTATATATTATTTCAGATAATAGAAAATCGAGCACAAATGTAAGATAAATGGTAATTGACTTATTGTTTATGGATATTTTATGATATATAATATTGTATAGAGATGAAAATGATCTAGATAAGAGTTCTAAAATGAATTGTGACTCCAGACACCGTACCAGTTAAGCTTACCTAAGGAAGTGTCGTATTCATATAACGTACCAAAGCGACCGACGATCCATGTAACATTGGTTTAGACCCCTTAGCACATGTTGCACATCAACCCCCCACCCCCTCAAATTCAAAAATAGCCAAATAACCCTCATGTGGTTGCTACTTTACTGCTAACATTAAGTAGTGTTCATCGGCTGTGCCTTCTGATAAGATCTTCTTGGCTACAACTGAAAGATAAAGAAATAAAGTAACAAGAGGTTCTCACTGTCCACAGTCCACATGACGTAGTGAATCTATTTGCCCATAGGCTGTATAAAGTCATCTTTTTATCTTAATGTCATCATCTAGTTCTTTTGAGGTCAAGGACCACAGAGATCATAGGAATCCATATGTGGTTGATTATGGATTTTACCAGCTATCGACTTCCCAATTGCTTCTGAGCGGTATCTTCTTCTCTCCTAGTTGGATGCTTAATCATCAATCGCAAATTTTCTTCACAGTTGTGTCATAGAAAATTATTTGCTTGCTGATACTTGAAATGAACCCAGAGCACTGGATTTTCTGGTTATTGGATGAAACATTAAAAATTTTTGGTTTATGAATCTGAATAAGTAAATACAATTTAGACCTTAGATGCACATGGTGGGAACAATCATGAAACCAGTTGGGTGTTGAAAGTTTTAGAATATGGAACAAGTGGCATTGCAGTGTATACTTCCTCATTATGCGTACATTTATGATGAAGTAAATGGATGAGAAATGTAATATGATAATCAAATTTGCAATTAATAGCTTTCCAGAAATACATGCTGATTGAAAATTATCAGTACATTTGAATGTTGAGTTGAAGGAACAATTGGTTTTGGTATAAAAAAAGTTAGATGATCATTCTCTTTTCTGTTTTGAAATAGAAAACTGAGCAAGAAATGTGGCTTTTATTTGTCCTCTAGAATATTTTAAGCTGACTTTCTTTGTTGGGAAGCCCTTTCAATCTTTTTGTAAATTAGAAAAAAATATTTTAAGTATGAGTCCTTTGATAATTGGTGCTTGCCTTAAGTTAGCTGAGGCAGAACGACTAATTTGCGGTTATTCTACAACTTCTAGATCTTAGATATGACCATGACGGTAACAGAATGGTGCTAATTTTGTAGTTATTTCCTTCTGAATATATCAAAATGATGATTGAAGGATGATCCTTTCCCTGCAATTTTGTCATGTTTGCTGGGATATTGTCACAAATCATTAAATTGGGATCTTCCTTGATAGTCTAGCAAGTATTGTACACATTGTTCCATCTATTTAATTGCTTTTCGCTAAACTTGGTAGAACTTGAACTCCTTATGCAATGCTGGTGTGTGAGTAAAATCTCAAAACGATTTAATACTTAGCTGTTAAACAGATATTAATGTGCTTTTTTGTGCGATTGCTCTCAATGTTGGCCACTAGAAATTTTTGCACACATTTTCACGATTTCGCATTAGGAATTTTATCTATCTTCGGCACATTAAGGAAGTAATGGTCTTTAAGTTTTAATATCTTTTGATGCTGAAAAACTGACTTTTCGAGCAACAGTCATTCAGACATTAACCTGGTTGAATTGGGAAATGAGACAATCAAGGAAGATGATCGGACTGTTTTGCTGGAAGGAGGCCTCACAAAATCAGCATCTACGAAGTTGGCTACTACTAACATTAAAGCAAACTTAATTAGGTTGATTTTCTGTTTGATTTTTTGTCGTCAAGGTGGAATTTCTTTAGGATTGTGTTCGTAGAAGTCTTTCTTACTCCCTGCACTTCTTGATGTTTTAGGTTTCTGACTATGGACGACTCATTTTTGCTAGAAAATCGAGCAACTTTGAGAGCAATGTAAGTCCTATCGTTTGTTGATGACAATAACATATGGTTGACCACCCCACTCCTTATACATGATGTTATATTCCATATAGGTCTGAATTCGGGGGAATTCTATTCTACTTCTACTTATGCGACCGGACGAATATATTGGCAGATTCTACCAAGGTGCTTTATGTTTTTTGTGCTGCAATTTGAATTTTATCGTTGATTTCAATATGCATAGAAATATTGGCTTTGAGTCATAGTTGGTTAAGTATTAACTCTTGGCTATAACAGTATGCATGAGTATGTAAAACTTGGTGAAATTAATGTCTATGGGGTATAGTTAGAAAATGATGTTACTCCGTTAAGTGGTCAACATTTTTGAAGCAAATTTGTTCTGATCTCACACCTTATTGCAGAGTTACTGTCGTCTAGAAGAATCAATTGAAGAGTGGAATTTGATCTGTTGAGTGAGCTTTGCTTTATCCATTGGGTGTATATTCGAAGGGTCACCATTAACTGTGCTTTTTAACTAGATGCTATTGAGGGCGTGTGATATCACAACTTATAGGCATTGCATTTAGAATTTTGTTTCACAAATTTGAGTTTAAAAGAGCCTTTCTGTCAAAAGAAAAAAAAAAGATCTCATACTGGGAAAACATATTCTTAATGATACTTGAAAGGTTCAGGGTAATTTTAAACTGCTTTACATCATACTAATTCAAACCTGTTGAACATATGTCGTAGTACTGTTAGAAATAAAAGAACAACCATGATATGTTAAAATAATATGCGGCTTTTTAGGGCAGCTAAGTTTTTGACGTCTATGTACCTAAAAAAACTCTGTTTGAGTTTTGGAGGATGTTTTAAGCTTAAAGAGTATAATCGCATGTTGAGAAGGAATAGGCTGTAGCCAGTTCTTGTTAAATTTGATCCTTTTTTGTTTTTTTTGCCTTTCCTTGAACAGAGCTACAATCGCGATCTTTTTCTCTTTCTGTACATACTTCTCATCATCGTTTCAGCAATGACTTCTCTCAAGAAACATCAGGATAAGTCGGCATTTTCTGGCAAATCTTTACTCTACCTTAATCGGCATCAGACGGAGGAGTGGAAAGGATGGATGCAGGCAAGTATTTATGTCAAAGTTCGTAACTTGAATGCACTGGTACTTTGGCTTAGTTAAAGAAGAATGTACTTTATGCATTCCCTTTGGTTCAGTTCCACTCAAGTTGATCATCATTGTTTATATTCTGCCTGGTGCTTCCTTAACTTTTATTTTTTTGCAAGTTGCAATCCCTTTCCCCTGAAAAACCAAGCCATTTTGTGTGTGGATATGACACCACTTAATTTATCTTCGTGGTTATTTGTTTTTGTTAATGACTATTTCAACATCTCAGTCAGGTATTAGATGTTGCGTGTTTCAGCTGGTATGTTCTGTGTATATTGAACATTCACATAACGTGTAATCAAACAGCTTTACTAACTTGAGCAATGTAAATGGTTTTATGCTGTGTATTCCACAGGTCCTATTTTTAATGTATCATTACTTTGCTGCAACGGAGATATACAATGCAATACGTGTTTTTATTGCTGCATATGTCTGGATGACTGGTTTTGGCAACTTCTCCTACTATTACATTCGCAAGGACTTCAGCGTTGCACGGTTTGCTCAGGTGATATTATTGATTCTTGATGATGCTATAAATTAACATTAATACATGCTATGTATACTCTACATTATTCATATTTCTGTGGATGCCTCTTAAGTTTTTATTTCTTTTCTATGCAGATGATGTGGAGGCTAAATTTTTTCGTGGCATTTTGTTGCATTGTCCTGAACAATGACTATATGCTGTACTATATCTGCCCCATGCATACGCTTTTCACTCTTATGGTGTATGGGGCCCTTGGAATTGGCCACAATTATAATGACAAAAAATCAGTGATGGCAATGAAAATCGCCGCATGCTTTCTGGTGGTTATCCTGATTTGGGAAATTCCTGGAGTTTTTGAGTTTGTCTGGCGTCCTTTGACATTCTTGTTAGGTTAGTGACCAGCATAACCTTTTTATGCTTATTTGTTTTATTCTATGCCATTAACTCAAAGCTTGGCAGAGTTGATTTAAAATTAGCTGAGTTGAATCACGTAGCAAAGTTATTTTTTAGTGCTAAACCCTAAACCCTCTGCTACTGGTTTCATGTTTCTCTGCTTATGGTCTTCAGACTCATGAAATTTCCTGTGCTTTCCTTTTTCCTAATTCTTTTCTCTGATGAGTTTTTGGTGCTTGTATGTTCTTATGCGGTCTTCTTCTTTAGTAAGATTTTATCCTCACAAAAATAGGTGACATTTTTTGGGCATAATAATGTTATCAAATTATTATTAGATGGAACTCGGTTTGTTGCCACTTGGGCCTAGCAGCAAAATTCCATGTTGAGCCTGGTTTTCGAGTTTTTGCTTGATGTTTGTACCGGCTGGCTTAACTACCTGAGCTTAGTTCTTTCTATTGGCAGGGTATACTGATCCTGCAAAACCAGATCTCCCCCGGTTACATGAATGGCATTTCAGATCTGGACTTGATCGCTACATATGGATCATCGGAATGATATATGCTTATTTTCACCCTAACGTAATTCTTGAAGACTGGTGATTTGTTGTTTCCTTTTGGGTGTGCCAACTGCTAAATTTCATTATGGTTTATTGCGAAGGTTGAGAAATGGATGGAGAAACTTGAGGAGTCTGAACCCAAGCGGAGACGAGCAATCAAAACAGGCATTGTTGCGGTTTCCTCAGTTGTGAGTGGGATTATCTGGTTGATTTTGGAATCATCTTTCTGTTTATATATTGACTTTATGATCTGATTTTATACAAATGATCTGTCTTAGGCTGGCTATTTGTGGTATGAATATATTTACAAGCTGGACAAGGTTACATACAACAAGTTCCACCCCTACACATCATGGATTCCTATAACGTGCGTATCAAGATTCTTGTCTTCATTTATATTTTTTATTTTCTCTCCACTAATTAATTTTTTTATTGTCTCTTGCATCTTTTTACTATTTCTGCTAAGAAGAATTTGTATTGAGGATCCTATACAGCTTTGTGTGTAGAATACTCTGTCTCATTAAAAGCTAGAAGTTGAGTTTGCAGTATCATACTGTCAACTGTGCTGCCTTTTCGTTTCAGTGTATACATTTGCTTGCGGAATTTCACTCAGGAGCTTCGGAATTTCTCATTGACCCTCTTTGCGTAAGTTCTATTTTATCCACTTGATTTGTAGTTCTACCACGAACTACACCTTCAAAAGATTCATGGAGGTTAAAAATTGTTTCCTATCTAGCTTATTGGAACACTAAATTTCCCGCTCGCTCTAATTGTTGCTGCACTGCACTAATAGGTGGCTTGGCAAGATTACATTAGAAACCTACATTTCCCAGTTCCACATCTGGCTGAGGTGAGTAAATTTTTTGGTTTTTCGTTTTCACTCTTTGATTATTAGACTTAAATGAACTGCTGAAAAGAATTATAATGCGTAACCTGCATTACGAATCTTGGGGTGGTTGATGCAATTTATTTTTAACTCTCTTTGCACATTGATTGATTATTTTATTTCTTTATCATATATCCACAAGTTGTTAAATATCCGAAATTATTTATCATATATAAATATTATCTGGCAAGTACAAGATCTTTGGATTTCTGAAATTATACCTTATTTAATTTATGACTTACTGTTTTTTACGTCAGATTTCTTGCTTAGCCATTAATTGTAAGAAAAAAAAAGAAGAGCAAAAGTTTATTTTGTTTTCATTTCTTTTTTGGTTTTTTTTTTTTTTCATTTGGTGATTAGAATTTCAAATCAAGGTAGAGATTATACTTGATGCTAACAAGATGCAAAGCCTTACCCACTGTCTGACGTGATGAGATGCATCTACAGATCAAACACCCCTAACGGACAGCCTAAGTGGCTACTTTCTCTCATCCCAGATTATCCTTTGCTCAACTTCATGCTCACAACTGCTATTTATGTATTGGTGAGCAAGTTAATTTTTAAACGTTTCAGATCTAGATGCCTGAAGAAACTAACTAGTCTAAAGTTTTTTATATGGTTTTGGTACTTTTCTGGTCTCTGCAGGTATCCTGCCGGCTCTTTGAACTGACGAATACACTCAAATCTGTTTTTGTACCCACAAGGGACAATCGGCAGCTTCTGTACAACTTTCTTGCTGGAGCTGCAATTTCTGTGTGTCTTTATTGCATCTCGCTCATTCTTGTTCAGATCGCTCATTAACCAGTAAGTGACTTTGTTACACACCCACCCACCCACACCCACACACACACAGTCCACAAACCAGTTATCATTTTTAGGAGCAAGGTATCACATCAAGTATGTGTTTTCCCATGTTATCCTAAATGCCCCGAAGGTGGAGACCCTTTGGTTTCAATGTTATGCAGTTGGACATATGCCCCACAAAACCACAGGCTTCTTTTCTTGAATTGTTATGACTAACTTCTATGCTACATCCTTGACATTCACCTTTTACAACTATTTTTACAGGCCTGACAATTGAAGACTGTGAAGATTGTTACGAAGAGATTTTCCTGTTGGATATATAAATATGGTGGGGGAAAAATAATAGGACGGCGAGCACATCCTGCTTTCAGATCTAAGCTCATGAAGCTAGCGTTTGGAACAATTTTGAGGAATTCCACTCACCATCATTTTGTCAAAGTCAAAATTGCTGTTCAATTTGCCTCAGGAAGTCTGGCAAAGGGCCAGTCTCATTAAAAGGAATTTTCTTATAGTTTTTTGGATCGTATCTCGTTCTTTCTTTTCTTAAAATTTTCTTTCTGTTTCTTATTTGTTTCTTTCACTGCATTCCCCTATTGTCAATTAATGAAGGGGGAAAAGATGTAAGCATTTATGATGTAGATTTGTTGTCGATTTTCAACAATGGTTCATTAGTAATTCAAGTTTTTTGCAGAGCATGCATAATCTTCTGTTGTGTTAGTCCATTGCACAATGTTCATGACTTAGAATCTGACTGTGGAACTAATTATCGATATGTAGAGTTATACTGTTTAACTTGGTGAGTGCAATGCAGCATCAGGGGATCGGTTCCTAATGAAGAGGATGCTACAGGAATGGTGTTTACAATCAGAGTGGTAATGCACTTGGTGCTAAATGATCTTGAAACTCTGAGCTTCAAAGTACCTCCTACTCTGCAACTGCAGTGGGAGCCTTCCGACAACTAAAAAAAGGTTTTTAATGAAGAAAACTGCCAGCATTCTGCTTGTGCCGAAGTACATTGCAGCCTCGGTTGTAAGAATCGGATGTGGTGGTTTGTAGGGGTTGTGGAGGAAAAAATATTGGGCGTAACTGTTGCATTATGTCATCATGTTGACATAGTGTAACAGTCCAGTGATAAGATGTTATATGACAGATGAATTTCATATATTTTAGTAACCATGTTGTCATTTGTAGGTTTATTATTAGACGGTGACATCACATATCAATGATGACATGATATCACCGTTAAACGTATTACTTTCTTGTTGGGGAGGCCTTGAGGTCCCATAGCGGTTTTTGTTAGCAAGATTGGATGGAACCTCTCTTGTAGTAGAAAACCTAAATGGCAAATCTTATTAACCATTGCAAGTTCAGCACTTGTCACGGGTGTTTTTGGGGGATCCTACGTGCTGCAATCTGTAGGACTGGATTAGAGATTTACTTTGGCAGAATTCCCATGAAAAATCAAAGCACTAACAAGGCCGACCCAACAGTACTAAACATAAAGCTCAGATTTTAGGTCCTAAATGTTTAAAAAGCCCTATTATTTTAAGTACATTATTAGCCCACAAATAAATTTTAAGCCATAAAAAGGGCCCCCCAAAAATTAAGTCCAATCAAAATTTTTATGAAAAAATTGTGAATATGTAAACTATATACTACTTATTTGTGAAAAAAAAGCCACAATATAAATCTTATGTATATAAGTTATTATTTGTGTAAATGTTTTGTAAACAAATAAACTTTGTTGTTTTTTAAATATTTCATTTACGTAAAAACTATTTTTCTTTATTCATGGAAGATAATTTAGGCAGTTAATTGTGGAATTTAATTTCTTATTTTTGTGGACAACACGTTTGAATTTTGAACTACATCTTTCTCTTTCATTTAAAGACTGAAATTCTGAAAACAATACTCTTCGTCTTATTAGTTGTTTCCTTATTTTTTTGATTCTGTTTTACTTGGTAAGTGGTTTCCTAAATTAAAGGATAATTAATTGTTTAAATTTTGAATAGAATCATTTCAAAATTCAAACGATTAATTATCCTTTAATTTAGGAAACCAAACACCGGTGCCAATGGTGGAGACATGCGAGCAACTGCTGTCCCTTCACATTATTTTCGTTGATTTTCTTAGACAGGTAGAAAACTTTTCAAATTGAAAAAAAGTTATTTTGGACTTTAGTTATAGTGGGTGAACTTTTTTACAAATATTTTTAAAAGGTATATAATTCCAATATTGTGTACTGACCCATGTTTTCCTAATTTTTATTGTAATAATTTGGGCCCATGATCTAATCCATAACTTTAACAACCTAAAAATTAGAAATTAAAAAAATAATAAAGTAATCAAAAGTCAACTCATATTTACCCTCGACCATTCTCTCTCTCTCTCCATCCAGTAAACAAACAAGAGCAAAAGTTGAAACTTCTATCTCGACCGCACTACCACATTCTTCTTCTTCTCTTTCACCTTTTTTTAAAAAAATAAATTATTTTAAAAAAAAAACTCATTTAGTATTTCTGCTTTAGGTCTCAATTGTCTTGAGCCGCCCCTAAGCACTACTTAGGAGGCACATAAATTAACCAACCAAAGTACGAAAATTAGGTGTGGCAATTTTTTACTCAACTTGACGACACAACTCGAACTTGATACAAATTTTATGACATGAACTCGATTATAAATTGACACGAACTCGAAAATGACTCAACGAGTGAGCACGAAATATAAACGGGTCATGTTCGGGTTCAACCCCGCCAAACTCGAAATTGACACGATCAACCCGTTAATTTAAAAATTGGCATTTTCTCTATTTTTTCGTTTTGTGTGGTAACACGAACAATATGAAATTAACACGATCAAAATGTTTAATTAACATTATAGAAATAAAATATTAATTATTTATAACTGTTTATTAGACACTAACATAATTATTGTATAAAAAAGATAAGGTTACTCGTTATTATTATTATTATTAAATTAATTTTTAATTTATAGAAAAAGAATAAGTATAAGTTCAATTAAGTAAAAAAAGAATCTTAGCCTAAAATTTTTTATTCAAAATTTATGTGGATCAACACGAACATGACACGAAAATAAATCGGTCAACTTGACACGATATGATTAGTTAAGTAGGTTGTGTTAAAGTTGACTAATGTTCGAAACGAACCCTAAATTATCCTACACAAATCCGATACGACACGACTTGATTACCACCCTTAACTAAGATTGCCTAAACAATGGAGGACGCATTTTTTTTGAAATCATCAACTTCTTTGCCTGGAACTAAAACGGGTCTTACCTGACTCCTATCTATAGTGGAGTCAAAGAGAGACGAATAATATGCATTTTTATTCCAATTTTAGATAAAATAATTCTTAAACTTAATTCATCGATTAGACGGACAAGAACCTCCCTATACTGTCTGACCACAAAACATAGAAAGAGCTTTTGATCAAAATCTTTATTCTCAAACTCTGTCAATTTTAAACTTATTTCTCAAAGAGTAATGCTATTGAGACTTAATTTATTGACCTAATTCACTATGACATTTAGATTGATTGTGGGCTCCATCAAATATTAAAACTTGATGTTGATCCAATGATTCCACTAAAACCACATCATTATGTCAACAAATTATGTCAGATTTTTAGGTCAAAATAAGATTACTCTTTCTCAAATCCAGTCTTTTTTTGAAAACATCATTTTGAAAGACGTTTTCATGAGAAAACTAAACACAGTTTGTAATCATAAAGAATAAAAATATCATCTAAAGTGAAGACTTTTAAAAATGTTAGTTTTAATGACGTTTTTAATTTAACGGTTTTGGAAACAACGTTAAACTTAAAAAGGTCATTTGGAATGACGAATTTTAAGGGTGTCATTCCAAATGACGATTTAGGCGAATAAAATCAATTTCTACTTTCCTAAATCACTTATCCCTCTTTCAAATTTTCAAATCCATACTCAGATCCCTATCTCCACTCCTCCAACTACCCATCATCTTCTTTGATGACGAAGACTTCTCTGACGAGGAAGACCTCTCCGACGAAGAAGACCACTCCGGCATAGCAGCCTCCAACCAGTCACCCACCATTCGAGGAAGAAGACCTCTCAAATCGTTATCTCCTCTCCTTCAACTAGTCACCCACCATCTTATCTGATGACGAACACCACTTTGACAATAAAGACTATCATTTGCTCTGGCTACTTTCGAAGTATTTTTCCCCTTCTCTCTTTCTGTCTATTTCTCTCTCTGTATCTATATCTAAAAAATTGTGTAAACAGTTTGATTCTTGTTGCTTCTCTCATTATCAATGCTTCTGCCTCTGGTGGATCTTTTGTGTCTTGAATTCGAATCTTTGCTCTCAGCATTGTGCCTTGGTGGTTTCTAATAATTTCTGTTGTGCAAGAATTTTCTTTTCCAATTGTTGCATCTACATTGAGCTTTAATTCTCCTTCACTTGGTGGAATCCATTGGATTTGTCTTTTGAGATCTAGGACTTTTTATTGCTTTGATGTTTTTGCTTGGTAAAGAGAAGAACTATTAAGAACTCTTCAAAATCCATGTTAATCTCTTTCATGATTTGTTGGGGGGTCAGCTTTACATTGTGAAAAATGGGCTTGCTTCTCCATGCCCAGAGTGAGTTTGCTAGGATTGTTGTGTATGGAATCAGTTGTGTTCCTAGAGCGTTTATTAAAAGGAGATGTGGAACCTTTTCTATTCAAGTTCAAAGCCTCTCTCTCTCTCACACACACAAAACATAAGAAATGAGTTAGAGATAAGATATTTATCTTACTCATTTTGGATGGGAATTCAAGTNGGGTTTATTAAAAGGAGATGTGGAACCTTTTCTATTCAAGTTCAAAGCCTCTCTCTCTCTCCCTCTCTCTCTCTCACACACACACACAAAACATAAGAAATGAGTTAGAGATAAGATATTTATCTTACTCATTTTGGATGGGAATTCAAGTATATGAGAGGATCGAGGTTGAGTAGAAGTGGGGTTGAAGCAGCCAACAACCCCTCCTTTTTTTTACTTGAAAGGTTGGTAAGTTTTCCTTTCCCGTACAATATTTTCAATCCAAGCCAAAATAGGAAAAAGTGTAACCAAAGAATCAAAGAATCTCTCAAAATGTTTCTGGTGAAATGTTAGGTAGTATGAATCAATCATTTTATTTTTCATCTTTGGNAACCAACAACCCCTCCTTTTTTTTACTTGAAAGGTAGGTAAGTTTTCCTTTCCCGTACAATATTTTCAATCCAAGCCAAAATAGGAAAAAGTTTAACCAAAGAATCAAAGAATCTCTCAAAATGTTTCTGGTGAAATGTTAGGTAGTATGAATCAATCATTTTATTTTTCATCTTTGGAATTCAAAGAAATTGTCAAAGAAAGTACACCATCCAACCCTCAATGTCTAGACACAATGACACAATTATAAAAGGTGTGCTCTTAGCATTTGTTGGAAGATAGTTTTTTGAAAATAAACTCTAGTTATTTACAATAAAAAACTATATTTCCCATGCAACCACTGGTCTGATCCCTGTGAATTTTGGAGATAAGTACATTGGTATTTCTTATTTTTGCACTAATCGATTTTCCAATTACGTCTAATTTTGACATTATTTTAAGATATTTTGTGTCATCTCCCCCAACAAAACATCTATTATTCAAGGAATCCTTTGAATACCTAGATTGTTTCATGATAAAAAGAGATCCAAGAATTATATTTCAAATGTTATGACAATGAAATTAACCGACCCGAACGTCTTTGTAAATGACATCTAATGTTACTTTTGATGTCTTTATTATAGAATTGTTACCAATGGTTGGAAGATGTGCATCTGGGATGGTTTATTGGGGTGGTAAGATTATTAATNAAAGAGAGACGAATAATATGCATTTTTATTCCAATTTTAGATAAAATAATTCTTAAACTTAATTCATCGATTAGACGGACAAGAACCTCCCTATACTGTCTGACCACAAAACATAGAAAGAGCTTTTGATCAAAATCTTTATTCTCAAACTCTGTCAATTTTAAACTTATTTCTCAAAGAGTAATGCTATTGAGACTTAATTTATTGACCTAATTCACTATGACATTTAGATTGATTGTGGGCTCCATCAAATATTAAAACTTGATGTTGATCCAATGATTCCACTAAAACCACATCATTATGTCAACAAATTATGTCAGATTTTTAGGTCAAAATAAGATTACTCTTTCTCAAATCCAGTCTTTTTTTGAAAACATCATTTTGAAAGACGTTTTCATGAGAAAACTAAACACAGTTTGTAATCATAAAGAATAAAAATGTCATCTAAAGTGAAGACTTTTAAAAATGTTAGTTTTAATGACGTTTTTAATTTAACGGTTTTGGAAACAACGTTAAACTTAAAAAGGTCATTTGGAATGACGAATTTTAAGGGTGTCATTCCAAATGACGATTTAGGCGAATAAAATCAATTTCTACTTTCCTAAATCACTTATCCCTCTTTCAAATTTTCAAATCCATACTCAGATCCCTATCTCCACTCCTCCAACTACCCATCATCTTCTTTGATGACGAAGACTTCTCTGACGAGGAAGACCTCTCCGACGAAGAAGACCACTCCGGCATAGCAGCCTCCAACCAGTCACCCACCATTCGAGGAAGAAGACCTCTCAAATCGTTATCTCCTCTCCTTCAACTAGTCACCCACCATCTTATCTGATGACGAACACCACTTTGACAATAAAGACTATCATTTGCTCTGGCTACTTTCGAAGTATTTTTCCCCTTCTCTCTTTCTGTCTATTTCTCTCTCTGTATCTATATCTAAAAAATTGTGTAAACAGTTTGATTCTTGTTGCTTCTCTCATTATCAATGCTTCTGCCTCTGGTGGATCTTTTGTGTCTTGAATTCGAATCTTTGCTCTCAGCATTGTGCCTTGGTGGTTTCTAATAATTCCTGTTGTGCAAGAATTTTCTTTTCCAATTGTTGCATCTACATTGAGCTTTAATTCTCCTTCACTTGGTGGAATCCATTGGATTTGTCTTTTGAGATCTAGGACTTTTTATTGCTTTGATGTTTTTGCTTGGTAAAGAGAAGAACTATTAAGAACTCTTCAAAATCCATGTTAATCTCTTTCATGACTTGTTGGGGGGTCAGCTTTACATTGTGAAAAATGGGCTTGCTTCTCCATGCCCAGAGTGAGTTTGCTAGGATTGTTGTGTATGGAATCAGTTGTGTTCCTAGAGCGTTTATTAAAAGGAGATGTGGAACCTTTTCTATTCAAGTTCAAAGCCTCTCTCTCTCTCACACACACAAAACATAAGAAATGAGTTAGAGATAAGATATTTATCTTACTCATTTTGGATGGGAATTCAAGTATATGAGAGGATCGAGGTTGAGTAGAAGTGGGGTTGAAGCAGCCAACAACCCCTCCTTTTTTTTACTTGAAAGGTTGGTAAGTTTTCCTTTCCCGTACAATATTTTCAATCCAAGCCAAAATAGGAAAAAGTGTAACCAAAGAATCAAAGAATCTCTCAAAATGTTTCTGGTGAAATGTTAGGTAGTATGAATCAATCATTTTATTTTTCATCTTTGGAATTCAAAGAAATTGTCAAAGAAAGTACACCATCCAACCCTCAATGTCTAGACACAATGACACAATTATAAAAGGTGTGCTCTTAGCATTTGTTGGAAGATAGTTTTTTGAAAATAAACTCTAGTTATTTACAATAAAAAACTATATTTCCCATGCAACCACTGGTCTGATCCCTGTGAATTTTGGAGATAAGTACATTGGTATTTCTTATTTTTGCACTAATCGATTTTCCAATTACGTCTAATTTTGACATTATTTTAAGATATTTTGTGTCATCTCCCCCAACAAAACATCTATTATTCAAGGAATCCTTTGAATACCTAGATTGTTTCATGGTAAAAAGAGATCCAAGAATTATATTTCAGATGTTATGACAATGAAATTAACCGACCCGAACGTCTTTGTAAATGACATCTAATGTTACTTTTGATGTCTTTATTATAGAATTGTTACCAATGGTTGGAAGATGTGCATCTGGGATGGTTTATTGGGGTGGTAAGATTATTAATAATGATGATGGTTTAAGATATGATAATAGTTATAAGCATGTGATAAATGTCACTCATGACACAAGTCACTCGATTTTGGTAGATAGGTTGCATAATGTGACAGGGATANTCTACTTTCCTAAATCACTTATCCCTCTTTCAAATTTTCAAATCCATACTCAGATCCCTATCTCCACTCCTCCAACTACCCATCATCTTCTTTGATGACGAAGACTTCTCTGACGAGGAAGACCTCTCCGACGAAGAAGACCACTCCGGCATAGCAGCCTCCAACCAGTCACCCACCATTCGAGGAAGAAGACCTCTCAAATCGTTATCTCCTCTCCTTCAACTAGTCACCCACCATCTTATCTGATGACGAACACCACTTTGACAATAAAGACTATCATTTGCTCTGGCTACTTTCGAAGTATTTTTCCCCTTCTCTCTTTCTGTCTATTTCNTGAATTTGTATGTGAGTGAAGAAGATAGGTCCGATGACATTGGTAGAAATCAGGAAGGTTGGTTTGATGGTGGTCCATACTCTTTCTCTACTTAGTCAACAACCGTAATCCCAATGGTTGGGCCTTTAGTAATGGTGGATGACTATTACACCCCTGTAATGATGCAATGTATGGAAGAATACAATCGATCTACACATGCATAGTCAGAAACAGGGTCTAGTTCTTTTTTCGAATGCTCATCTTAGCAGCACTACAATGGTATTATAAGTAACATCGGACGGATATGATTAAGGTTAGCCCGAGGTAGGTGCCATTGGACCTCGTCCAAGAACTTGTAATATATCAGATTGCTAATAATACATATGAAGGAATGCATGATAATGACCGAAATGAGCACTATGAACAAGAAGAATTGCCAGAAGAATTATTAACTGATGACTCTGATAATGGCATATGAAATTATGTCGAGGATGATGGTAAGGTTCCTATGCACGAGCCTGAGTCAACATTATTCACAAACATTGAATCGGGCACCTAGAATAAAGTTGATAGATTTTACAATTTTCATGAATTTAAAACATGAATCCATCAAGACCTAAATTGTCGAAGAGTATGGTGTTCAGGAATAAACAAGAGTTGAAAATGGTAGTGAAATTGTATTTATTGAAGATGCACTAACAATATGTTGTTGATACAAACAAAAAATGCTGAGTTTTGAGGTGTAAGATGTATGTAAAATATGGATACAAATGAGGCTATATGCGATTTTGAAGGTGAAGCATGGAATGTTTGAATCTCAAAATATGAGGGACCTCACACATATTTCTACCCAAGGTTGAAGCTTGATGCAAACTTTATTTCTCGATGGATTGGGGGTTTGGTTTGGGTTACAGCAGATATAACAATTTCTGTCATCATAAAATGGTGAAAAAAGGGTATCAATATTTGATAACATACAAGAAGGCGTGGAATACAAAGAATAAGACTATATCAAATGTTTTTTGGTGACTGGGATAGTTCTTACAACATTTTGCCCAAGTTTATGGGTGATCTTGTGAAATACAATACCGGGACGATTGTAAGGTGGCAGTATGAAGTTTGTGCTCCCATCTTTGACATATTGGGCAAGGTGTTTTGGGCTTTCAAAGCTTCTATTGATGGATTTGTTCATTGTCAGCCTATAATTAGTGTTAAGAATAGTAGGGTAGTATGTATAAATTATTAATAATAAGAGGTTGTATGTATAATTCTTATTATTGTAGGTTAACTATAAATACAAGTAATGTATGAGAGCTAGGTTAAGTTTTAACTACTCTAGGTTTTCTCTCTAATATTGTGTTAATTCTCTAAACTTAACATGGTATCAGAGCCTAGTTTAATCCTAAATATATTTCAAAAATAAATTAACTCAATTTGTTTCGGTGGTACTGTTGATCGTCGAAGCTACAACGGTGGTGGTAGTGATACGGTTGTTGTAGCTCGATGTACTATTTGTCATTGTTGGTGGTGGTGTGGTACTGTGTTCGTCGTTCACTGTGTGTGGTGGTGTTGTCGGTGGTGGTCTGTTGTGGTGTTGTCGAAATTCGTTGGTGGTCTGTGGTGGTGTTGTCGAAATTCGTCGTTGTTCACTGTGTTGTGATTGTTTGTTGTCATTTGTGGTGTGGTTATTGTGGCAGCTTGTTGTTCGTCGTTGGTGGTGAGGCGTAGTTGTAGCAGAGGGTTCTCTGGAACCCTAACCAACGAAGAAGACAAAGCCCAAACCCGACCCTCTTCGGGTCAACCTAGATCTGACCCAACCCTGTTTTGGTCTCGGTTTAGCTTTTGTCTGTGGTTCAGACAGTTTTGACTCAGGTTCAGTGCTCCAACAAGTAAAATTGGCCCGGTTCAGTGCTCTAGCAAGTAAAACCAGCCTGGTTCAGTTCTCCAGCGAGTCAAACCAGCCCGGTTCAGTGATCTAGCAAGCCAAACTGGCCCGGTTTAGTGATCCAGCTAGCTTTTTTGCTCTGATTTAGTGATTCGGGAGCCTTTTTTTCTCTGGTTTAGCAGTCCAATACCCTTTTCTTGTTTGATTCAGTGGTCCAGTGGACTTAACTGATCTGGTTCAGCGTTCCAGTGAGATTTTCCAGTCCAGTTTGGTGATCCAGCAACCTTTTCTTCTTCGGTTCAGCAGTGCAATAGGTAATTCTTATCCGGTTCAGTGATTTAGTGATTTCTCTTTTCTATTTGCTGCACTTATGGAACTCAAGCAAGACACGGGGTTGGTTACTATTACACGAGAGGAGTATGCTCAGTTCCTGTCCCAACAACAGGTTGTCCTATCTCCTTCCACTGCTACTTTTGCCCAGTCAGGTAATGCTTCCACTTGTTTATTGTCCTCCAATCACAGTCCCTGGATCATAGACTCTGGCACTTCTGACCACATGACTGGTGTGTCTGATATTTTTTCTACTTATCAGTCTGCTACTTCCACACGTAGTGTTATTCTTGCTAATGACACTTGTTCTCAAGTTTCAGGTTTGGGGACTACTAACTTGAGTCCTGATATGTCTTTATCTTCCGTATTATTTGTTCCTCAGTTTTCTTTTAGTTTACTCTCCATTAGCAAGATTACCCGTTCTCTCAATTGTTCTGTAACTTTTTATCCCTCTTATTGTATCTTTCAGGATCTCAAGATGAAGAGGAAGATTGGTATGGGGCATGAAGCTGGTGGACTATATTACTTTGATTTTGATTCACCTACTCGGGCTTTACAGACCTTGTTGTCTCCTTTTCAGTGGCATTGTCATCTTGGACATCTCTCTCTTCAGAATCTGAAGCGCTAAGTTCCCAGTCTTAGTTGTGTGCCGTCTTTGTCTTGTGAAGCTTGTCAATTTAGTAAGCATTATTGTATGTCATTTCAGTCTAGAGTCAATAATTGTGTCTAGTCCATTTGGGTTGGTACATTATGATGTATGAGGTCCAATAAAGAATATTTCATCTAATAAATAATCTTATTTTGTGTCATTTGTGGATGACTATTCTCGTGAGACTTGGGTGTTTCTGATGAAAACTTAGTCTGAATTATTCTTTATTTTTGAGACCTTTCATAAGAAAATAAAAATTCAGTATGGTTGTCGTATCCGTATTTTACGTTCTGATAATGCTCGAGAATATGAATCTGATCATTTTTCAGTTTATCTTAGTAAAACTGGCATTATTCATTAGACTTCCTGTGCTAAACGCAGAATGGGGTTGTTGAACGCAAAAATTGACATTTGTTGGAAGTCACCCATGCCTTGTTGTTTCAGATGAATATTCTCCGATATTTTTGGAGTGATGTTGTTCTTACTGCTTGTCACCTTATTAATCGTATGTCATCCTCTGTGTTAAATGGGCAAAGTCCATATTCTGTCCTTTTTTTTAGTAAGCCCTTATTTTCCCTAGCTCATAAGGTTTTTGGATGTGTCTGTTATGTTCACAATTTAGGTCTTGAGTTTGATAAACTTGACCCTCGAGCTACCAAATGTGTATTTCTTGGTTATTCTCGCACACAGAAGGGGTACCGTTGCTACAGTCCTTCTCTGCGATGATACTTTACTAGTGCCGATGTCACGTTTGAGGATTTTGTTCAATATTTTCCAGCATCTTCTTAACCTTTGGATCTGGACTTTGGGTCATCTCTTGTACCACCATCTCTTCCCTCATCTTTAGATATTCCGTTGCCCACTGTGTTACCATATACTTTACCTCTTCGTATCTACTCTCGCCGTCCTCGCCCATCGACTGAGGTGCCCGTACTGTCTTCCTTGCCGCCTTCTGATCCTGTTACATCAGGTAATTTAGAGTCTTTTACCTATTGCTCTTTGTAAAGGCACTCGTTCGTGTGTTACTCATCATCCCATTTCTCATTTTATTTCATATGATGCCTTGTTTCCTGTTTTCTCCTGTTTTACTTCCCAATTATCTGCTATATCTATTCCTAAGTATTTACAGGATGCATTATCTGATCTGGGTTGGAGGAAATCTATGAAGGAGGAGATGGATGATTTACATCATAATGGGACTTGAGATCTCATTTCTTTACCCCTGGTAAACGAACTAGTGGTTGTCGTTGGGTGTATACTGTTAAATTTAGTCCAGATGGTTCTGTGGAGCGTCTCAATGCCCGACTTGTTGCAAAGGGCTTTACTCAGACTTATGGTGTTGATTATGAAGAGATTTTTTCTCCTGTTGCCAAAATTTTCTCTGTTCATATCTTGATTTGTTTGACTACTAATCTTGATTGACTCTTGTTTTAGTTAGACATCAAGAATGTCTTCCTACATGGTGACTTGGTTGAAGAGGTATACATGGAGCAGTCACTTGGGTTTACTGCTCAGGGGGAGTATGGTAAGAATGTATGTCGGTTAAAGAAATCTTTGTATAGTTTGAAGCAATCACCAAGGGCATGGTTTGGTTAGTTTTTAGATGCAATTTTAGAGTTTGGTCTTCTTTGATATCAGACAGATCATTCTGTGTTTCATAGACAGACAGATGCTGGATATGTCCTATTGGTGGTCTATGTAGATGATATTATGATTACTGGAAATGATTATGAGGGGATTGCCAAGTTAAAAATATTCTTACAGGATCAATTTCATACTAAGGATTTGGAAAAATTCTGGTATTTCTGGGGTATTGAGGTGACTCGATCTAAATAGGTATTTGTTTATCCTATAGGAAATATGTACTTGACATGCTTGAGGAAACAAGTTTGTTGGGTGGTAGACCGATTGATGTTCCTATGGATCCAAATTAGAAATTATTGATGGATGATGGTGCATTGTTTGAGAATCCAGGTCGGTATCGCAGATTGGTTGGGAAGCTTAATTATCTCACTATTACTCAATCGAATATTTTTTATGCAGTCAGTATAGTAAGTCAGTTCATGGGATGTCTTAGAGTACCACATTGAGAGGCAGTTACTCGTATTCTGCGATATTTCAAACGAGCTCTGGACTTGGACTGTTACATATAGCTAATGAATATCTTAGAGTAGAAGGTTTCTTAGATGATGATTGGGCTGACTCTCCTTCTAATCGGAGATCAACCATTGGTTATTGTACTTTCTTAGGAGGTAATGTTGTCTCGTGAAAAAGTTAGAAGCAACCCGTGGTAGCAAGATCCAGTGCCGAGGCTGAATATAGGGCAATGACATATACGACGAGTGAGTTGACTTGACTACTACACTTTCTCCAAGAAATTGGGTTTTCAGTTCAACTTCCTTTACAGTTGTTCTGTGACAACCAGACAACTATCCATATCGCTGCTAATCCTGTGTTTCACGAGAGAACCAAGCATGTTGAGGTTGATTGTCACTTTATTCGGGACAAGAAAGTAGCTGAGGAGATTACAACTCCAGTTGTGAAATCTGAAGATCAGCTTGCAGATATGTTTACCAAAGCATTGAGCCATACACGTCTTACAGCTATTTGTTCCAAACTTGGATTATATGGTATATATAGTCTAGCTTGAGGGGGAGTGTTAAGAATAGTAGGGTAGTATGTGTAAATTATTAATAGTAAGAGGTTGTATGTATAGTTCTTATTATTGTAGATTAACTATAAATACAAGTGATATATGAGAGCTAGGTTAAGTTTTAACCACCCTCTATTTTTTTTTCTAATATTGTGTTAATTCTCTAAACTTAACAATTAGCATTGATGACACAATTGTAAATGACAAGTATAAGCATATGCTTCTAATTGCAACTGGGATTGACGCTTAGAAGCAGATTTTTCCTCTGGCATTTGCGTTTGTTCATGAGGAGACTCGTGAAAGATGGAGTTGGTTCCTATATCATCTATGCCACCTTGTTATGTTGAATAGAGTTGATATATGCTTAATATCAGATTGACATAAATGTATAATCTCAGCGGTTAAGCAAGCTGATTCTGGGTGGAACGAGCCATATGCCTATCACCATTTCTGTCTTAGGCATGTACAAAATAATTTCAACACAACTTTTAAGAACACGTATTTAAAAGATCAAGTGTGGAAGGTTGTGGCAGCATATCAAATTCGCAAGTTTAATTTGATAATGGAAGAAATTGAAAATGCAGACCCAAAGACGTGGGACTGGTTAGATAAGATTCCAGCACAACAGTGGACACTTGCCTATGATGGTGGTCGGCAATATGGAACAACCACAACCAATGTTTTCTAGGTGTTCAATGGTGCACTAAAAGGTGCAAGGATGTTTCCCATCATTGCATGTGTGAAATTCATATTTTATTGGTTCGCAAAATACTTTTGTGAGCGCCGTGAGCATGCACAACGCTACATTAACAATGGTATATAATACTCCCCTGATGCAATCAAATTTTTGCTACCTAACTAGATCAAAGTAGGAATGTGTAATGTTACACAATTTCACATGCGATGGGAAGTTACGGAGGTGGTCACTAATAATGGTAATACACATCTTGTGTGTATTAATGATCAGACATGCACTTGTGGAAAATTTACAATTTATAAAATATCTTGTTCCCATGTTATGGCCACTTGCTCCCACTTTCATGTTAAGTCATGGCATTTAATTGATCCAGTATTCAGCATCCAGGTACTTGAGTTGACTTGAGCACCTGAACTTCATTCTCTACACCACCAAGATTATTGGGATAATACTGATGCTCATACATTATTCCATGATAGATCGTTGCGTCGAGGAATTAGAGGATGTCCACAGACATAGCGCATATGCAATGAAATGGATTTTTCGAGAGAAGGGCGCAAAATAAACCACTGCAGTATTTGTTTGCAAGCAGGATACGATCGTTGAACATGTCCAACAAAGAACCAATCAGCTTCTGCAATGGGTCACCACTATAAATATGTTATGTTGATGTTGTTATTTAGCTTTGAATTATGGCGTTATAAAATGTATAAGTGAATTCCAAACTGTATACGTTGTGATGTTATTTATGTATTAACAATGCACTCTAATGTTGTGTGTAGGGTGTTTTGTGTTATTTTTTGTTCATGTGCACATTATTCATTCATATGATAATTATTGACGTTACCAAAATGCTTTTGAGTAGGATGTATTAACAGTTTTACTTCATCTATATATTAATGGTGTTATTTATATATGTTAACTCATGTTTGTATATTGTATGCTGATGTAAGTTGTAGACATGGATCGTGATCCGCGGTTATTACTACATCCAGGTCCCAACGATGCATCCGTACTATCATTATAGTGTGAGCATCACACAACTGCTATTTGGGGACATTGATCTACCACCATTACATTGTAGACGATTCGAGACTCCACTTCGTTGAGTTACCATTACTGACGAGCGAATTATTCAGCATCTACGCTTAGTCAAATTTTATGGGGCATATCGCCTTAGGTACATTCAACTGGACTAGCATCTTATTATCGCACTTGTTGAGCATTGGCGCGTTGAGATATAGATATTTCATATGCCAGTTGGTGAGGCCACCATCATACTTTAGGATACAGTTATATTACTCGGCCTGCTAGTTGATGGGATTCCTGTATGTGGTGTGTAGGGCTGTGCAAAATACCCGATAACTCGACAAATTGAACCTAAGCCAACCATTTCGAACTGAAAATTTGCAGATAATACTTATATCGGGTCGATTTCAGAAGAAAATATAGATTAACTGATAAAATCGGTTTGGGTTGCGGATACCTCAAGTCCAAAACCCAAAATAATCGACTCGCCTGAATAATATATAATAATAATATAAAAAATATATATACAACCTAACCTAGACTTCCACTATCTCATTCTCTCTTTCGCCACTTCTCTCTTCTCTTTTCTCAAACCAAAAAATCCCTTCTTTTTCTTCTATTCTTCATCCATGATTGACCAAAAAAAAAAAAAAAAATTCTTCATCCATGGATTCACCAGTTGACCATAGAATGCCATCAATGATCGAGTAGAACATCTCAACCCCTATCAAGCAGATCTGAAGACTCAAGGTCAAATGGTGCCATCAACTATCGAGTAGAAGTAGATCTCAACCCTATCGAGCAGATCTTAACCTTATTGAACAGATCTCAACCATTTTTTCTTTGACTAGTAAATCTCTCTTTCATTTATCTCTGATTATCCATCTCTCTAAATACATTTTTTTTGGTTTTGAACCTCACTGCTCGAAAGTAGTGAGTTTTTCTTTTTGTGCTTGAAACTCATTGCTGGGTCTTGAAACTCACTATTGGGTCTTGAAACTCATTGTCATCAATTTTTCTTTCTCCTTGCTCTCTAATTTCTTATACATATTTTCTGAATACATATATTTTTTTTTGGGTCTTGAAACACACTGTTTGAAAGCGGTGAAAAGTTCACTACTATCAATTTTTTTTTTCATTTTTTTTCTCTTTTTTCCTTGCTCTCTAATTTCCTATACACATTTTTTGAATTTAATTCTGGGCTTGAAAAGGATGTTTTGGATCCAATTTAAGTTTATACACCTGCTAGACAAATCAACTGGGCTTGAAGGATTTTTAGGTGTACAATAGAATTTAAGCTCACCCGTAAGTCGACCGATAAACCGAATGACATTCAAGGTTTGTTATCGGTTCGGTTGATATTGTAATTTGGTTTGGTTCGGTTTTTTTTTTCTACTTCTGAATATAATCGGATCAACTGACAGAAGTAGCCACTTCCGACCCTAACTGTCGGTTGAACACCCCTAGTGGTGTGGACACCATACGTGATGTACAACAATAGACTCTCAAGTGCACTGAGTTCCTTGAGTTCACACCAGCAAATGGAGCAATAGATAATCCACACTACGAGTTAGTGCACTTTCTGAACATTTGGGTCACGCAATTCCAACTAATGCAATTGAGCAGTTTGTAGCATGTTATGCCTAATCGTACATGCTATTGTTGATTGGGGGGGGGTTTTATTCAGAGATAAGTCATCGAGTAGGGTTAAGCTTATGTTCTTACTATTGCTCACGGACCTTGATATGACCGACAGTTTTAGTTGGGGCAGTGCGGCCCTTTCATGGTTGTACCGGGAGATGATTCTCGCTACTAAGCGGAACGCAAAGGATATTAACAGTCTATTTATTTTGATTCAAGTAATAGCTTGCACTATTCATTGTGCTTACGTATTTTATTATAACTGTATATATTTGAAATCAACATATTGTGTATGTAGTTGTGGATATGAGAGCATTTGTCACATATTGTTCCACAGCGTGTGCTGCCATGACATCATATGGCCCATGATGCAGCTGCATTTCATGGGCAAGAGGGTGTTTCGCCTGCACACGATGGGGCTAATGCATTAGAAGATGGAGCCAATGTAGATGTGGGCGCTGCACATGACGATATTGATGCACACGTAGTACATATGGTCCCCTTGGTTGTAGATGCGTAATAATGATCAGAAGTTAAATAGATATTTTATGTAATATTATGTCTTCATAAATTTGTTGAAATTTATAAATGAGACATAACATTTTTGGAGTAGCACACTCATACCCATGTATCTATCAGGACCAGCTTGACCAGATAAAGGACGATTAGGTATATCAACTTGACCATATCTTATTTATCCGAATGTTCAGTTTTGAATTTTGTTATTGCCTGATGATTGCATTGAGTTGGGTGGAATTAGTGAATATTGAGATGGTGGGATGTGTCTATATATTACTTTATGTTTGCCATTAAGTTGGGTGTGTTGTATACAAGTTGAAATTTTTTGGAAAGGTCTAATTTATAAGGGAAAATCTGTCTAATTTTTTAAAAAATACTTGTACATTAATTAATTAGTGTCCATCATTTGTATTGTAAATGATATGGGAGCCGTATACTGCTGAGGTAATGAGTCGTCTGCCAGAATATTGCCTTACTGGGCAAGATATTTGGTGCACACGCGTTCCATTGATTTGTTTCGATGTAGTAGAGTGACATTTTTCAGATCGAGTTACTCGACAGTTCAGTCTCATTCAACGCATACCAAACCATGCGATACTAGCAGGGCCTTGCATGCTATCAACCATCGCGGTAGATCAGGTTAGGACTTGATTGTCACTCATTAGGTATACATGGAGATGTGGGCACATTGTCGATATACCATTGTTACCGGAGACCTAGCTATTGCACCAATAGATCCGATTAATGCATACATGCACCAGTATCATCGCATCACTCGGCAGTTTGTTGGTCCACCCATCGCTAGGTCTGTTGTTGGTTTTTAGCCAATTGGGAGCATCATAGAGCTGGTGGTAAGAAGTTGCCAAATGATTTACTATTGGATTGGAAGGCAAAAAAGTGGAATTGTTACTATAATTAATAATATCATGTAATGTTTTTGTAGGAAGAGACGCTTATACGAATATATCACACTTCACGTTCTACATATGAGGGTAGCCCAGATTTGATAGTTTGCATGGAGACTCTTGAGTGTATCATTGAGCTTCTCATGTTTGACATCCATCCATGAGCAGCAACGACTTGTCGATGCTTCAGTCTCAACAGCTAATGCTCCATCTACATCTGTGTAGCCACCATCTTCTGGTGTTTGGACTATTCCTTTTTCTTTATCTCTGTGGTCCTCATTTGTACTGTCATCACTAGGCTATCCATTGCCACCAGTACTGACCCCGGAACCAGCAGCACCAACACCAACACCAGCACCAACACCGGCATCAGCACGGACGCCGACATCGGCGCTGACACCAAAAATCGGCATCGACACTGACATTGGCACCCACACCGACCTTGTCATCCACACGGACATCGACACGAACATCGACAATGACACCCACATTGACCCTGACATCCATAGTGACACCAGCACTCACATATATATATATGTGGATGTTCTTTTTTCCACTCCACTAGTAGTGTTAATAGGTGTTACCATGAGACTATTGCCCACATTCCCTCCTACCCCTTCTATACAACCTCCCTTACCAGATCCTTTGTTAGATGAGGAAAGAGTGACACAAGATGCTACACTTGTAGGTACAGGTCATGTGTAAGCCAGACTGCGAGTTTGAGGCAGATGACATGGTCAAGAACGGGCCTAGGGGTGAGGTTGTGCACATCATACATATTATCATGATGATGTCGGTGTGTCACAGGTGACAAAGGTTGCACCATAGGATGCTGAGCAAGAGGTTCAAAGACAGCCGAAGAGATGTAGGTGACCACCTGCACGTGGGACATGATTTTGATTTTTTGATTTTTTTTTGAATTGTACCAAGTTTTTCTTTTGTAAATGCATTGTGACATACACAATCGAGTTTTGTTTATTAATGTCTTTAATCAAGTTGTCACATACATAATCAATATTGTATATAACAAATTTAACTCACTTCAATATTACACTTAGATAACACTACACATTTAAATCTCAACACAACAATAACAAGATCTGGAGACAATAAAACTAACATAACACTTCTTCACACAGCACTAACCTAACATTTCTCCACACAAACACTAACATAAAACTTGTTCCCATAACAATAGCCTAACATTTGTCCACACAATACTAACCTAACACTTGTCCATACAATACTGACATAACAATTCTTCACATAATAATAACATAACAGTTCTCCACACAACACTAACATAACAATTCTCCACACAACACTAACATAACACTTTCGGGTCAATATTTTCGTCAGCCATCTCAACATCAGAAATATAAATCTAACATCTCCGCTTAAGAGTAAACTTATACATGTTTCTTCCATTAACCCTTCTTTAGCACGTTCTCGTGTGATGCGATGGAGGTTGTTACGATTTAGACAAATTGTCATGCAATTGTTTTCAACTTGGAAATGATACAATGCTCGCTCCATTTGTTGAGGTGTCTCAGCTGACATATGGATGATAATTTGTCGAGACCTTCGTAAATTGCATGTTCACATATCTCCACTAAGATTTTCTCACCCGATTAAATGATATTGCAATTCGGCCCTCATGATTCTTATGACACTACTTGAATAATGTAAACAAGGATTTATTGGATAGAAGAACTCATCCTCTAAGGCCCAATGATGGCTCATATTTTCATATAACATTCTCGCACTATAATTCATGGTTGGAAATGAGTTTTCTTCAATTATTTGCTTACACACGATNGGATGTTCTTTTTTCCACTCCACTAGTAGTGTTAATAGGTGTTACCATGAGACTATTGCCCACATTCCCTCCTACCCCTTCTATACAACCTCCCTTACCAGATCCTTTGTTAGATGAGGAAAGAGTGACACAAGATGCTACACTTGTAGGTACAGGTCATGTGTAAGCCAGACTGCGAGTTTGAGGCAGATGACATGGTCAAGAACGGGCCTAGGGGTGAGGTTGTGCACATCATACATATTATCATGATGATGTCGGTGTGTCACAGGTGACAAAGGTTGCACCATAGGATGCTGAGCAAGAGGTTCAAAGACAGCCGAAGAGATGTAGGTGACCACCTGCACGTGGGACATGATTTTGATTTTTTGATTTTTTTTTGAATTGTACCAAGTTTTTCTTTTGTAAATGCATTGTGACATACACAATCGAGTTTTGTTTATTAATGTCTTTAATCAAGTTGTCACATACATAATCAATATTGTATATAACAAATTTAACTCACTTCAATATTACACTTAGATAACACTACACATTTAAATCTCAACACAACAATAACAAGATCTGGAGACAATAAAACTAACATAACACTTCTTCACACAGCACTAACCTAACATTTCTCCACACAAACACTAACATAAAACTTGTTCCCATAACAATAGCCTAACATTTGTCCACACAATACTAACCTAACACTTGTCCATACAATACTGACATAACAATTCTTCACATAATAATAACATAACAGTTCTCCACACAACACTAACATAACAATTCTCCACACAACACTAACATAACACTTTCGGGTCAATATTTTCGTCAGCCATCTCAACATCAGAAATATAAATCTAACATCTCCGCTTAAGAGTAAACTTATACATGTTTCTTCCATTAACCCTTCTTTAGCACGTTCTCGTGTGATGCGATGGAGGTTGTTACGATTTAGACAAATTGTCATGCAATTGTTTTCAACTTGGAAATGATACAATGCTCGCTCCATTTGTTGAGGTGTCTCAGCTGACATATGGATGATAATTTGTCGAGACCTTCGTAAATTGCATGTTCACATATCTCCACTAAGATTTTCTCACCCGATTAAATGATATTGCAATTCGGCCCTCATGATTCTTATGACACTACTTGAATAATGTAAACAAGGATTTATTGGATAGAAGAACTCATCCTCTAAGGCCCAATGATGGCTCATATTTTCATATAACATTCTCGCACTATAATTCATGGTTGGAAATGAGTTTTCTTCAATTATTTGCTTACACACGATGAATATATAGTCTTGAAAGATCAAGGTTTCAATGGACATATCAATTTACTAAGAAAGAACTGTCTTGACTTGACAATACACTGATTATTTTTCTATTACCCATGAATTGACAACCCACTGAATCAATGAATTTTCTAACGAAATGACAAAATCCTACATTTGTTGATCAACCATGTGTTGTAATGAATATACACATCTCTCAACTACTAAGCACATCAATACAAATAATGTGCCGAAGTGATAAGTAATTGGTCTTTGATAAGGCTGAAGAAGAAAAAGTGACTGTTCATGGCCACTTAATGTCATGTGCTAAAGTGACTAAACCCTAAACAGGTTTTAGCAGACCATGTGCTAAAGTGACTAAATCTTGAATGGGTTTCAGTAGACAATGTGCTGAAGTGACTAAATCCTGAATGAGTTTCAGTAGACCATGTGCTGAAGTGACAACACACAGTTGATAAAGTCAAAGAGTGAAATGAACTTACACGAGTCTGATGCATGACTAAACGCTATATGGCCTCACATGACTACATTATCTTACTATTGGCTGATGTGACCTGTTCAGCACACTAGGGTTTAGACACTACTATGTAAACACCTTATTTGTAGTTGATATGGAAAACACAAAATTATGTCTACTTCAAATTTGTCTACAAGATTTAACAATTGTAGACTTAAACGGGTTTGGTTGCTACAAGAGCGAAACGATGATTACAAGATTGAGATATTTTTCGATCTAAAAGAGTATTATGTAGGAGTACCATGAGAGTAGAATTTTCATGCTAAAGAATCTGACAAACTATTCACATAACTGAGAGAATTTGGCATACTAGTGCCTCGTAGACGATCACTAATAATGCAACACCAAAATAGAGAGGACTACAAATCAGAAGTAAAACATGTTCGAAGAGAAAATAATAGAATGTTGGTGCATAGGTGTCATTGCTATGTGCTCTAACAAGCAAAAGACACAGTGGGAACTGCATATGGATGAGATAGTTGAGCAAAACGATGTATTGTCTAATGCACAATACATGTTAGATGATTATATGTCTGATGAAGTTTAACAAAATGTACTAAGTGTGCAATTATTTTTTTCAATTTCATATATGAATAGTGGTAATCATGATTCATTTGTGAGATAGAAAGCCAATGTAATCAATGTAGTGTTAAGTCATGTCAGTCTTTTGTAATTGAATTGTTATGTCATTACTTTATCACTATGAAGTCATATCATTACTTTATTAGTGTAATCAGTGTAGTGTTAAGCCATGTTAGTCATTTGTCATTGAATTTTTATGTCATTACTTTATCACTGTGAAATCATATTGCTATATTAGTGTCAAGTCTTGTTAGTCGTACATCATGCGTGTCTTGTCAAATTTGTTTATAATTGCATTCCGTATCTATATAAACTATACTTCTTAATCATGTAAATCATAACCTAAAAAATGTCTAGGCGCACATCAAATAGGTAACATAAGGAACAACAAAGTTCATCTTCAGCCAACAAACGTCATCGCTCGACTGGCTGAGCAGCATTGTCTAACGTAGTTTCTTCAATTGAATCTTACACATTCACCGGTGTAAATTGGTATGGATAAAAACGTGAGTTACGTAATGAGCCCATTGACCCTTATCACTCATTCGGTCAAGTTGGACACGTATTTGTTAGGCTTGCGACTAACTATTCGCCTCCGAGTGTTCGTATCGACCTCACACCAAGATCGCGGTAGTTATATGACAAACGTTATGAACTTGAAGTATATTGTCATTGACATGGACTAATAATACTGAAGGCACGTTCAGCTTATATATATGATCCAAAAAATTCTAGTAACCATAACGAGATCATAGCAAGGCTTGAACGTGAAAATGATTAGATGTAGAGTCGAGTTGATCATTTGCATATAATCGAGCATTCAAAAATTGAGTATTTCGATCCTGACTATGCTGAGATTCAAATTTTAGTGGATTCATTAGTTGTTTTGGATCTTGAACTTTCTAATTATTCCAATTTAAGTGATGATACGTCCGACATTTTTATTCCATCGAGTTTATGTGTACTTGATAACCCTCTATATTATTTTCTACATCAACCTCAATATTGACACACTGTATTTCTTACAGTCTCATGTAATAATGTTGTTTTATTTAATGTATAAGTATCTTTTTCCATATTTACATGTTTTGTACACTTTTGTAGGTCAAATCTTATTGTTCGGTGAACTTATAACATAAAATTAGAATAAGCAATTTTTTAACATATACAAATTTATTAAAATTAGTCACAAAATTCATGTACACACAAAGAATATTTTAAACATTTTTTTGGTAATGTAATGCAATGAATTAACTTTTGTTTAATTCATAACTTGATTTTTACTAGCTTTCGTAGTTTGTAAATTTCTGTGAGAAACATGCTTTAATAAGTTAAAACAAAACATTGCTGAACTAAAAATTTAATATCATCAAAGTACTTAACAAACTCGTACATTTGCGATATTAAAAAAAAGTTTAAATTATTTTGAAAAACGTCATTTAGAATGACGTTTTTACAAACAGGAATTTTAACAACTGTTAATATGGCCGTTTTCAATATATATTTTTTTTAACAACATTTTCACCGACAACTTTAAAGACATCATTAGAAATGATGATTTAAATAAAAAATTTACAATTTAAAATTTTTATTTTAAATAATGTTTTAAACCATGAAGGCATCATTCGGAATGACGTTTTTATGAAGAGACTGAGTTGAAAAAATAAATTTAAAACTTACTTGATTTGGGAATAAAGATTGTGGGGAGGTTGGGTTTGTTCAAAAGCTTAACACATGAATGAAACTTTTTGCTCACAACTTGGCTACAAGTCTTTTGGGTGGTATTAGGTCACCTACTTCTTGTGTACTTTCCTGTGGCTACTTAATCTCAAGGGCAGAGCCAAAAATTGTCTATGGATGGACTATTAGATTTTTTTTTTATTTTTTTCAATTGATGAAAATAGTATGATATGTTATATTTATTTATTTCATATTACATACCTAAAAACTCATCAAACACAAAAGGATAAAAAATCGGCGTACATACTGTAAAAACAAAATAAAAGATACTTATTATGGCCCTTAACGAAAAAAATAAGGTGAATAACAACCATTGCCAATTGATCACAATGAGTTTTCCATTATTTGAAAGAGATAGCTTCACTATTAATGCTATCCAATACCTAATTTGAAAGAGATAACACTAAATTTTGTACACTAACCAATAATCCCTAATTGCTCTAAAAAACTAACAAATCATTTCTACATGTCCAAAATTTACCTGGATATGTCACAATATTTCTAAAGCAGGTCCAAAAGTTCCTAATCATTTAGGAATGGCTAAATAGTAATTAATATGACAAAAAAATATTAAGGTGAATATCATTAAATATACTTGAAGGAGCACAGAATTACTGCACATGATTAGACATTTAATAATGTGGAATAAGTACATGCACATGACAAAGGTCACATGCTTGCCATATGGACTACTCAGAGTGTCGGGTGAGCAAGATTGGCCGAACACAGTCAACGAATCAATCCCGAACACATGACAATACATTCGGAAACAACTTTGTCCTAGTCAACCTAATGTGCTCGGTCAAATAATCCAAACTAGACCGAACCATGCAATAGTTTGGACTGAGTAATAAGAGTGGATAGAATCCCGTTCTTATTGATAGGGGAAAAGATTAGGCAATCCCGAGAAATTAGAGGATGGTGTAGGTTGATAAGGAACTTACCGAGATTAAGGTGAACATGATCAACATGCCTGAATAATAGGCTTCCACCGCCTCAACGAGCCCTTCCATAATAGGCTTCTGTGTAAACGAGCCCTTCCACCGCCTCAACAATAGGCTTCTGTGTTGCATCAACAACTCCTGAGCGAAATTAGAGTAATTTCTAAAAGGTTCGCAGGGGGAGGGGAGTCCAGTTCTACCCGGAAGGCGCACCTGCGCAGAATTAGAGCTGGTGAAGCACTGGAAATACACATAGTGTCCAAGGCACCTCGGCTGAACACGACTATCACCTTTTCAGACTCAGATTTGGAAGGCTACCAGCACCACCATGATGATCCGTTGGTGGTTAGAGTTGTTGTGGCTAATAGAACTGTATATCGAGTTTTAATTGACAATAGGAGCTCAGCAGATATTATATTCGCTTCTGCGTTTGACAAAATGGATATAGGTAGGGAAAAGCTGGAACCAGTCAGTGCTCACCTACTGGGTTTCGTAGGAGAGAGGGTATTACCCCTGGGCTCAATCCGACTCGTCCTCACCATAGGAGATCCTCCCTACCAAGCCACCACCACAGTAAGATTCCTAGTGGTGGATGCCCCTTCTAGATATAATATGCTTCTCGGGAGGCCCTCCCTCAACGCGATAAAGGCAATCCCCTCTGCCTATCACTTGGTCATAAAATTTCCTATAGAAAATGAAGTTGGAGTAGTCCGAGGAGACCAGTGTGTAGCAAGGGAGTGCTACATGACCTCGATGAAACAAAGAGAAATCAAGAATGTCCAGCTAGATGAGCAAGATATGAGGGACGAACTGGATATGAGACCAACACCATCAGAGGAGCTAGAGCTTGTCCAACTTGATGAGGAGCCTGAACACCTTATTTACGTCGGGTCTAAGCTAAGCAAGGAAATAAAAGACCTCCTCATCCAATTCCTAAAGGAGAATAAGAGAGTATTCGCCTGGAAGCAAGAAGACATGGAAGGAATCGACCCCTCGATCATCACACACAAGCTCAGTGTGAATCTCACCTACCGAACGACCAAGCAAAAACGAAAGAGTTTTGCCCTAGAACGCCAGAAGGTAATCAATCAGGAGTTCAGCAAACTTCTCAACGCCAGAGCCATTAGGGAAGTTAACAACCCTACCTGGCTAGCCAATGTGGTTCTTGTCAAGAAAACCAACGACAAGTGGCGACTGTGCATTGACTTCACTAATCTCAACCGAGCATGCCCGAAGGACAACTTTCCTTTACCTCAGATAGACCTGATAGTAGATGCCACAGCTGGACATGAACTCCTCAGTTTTATAGACGTTTTCTTAGGATATAATCAGATCAGAATGGATCCAGTCGACCAAGAAATTTTTTTCTTTATAACCGAGCAAGGACTATACTGTTACTAGGTCATGCCTTTTGGACTAAAAAATGCAGGAGCCACCTACCAACGTCTAGTGAATTGGATGTTCCAAGGCCAAATTGGAACAACCATGGAGGTATATATCGACGATATGCTGGTGAAATCACTGAAGACAGAGCTCCACATTGCACATATAGTTGAATCATTCCAAGTCATTAAGCAATACAAGATGAAACTCAATCCTGCAAAGTGTGCCTTCGGAGTATCTGCAGGAAAATGTTTGGGTTTCGTAGTCAGCAGTAGAGGAATCGAGGCTAACCCAGAAAAGGTAAAGACAGTCTTGGATATGCAACCACCTTCTAATGCAAAGGAGAACCAGCGCATGACAGGAATAGTAGCTGCCTTAAGTCATTTCGTTTCTAGATCAAATGATAAATGTCAGCTTTTCTTTCAGATCTTAAAAAGGCATTTCAATGGGATGCCCGATGTGAAGAGGCATTCAAAGCCTTAAAGGCTTACCTGAGCTCCCCTCCTGTCTTGGTAAGTCCCTTACAGGGGAAGATACTAACCCTCTATCTAGCTATTTCAGATTTCTCAACTAGTGCAGCTCTGGTAAGGAGCGAGACAGGTCCTAACAACCAGTTTACTACTGCAGTAGAGCTCTAAGGGGGGCGAATGAGAGGTATCCAAAAATGGAAAAGCTTGCTTTTGTGTTGGTAACTATGGCTAGGAGACTCAGACCCTATTTTTAGGCTCATACCATTGAGGTCCCAACAGAACAACCAATGAAACAAGTGTTGCATAAGCCAGAGTCCTCGGGGAGGTTGATAAAGTGGGTCATAGAGCTCAGCGAGTTCAACATCAGATTTAAACTTAGAACTGTGGTCAAGGGTCAAGTTTTAGTAGATTTCATTGCAAAATTTACAACATCAGCACCTATGAAAACAATGCAGCTAGTACCTGACCTTCCTACATGGAAGTTCTTCGTGGATGGAGCTGTCAATGCTCAAGGAAGTGGCGCAGACCTGATACTAACCTCTCCAGATGGGATAGACGTCGAGTACGCCCTCAAATTTGGGTTTAAAGCTTTAAACAATAAGGCAGAGTATAAAGCCGTCATTGCTGGACTTAATCTGGCTCACTCGATGGAAGCTGAGCAGTCGGAGATCTGCAGTGATTCCCAGTTGGTGGTAAAACAGATAAAGGAAGCTTATGAAGCTAAAGACGAGAAGATAGTCCTTTACCTCATAAAGGTACAAGAGTTGATCAAGAAGTTCGTGCAAGTTAAGATTAGACATGTTTCGAGAATCGAGAACTCACGAGTAGATGCTTTGACTAGATTAGCAACAGCCTTGCAAGAGAGCTTGGACAGGCTAATTCCAGTAGAGCACCTAGCAAAATCGTCTGTGTATATTAAGGATGAAGAAGCACTACCTGTGCAAGCTCCACCGAGCTGGATGGACCCCATTCTAGGGTACCTTCAGAATGAAACTTTGCCAGAAGATCCCAAAGAAGCTATTAAGTTGAGAACCAGGTCAGCTAGATTTTCTATCTTACAGGGAAACTTGTATAAGCGAGGTTTCTCAATGCCTCTTCTTAAATATGTGGGGGGTGAAAACGCCAACTACATATTTAGGGAAGTCCATGAGGGGGTCTGTGGCAACCACATTGGAGTTTGGGCTCTAGCAGGAAAGGCGTTTAGACAACGATATTATAGGCCCACAATGCTTAAGGATGCTACAGACTTGGTCAAAAGATGCAAGATCTGCTAAGTACACGCCAATATTCCCCATTGTCCACCAAAGTTTCTAACCTCGATAATTAGTCCATGGCCCTTCCAACAATGGGGTCTTGACATATTGGGACCCCTTCCTACCAGTGTAGGATAGTGCAAGTTCGCTATCATCGGGGTAGACTACTTTACCAAATGGGTGGAAGTGGAGCCTTTGGCAACAATTACTGAACAGAAAGTCCAAAGCTTTACTTGGAGATCCATAATCTGTAGGTTTGGTATTCCTAGGGCAATCATCTCTAACAACAGGAAGCAATTCGACAATCCAAAGTTCAAGAACTTCTGTGTTGAGTTCGGAATTAAGAATTAGTTCTCAGCTCCAGCTCATCCACAGTCTAACAGGCAAGTGGAAGTCACTATTAGAACTATAAAAGCGGCTCTGAAGACCAAGCTTGAAGATCTGAAGGGTAAATTGGTTGAACACCTCCCAGAAGTGTTATGGGCATACAGAACAATTGCCAAGTCAGTTACTCATGAAACACCGTTTGCCTTGACCTTTGGAATTGAAGCAGTGGTTCTTGTCGAGGTTGGGCTCCCATCCCCCAGGACTGAATTCACAGATGATGGGCTCAATGATGAGTCACTTCTATTGAGCTTGGATCTCCTAGAAGAGAAAAGAGAGGCAACTCTGCATCGTATCAGGAATTACCAGAGAAAGACAGCTAGGTACTACGATAGAAAGGTCAGACACAGGAGCTTCAAGGTGGGTGACCTAGTACTTAGAAAATTATTGTTAGCAAAAAAGGACCTCATTCATGGGAAGTTGGTGCCTAATTGGGAAGGTCCCTATATCATCTCGTGGGTGGTCAGGCCAGGAAACTATGAGTTGCAAATAGAGAAAAGAAAAATCCTGCTCCACTCTTGGACTGCAGAACATCTCAAGAAATTCTTTTAGTGAGTCGATTTTGTAATTTGATCATTCTCAATAAAACTGTAAGTCTTTGATTCAACCCTGTGAGATTGCACAAAAAGAGCTTTATAGCTCGCGATGAACTCTTCAATTCATAAAAAATAGCTCTATAGCTCGTGATGGTCTCTTTAGTTCATAAAAAAAGCTCTACAGCTCCCGATGAACTTTTCAGTTCATAAAAAGAGCTCTATAGCTCGCGATGAACTCTTCAGTTCACCAAAAGAGTTCTATAGCTCGCGATGAACTCTTCAATTCATAAAGTGAACTTGCCAGTTCACGATAAACTCTCTAGTTCATAAGACAAGCCTAATAGCTCATGATGAATTTTTAAGTTCACTTAGTGGCTCAAAGATAGAAGCATACGACAAAATACAAAGCGAAATTATAAGCTTAGCGATCAACACAAGAGAATGTAACAATCAGATAAAGCAAAGGTTCAGAAATCCAATACCAACACCATCAAAGAAAACAAAAAGATTGTAAGAAACATTCCCAGTTCTTAATCGCCCTTGAGGCGTCTCCGGAGCTCAGCAACTTCCTCCTTTAGGTGGACATTTTCTTCTTTCAGCTCATCCCTCTCCCTCTGGGCCTCTGTCAGAAGATTTATAAGCTTCTGCCCGAATGAAGAGAACAGAATTATAGCCAGTGAAGATCCAAATGAGGAAGAAGAGTCACTGGCAAAGCCACTCCTCTCGCGTTTCCTAGAGGATGTACCAACATCCTCATCCTCATTAGTTCAGAAGGGCAGGAATCAGTAGAATCTGGGTAAGAAACAAAGTCCATAGCAGCATCGACAGCACTGAATAGAAATAGGTTATCTGGCGTCACCAACTCAGAGTAGGGCACAGGCTCAACTTCGATCATCTAATTGATTCACATCTCCTCCAATAAATTCAATTCAGGGGGACCTACCAACCAAAGTAAATCCTTCGATTAGGAAATGACATCGGGACACCTGAAGAAGTACAGGCAGTCAAGATATTTACCTGGATAAGAATAGCTCCTCTAGGACCTAGGAACCCTGCACTCTTTGTAATGTAACTCAATGGATCTCCAAGAGTCCCCAGAAACATAAAAGAAGCGATGAGCCCACCCTTCAGGAGAAGAAGGAAGGTCAAACACTAGTCGGTGCAACTTAAAACGCTTCCATCGAAAATAGACAAAATATGGGACCATATCCTCTTCGAGGTCGTAAAAGTAAAAGAACTCCCCTATAGTGGGAAACTTATCATCATCTCGCAAGCACTAGAACAGGAAGAAGCTAATCATGATGGCCCATCCCTTGGGAGAGAAACGAGAAGGGCACAAACCACAATGAGCCAATATGTAACCAATGGTGGGGTGAATGGGTAGACATAGCCCCATGTCCAAAACCCCTTCAAAGAAACAAATCTCCCTTGGGAAAGATAATTGCAGGGCTCATCAGAAGAGGGGGCCCGAAGAATCAACTCCACATCAAGAAAGAACTTGTTCTTTATGCCTTCTAAATTTGAGCATGATATTGTCGAAGGAACTAAGTAACGAGTCTACCATTCCCACTCAATTCCAAAGGATCTTCCCTGAACAGAGGCGAGATAGGGACAATCATTGATAAATTTTGAGAGGGTAAAGAAGAAGAAGAAGTACAGGAATGGTGAAGCTTAAAGAATCAAAAAGAGACTCCGACAATAGAAGGAACCACGAAGATGTAGCAAAACCGTAAGGACATCAAACTTTAATGCAATAAAAGGACACACAAGAACCAAAGTCAGCGGACCATTGAGTTTTTCAATTAAAGAAGGTGGTTACATTTATGAAAAAGTAGTTAGATAATCACACAAGGTCAATAAGAGCTCAGACCTAGTAGTCTCAACATTTTCTTGATACTCCTCATCCATCTCAAGCATTAACAACCCTCGAAAATCCAGCATAAGATGTTTATGAGCTAAGCCTAGCTCATATGGCTGCATGGACCTTCCAAGGCAGCTCACCACTTTCAGATGTCTATGATCTAAGCTCAGCTCGTATGGCTGCATGGACCTTCCAAGGCAACTCCCTATTTTTTGTACATCTATGGACCTTAGCATCAAGCTACACACTCTCTTTGCCAAATCCAACAAACACAAGTATAGCAATTACCTGAGGCCAGACCTCAGTTCCCTTCCTCAAAAGGAGCTCAGTAAGCCAATAGCTCATTTAGACTCGCAGTTTCAGTAGATTTGCTTTCAGAAGAACTTTGTTCTCCTCAAAGCAAAGGGGGCAATGAGAGAATATGAAGTAAAATGGCACAACTCAAAGGAAAAAGTTAAGGAGCTAGTTAAGTTAAGGAGCTAGTTACAAATATAATACAAAAAAGAGAAACTGTATTGAAACAGAAAAGAGTTACATTTCAGAGTTACAAATTTTTCTCATTTTAAGAGCCCTAAGTTCCTAATGGGGGAGTAGGTGAAGGAATCTGCAGTTCAGTAGGAGAAATCTCAGTAGTAGACCAGGAAGGGAGCCTGGAAGTTCAACAAAGGAAGTAGCTAGCAAATCTTTCATTGAAGGCTCTAAGAGGGAAGGGGCTGGGAGCTCGAGAGTCAGAGTTTCTGTAAGCTTTGGAGAAAACAGGGGAAGAGGAACCCCAGGAGTTTCTGAGGCAAGGACATTGACCTCTGTAGATGGCGAGTCTAGGGCCAAAGCTTGGGAGACGAGCTCGGCAGAGAAAGGGGCAACCTCAGAAGCAGGAGGAGGCCTAGTGTTAACCTCAGGATTGGCCACCTCTACCCCCTCTTGAGTGGGAGGATCAAAATTGAAATCTTGTCCAGGATAGAGCTCCTCAGGTCTATCTTGGAAGACAAGCCACCTGGAAGCCCACTGAGTGGTGACATCATCAGCTAACTTGGTAATTAAACTATCTTTCTCCTTACCTACTGCCCTCTCTATCTCAAGCTCTTCTCGAAGATTTTCGTTTGTCTCAGCCAGGAGATTGTATTCCCTCTTCATAGTTTGGTAAGAGCTCAAAATCTCTAGGGACTCCTGACTGACTTCGAGCCATTCATCTATTTTTTGCCTAAGCTCCCCAAAGATTTTTCTGAGCTCTTCCTTAGCTTTTTTGGCCTCTTCCTTATAACTCTTGTTTTCACCCTCAATCCTCTCCTTCTCTGCTTCCAAATCCCTATTTAGGGAAGTCTGTTTTTCTATTTGCTCCTGTAAATCTTGGATCTGAGCTTTGAGGTCGTTGTTTTTGAAGGACAACTCAGCGACCTTAAGCTCGAAAGCCTTGGAAGCCTGAACATAACCCTCCATAGCTTGGATCCTTTTTAGCAGCCCACTAATGTGGATGGCCATCTAAAAACAAACCCAACCCAGGAGAAGCTCAGCTCATAACGATCAAATAAAAAAGAAACGTGTAGATATATATAGCAAAGCTTACGGAAGTGGCTACAAAGAGGGTAGTAGAAATGGAACTCCCGAGTGGCATAGTGGAAGCCTACTGGATGTTAGATTTGGGGAGGATGGATGTAATGACCTCCGTAGCTCGCTTTACGTTATTAATCAGGGAGCCCTAGCTTGCCTCGGCGCTCCCCCCTCTTTTATTCTTGCAAATCTTTGAATGCTTTAGAGATGGTCCCTCAGAGGTACAAGGGGGAATAGCTCCTGGAAGAATGCGAAAAACCACCTCTAAAGCCCTCTTAACCTTTGTTGAAAAAGGAGGAGTGAGGGGCAGATCTGGCTTAAAACCCGCACTAGAAGGGGACAACCCAGTCTCCTAGGAAAGAGAGGTCTGCACAGCCTTTGGGGAGACCGAGGTGGTTGGGGGCCCCACTAGGGTCACTTGAGGAGAAGTAGAGGTCATCTCCAACCTCAAAACTTTGAAGGTTGAGTCACTCCTTGACCCGGCCGTAGCCTTGCGTTTGCTTCCACTTCGATTCTTCCTCATTAAAGATAGTTTGACATTTCGATCCTTCGCGGTTGGCTCCATTGAGGAAGAACCTGGAAATTCAAGGAAGAACCAACATGAGAAAGGAAGAAAAGGGAGGACGCAAAGGTAAAAAGATCAAAGGCAAAGGTGGAAATCAATGTCACCCGCTACCTCCTCAACTCTGACAATAGAGAATGGGATTAGGGCTTCTACTGCTACCTCTGGAAGGCTGAACCCTTCCCTTACTAGAACTCAAAGTTTGATGAGTTCAAAATATTTTTCTGATTTACACTTCTCCAACCTCAGCAGCACCTACTCGTCCTCAACATTGAGCTCAGGTCGAACACCTGAAAAATAATATAAGGCAGGATAAGGTCAGGAAGGCTCTCCAAATCTGAGTTTGGTTAGTTTGAGCAAGAACTTACCCAAGTTATCGGGGGGCAGACCAGGCTCTAGGGATTAGGAGAGTATCTATCTTATCAGTTGGATTATACTCCCAGTGTTCTCCCCACACGAAGAATAAAAGTTTTCTCCAGCCCTTGTGGGAGCTCGGGAGGTCAAAAATAATCTGTTTAGCTTTTACCCATTTAGAAACATACAAGAACCCATCAGTAGGGGTATACTTAACATTGAAAAGCTCCATTAGTAAGGAGACGGTGGGAACACCGAGATTGTGTTGGTTGAAGAAAACAAGGAGGCCCACCAGGACACCCCAGAAGTTAGGAGACAGCTGAGCGGAACAGACGTTGAAATGTTGTAGAACACTCTTAATAAAAGGGTGTAGGGAAAAACGTAGGTCATTCTCAAAGGCAGCAATAAAGAAGCAAATCTTTTTATGGACCTGGGAGACATATGGGATGAATTTATCTAGGCACCAGAACTGAACTCCTGGGGGGAAGCCAAAGTGAGCACTGAGAACCTTTATGAGAGATAGATGAATCTCACTGGACCCGCGAGCTCTGCAGCTCTAAAGGCAACCCCTGCGCCCTCAGCATTGCCTGAGATGCCAACTCCACTCACCTTAGTCTTGCCCTTACTAGAACCTTTGGGCGCAAAAGGAGATAGATGAGGGAGTTCCCTCAATATTTCTCTTGGCTTCAGCAGAATCAACACCTGAGAATTTGTCGATTTTCTCACCTAAATCAGAGTTATCTTTAGCAGACCTATCCCCCAGAAGGGAAACGGAGGAGGGGGTAGCTTCAGAAGAGGCAGACATAGTGGGACAAGAAAAAGGGAGCCTAAAGGTACGATAAAGAGGAGGAATATTAGTGAAACACTCACTAAGGGTTTGGGGAGCAACACAACAGCTGCCAATAAGGAAGACCCTAACAGTCAAATAAGGATCTAAGAAAAAGGGGAATACGAGACAAAGATTGACCCCTGTTCCTGAAATAGCAGAATCGAAAGGTCCAAAAAAATAGCAACCACCTCATATTTGAGGGGTCCAGGACGAAGAATCACGAAAAAGTCAAGAAACGTACCTAATCCTTCGAAGCGAAGAACGAAGAAGCAAACCTCGTTAAGCCTTCGGGTCAAATTAGAGGAAATCGTCTCTCTGCAAAAGCCCTAAGAACGGTAGCAAACGAGGGAAGATGAAGTCACAAAGAAGAAAGGGAAGACCAAAGAGAATTTGAAGAATAAGGAGAGAACCGTTGATTCAGGGGTATTTAAAGCTAATGGTTCAAAGTAGAGAACGTGCACGAGAAACTAGGAAATGAAATGATTACTCGAAACTGTCACAAACCTGTTCACGCGTAAATCGAGGTCTACGTCTACAGGTCTGCCTTAATTAAGCCTCAGCTCAGCCCCTACCCAAGTTCACTTGGGCTAAGGACTGGGGGACAACTGATGATACTTAGAATAATTTCCAAGTATGAGCTCAGACCAAGAGGTCAGGTAAGCAGGTCAGACCAGGAAGTCAGGAAAGACACGCAGAGTTCAGAGGATCAAAGCTAGAGCTCCCCCCAGATGCACCAACAACGAAAATGATAAGGATGCAGCTGGATGACAACAAAAATTTTATAGGTGGCAGAGAGCCATGTTCAAGGTACAAAATCTTTAACCAGCTAAGATCCTCTCCTAAGATCAAGGAGAGTTCCTCGGAAAAATGTTAAGGATCTCGGTGCAGATCCTGCTGGATTAGAGACAACCCTATAAATACTACGTAACGCCCTCCTTTAAGGGCCACAGAAAGAGAGAGAGAACCCTAGTAACATATACTCTATCCTGTAAACCTTCTAAAAAGAGGAGTAAAAAAAGAAAATGAGCAAGAGTCTCCATTGAAGAATGTATTAACCGAGTTTCCGAGTTGGTGAATCATTATAATTCTATTGCGTCAATCCCCCAATTTCCATCAATTGCTCTTTCGAGCCTTGCAGCTCAGATCCTAATAGTCAGATACTGATCATTCCATCTGTTCATTACCATAAATTTATACCACATTGATTTACACCATCAGAACCCAACCCAAATTCAATTTTAGCTTGAATTGAATAAAAATTCTAGCCGACTTATAAATTAAACCCGAATTAACTAGAGTTCATCCCAAATTACAATTAGAGTTCTAAATTATTTTAGATGTGGGCAATACTTGGGTTAAAAATTCGGTGGAATTCAGATTCCATTTAGACCTAATTTCAAAATTTTATAACTTGGGTTGAATCCACTTTTACCTGTCTAGCTGTGATGTCCAGATCATGACATGATTATAACCCTATCCAACATGAAATAAAAATGCCTCATGCCACTAAATGAAGAAGATGATTTGTAATGCTGCTTTTTTATGCTTTATGATGGACAGTGAGAAGAACTGATAATGTTGAAAATCATTCAATGCCAGCCAATTGGAGTTGAGGCCTTAACTCTCTCTCTCTCTCTCTCTCTCATTGGATTCATCTTTGTGGTAATTTCAACAAATGTTTGCCATATTAATAACAGCTTAACTACTCCCGTGATTTGTGTTTTTTGTTCTCCTATACAAGCCTCGACTGTGTAACAAGTGTTATTCTTTCTCTCTCTTAGCTGAATCCTCTTGGAGCTTCTGCAACGTATTTTGCATGGGGGAAGCTCAAGAACAGCAACTGCAGATCACGGGAAAGTCAGTTTCTCAAAATAAATACTCTTCCCACACACAAAGAGAGGGAGGGGAGGGGAGGAGAGGAGAGGAGAGAGAGAATACTATTTTGAAAAGGGAAATACTTTGTATTTCAAATTTGGTTTCTCATTTGGAATTTAGTAGAGATCTTTGAATAACTAAGTCCTGTTAAAAAAAATTAACGAAATCCACTAATCTAAAGATCACGATGATTTGGAATGCTTAGTATTACTATGTTGAATTTGTACATAAACTAGCCAAAAGTGGAAAATATTACAGGTTTTATCTGATTCTCGCAAAAAGTTGGTTATGTTCTTTCTACTTCTGGTATTCAATGATAGGGAAATTCTAAGGTACTAAAAAAAAAATTTGGTACCATATCATCAGTTGCTATTTTTTATGAATAAAATTATAATTTTGAAAGAAAAAGTTACAGCTAGTCAAGGAAAAATTATGATCGATCATGGACACCCATAATTGATCATGAAAATTTTGGTATCGATCTTAACATTTTATCATCGATCATACCCTTTAAAATTGTAACTTACACATTAAAAAAATTATAATTTAACTTTAAAAAATTATAATTTACGATACGATACAATCGATGGTGTCATTGCTTCCCCAAAAGATAGCACCATCTAATAGTAGAATTGCAGCAAGTATCAAAAACTTTGAGCTCTTACAGTTTTTTTATTCTGTTGATCTGTTTTATTTAAGTCAGTCTCGAACATTTTGTTTTGATATTCTCTTTCTTTTTTCTATTGGGGATGGGGAGGGGGAAGGGGGNGTAAGCAATTAACTCTCAACTCTTTCTCTACGTAAGTCCAAGTTGGGTTCACCTTGTCCACTTGGGGGCTGTTTGGTAAGTGGGATTAGGGGGCTTCGTAAGATGGGTTGAGAAAAATTGTCCAAATGACACACAAAACTTATGTTTGGCCAAAAATTTGAAACTTGGGTTATTAAGCCCAGCTCACTATTGACCTAGACGTTAAACCCCAAATCATGGGTCATCAAACCTAGGGGGAGGTGGATTTCAGACGAGGGTTAACGAGTGTAGGAAAAAAGAAGAAAATTATATCCCATGTGTATATGAACATGAGTTTGAATTAGATTGATGAAGGGACAAAATAGTCATTTAAATACAAATATATTATCATAATAGTGATATATTCGTGGACATACGAAGCATAGGTATAGACTAGATTCAATGTTGAATCTTATCTTTCTAAAGAGGGGTTTGGATTTAAAAGGGTTTGGGTGAGTCAATATAAACTCTTCCCAAAAATCCATCCAAACAAACCATATGGTATCACCGTTACATTCAATATTATCTCCACTTAGACATAGGATTCGCAAGCACTGAGGGACCCTTTTTTATCCAACCGTAGCCTCGTTTACAAAAAACTTAATTACATAATTTTGAATTAAAGTAAATCTAAGCTACTTCGGCAGACTTGCTCTACTCCATCATTCCGTTAACTTTTTGATAGAATGATCACGTATTAGGCAATACCATTTAAANTTTGTCACGGAAAGTTTTTGTCAACGGAATTTCTTCCTTGCCATGCCTTGTGTACCTAGATCTCACTCAGATGACAAAATATTTAATACAACAGGGATATCATATAACAATGTGATGTAATATTAATTATCAATAATATTAAAGGTTAATTACAAAATATCCCCTTAAACTTTGGATCTTATTGCAATCAGGTTTCTCTTGTTTAAAATTGAACAATTTGTCCCTTTATGTTTGTACTGTTAGTTGACCACTATTAAAAGTGACTTATATTAATCAAAAACCCACAACTACCCTTATCTTAATATTTTGTGTGAAAATAAAAATTAAAAGAAAAAACCCAACTCCGGTAAAAACCNAGTTTAGACGCCAAATTGATGAAATTAAGACATTGTGAACAAAATTGACAAACAATCTGTATTTTAGGGACCAAAAATACTATTAACCCTAGAATATATTTCTATTAACTATCCACTCCAACAATTCTGCTGGATGAATTTGAAGCTATAGCTTAGCTGATTAGTGATTACTAAACAGCTTAACAAAATCAGATGCTTTTATAAAGAAGAACTTTTGACATGAAGNCCACTCTTTCTTTACGTAAGTCCAAGTTGGGTTCACCTTGTCCACTTGGGGTTGTTTGGTAAGTGGGATTAGGGGGCTTTGTAAGATGGGTTGAGAAAAATAGTCCAAATGACACACAAAACTTATGTTTGGCCAAAAATTTGAAACTTGGGTTATTAAGCCCAACTCGCTATTGACCCAGACGTTAAACCCCAAATCATGGGTCATCAAACCTAGGGGGAGGTGGATTTCAGACTAGGGTTAACGAGTGTAGGAAAAAAGAAGAAAATTATATCCCATGCGTATATGAACATGAGTTTGAATTAGATTGATGAAGGGACAAAATAGTCATTTAAATACAAATATATTATCATAATAGTGATATATTCGTGGACATACGAAGCATAGGTATAGACTAGATTCAATGTTGAATCTTATCTTTCTAAAGAGGGGTTTGGATTTAAAAGGGTTTGGGTGAGTCAATATAAACTCTTCCCAAAAATCCATCCAAACAAACCATATGGTATCACCGTTACATTCAATATTATCTCCACTTAAACATAGGATTCGCAAGCACTAAGAGACCCTTTTTTTTCCAACCGTAGCCTCGTCTACAAAAAACTTAATTACATAATTTTGAATTAAAGTAAATCTAAGCTACTTTGGCAGACTTGCTCTACTTCATCATTCCGTTAACTTTTTGATAGAATGATCACGTATTAGGCAATACCATTTAAAAAAGTGACACATGATTACTTCCGTCAAAAAACTTAACAGTTTATCTATGTAGAGACCAAAATGACACAGATTTAATAGTTTAGACGCCAAATTGATGAAATTAAGACATTGTGAACAAAATTGACAAACAATCTGTATTTTAGGGACCAAAAGTACTATTAACCCTATAATATATTTCTATTAACTATCCACTCCAACAATTCTGCTGGATGAATTTGAAGCTATAGCTTAGCTGATTAGTGATTACTAAACAGCTTAACAAAATCAGATGCTTTTATAAAGAAGAACTTTTGACATGAAGTGCCACAAAAATTAACTTGCACTAACCATAGATATAGCTCAATGGATCTGGTAAACCATAAGGTGTAGTAAAACAGCATAGTAACACTCACAGACAAAGTAGTTATGGGGAGGGTCAGATCTATATAGTCATATTCATATCCTACATGCGGAGAGACTATTTCCATGACTCAATAAGTCTGTGGCGCCCAATTAAGCAGCTTTCAGTATTACATTCCTCAATACTCTAAGTTCATTTTCTGTGTGTAGGATGTACGTGAAAAGGATAAAGGTCTGGTGACAATACTGATTTTTTCAACATGTTATTTTACCAGATCAGGAAGCCACGGAAATTAACTCTGATCATGAACATGAAATTGGCAACCACCACCAATCAATCGTCCCTCCACCGCGTAGACAATACCAGTGGTATCTCGAAATGGTCATCTATGCACTTTTTGTTCTTTCCGGCCAGTCGGCTGCAACACTCTTGGGGAGACTGTATTATGAAAAAGGCGGAAAAAGCAAATGGATGGCAACACTTGTGCAATCTGCAGGCTTCCCAATCCTCCTCCCCCTCCTATACATTTCAGTGACAAAAAATCACACTGCAAACAGTACAAATGCACCTTCCACCTTAGTCATTGTATCAGTTTATGGTCTCCTTGGCCTTTTTCTAGCAGCTGGTACCATCTTGTTTGTAATTGGTCTCTTATATCTTCCTGTCTCTACTTTTTCCCTCATTACTTCAACCCAAGTTGGCTTCAATGCTATTTTCTCTCGCTACCTCAATTCACAAAAGTTCACTCCTTTCATAATCAACTCTATAGTGCTTCTCACCACCTCCTCCTCTCTCCTTGTCTTCCACAATGACTCCGGAGAGTCCAGTAAAGCCTCTAAAGGGAAGTATGCAATCGGGTTTTTATGCACTGTTGGTGCAGCCACGGGTTATGCATTAATACTATCCATTTCACAGCTCTTCTTCAGGAAGATCTTGAAAAAGCAAACCATTAGAGATGTCCTGGATGTGACAATCTACGAATCGCTGGTTGCAACTTGTGTCATTCTTGTCGGGCTTTTCGCTAGTGGAGAGTGGAAGAGTCTGAAGACAGAAATGGAAGAATTTGAACTAGGGAAATCATCCTATGTGATGACACTGGTATGGACAGCTCTGGCATGGCAGGTTTTCAGTATTGGAATCGTCGGGTTGATTTTTAAGGGCTCGGCTCTCTTCGCCAATGAGATTAGTACTCTAACTTTGCCAATTGTTCCAGTTCTTGCTGTGATCTTTTNCTGGACGTGGGGCGATCCAGGGGACATATATGAATGATGTCTATGATGTTATCCGGTTCCTCGGTCGGGGCAAGGGCTCGTCTCTCTTCTGGCCTGGGCTCAATGTACTCTTTCAAATGTCCATCTCGGACCAAGCTTTCCAAGAATGATTTGAACACCCTACAGCTTTCGGTGCGATGNGGGGGTTTGTATCGTATGTCTATCAGCATTATGTCGATGATCTGAAGTCCAGGACAGAGAATGCCAGTACAGAGTCTGAAATTTCCTTTGTTGAAAGAGGTTGATTGATGAACTTGGTCTTCCATAGTTCATTTCATGGCCTCCAATTTTGCCTAAAAACTATCGGGCCTTCAAGCTTATGCTATTATGATTAGACTTGGCAATTGCGTAAGATGAAGAAGGTTTGTGTAGAGTTTTAGTAGATTTTGTGTAAAAAAATACTTTTCACATATTCAATTCATTTATTAATTTGTGTCTAACAAATCGTATTATAATGAATTCGTGTCGTGCATAAACTATGTATAACTGATAAATAAATGAATCATGTTGTTTATTTATTCTTATTGTCTTCACCTATACTCGATTTAGTTATTAGTCGTGTCGAGTCGAGTCGGNCGATTCATTTATTAATTCGTGTCTAACAAATCGTGTTATAATGAATTCGTGTCGTGCATAAACTATGTATAACTGATAAATAAATGAATCATGTTGTTTATTTAATCTTATTGTCTTCACCTATACTCGATTTAGTTATTAGTCGTGTCGAGTCGAGTCGGGTCAATTCGTTTATTAAAAAAGTGATTTAAGAAATATCTAAACTCTATAATTTCATATCGTATTATCAGGTTGTATCATATTTTGACATCTAAACTTATGATAGTTAATCCTTTGTTATCCTATTCCTTTGGGATGCTTTATGCCTTATTTATCCTTATTTTCCTTGTACNAACAGATTGTATCATATTTTGACATCTAAACTTATGATAGTTAATCCTTTGTTATCCTATTCCTTTGGGGTGCTTTATGCCTTATTTATCCTTATTTTCCTTGTACTGGCAAGTTCATGTTTACTTATTTGTATATACATGTAGTAGAGCATAATTTTCAGCACTAGAATATATGTCACTGTCGTAATTTCCTATTGGTATATCGTATTTCTCGTTTATTATGTAAATTCTTGCAAAGTTAAAATAAATAATCGAAAAAACAACGAGAAATACATATCTTCAATTGAAATCTCAAAACATAGTTTTTTTATTTTTTATTTGATAATTCGAAATATAGAATAAGATATGTCACAACTTAGCTGAAGATAACGACTGAGAAATAAAAAAATCTTAATGTGATCGAATAAGAAAAGCTAGAAGATATGATTAAATATGTGAGAGAGATTCAAAAAGATCTCACCCAAAATTAGTGAAAAATTAACATAAATGGCTAAAAAAAAAAGGCATTAAAAACTTAAAGACAAAAGCATAAATAAACGATATGTTAAAACAGTGACATAAATGATAAGTTAAAATAGTGACTCGTCCAAGTTTGCTCTTTCAACCTTCAATTATTATTATTATTGATTAAGTATATGTAACCTTGAAACTATCCATTATGAGCTAGAGTAATTTCAATTGAGTAATGTTATTCAGACCTAAAAAGTTGACGTTATTTGTTGACTTGATGATGTAATTTTATTAAAATTATTGGATGAATAACAAGTTCTAATATTTGATTAGACCCACAATCGATCCAATTGTCATAGTGAGAATCAGGTCATTAAATGAGGTTAAATTTAAGTCCAAATCCAATTTGCACTTGATTTTAATTACTTGTCTTTACATTTAATTGAGTTTCATAAAAGTATTACAAAATAATAATTATTTTGCATTGGAATGTATCAAGTGAGATTTCTTTTAATACATATTTCCAAAGTTGCTTTTAATCACCTACTATGATTCAATTGGAATTCATTATATATTAATTACCATGACAAATCAAGGACAATTTTTGGAACTCGCCCGCGTAATAACTCTCTAGTCTATGTGTACCCCTTTCCACTATAAATTCATCTCGAACCACACCTTCCACAAGCAAGTCATATTTCAATATAGAAATGCCTCTCAAGTTTCAATCCCTTGTTCTTTCTATGATTCTCTTCTTTCTCCTTGTGTCCATTCTTTTCGACGTCTCTATCGCTATTGGTGGTTTGAAAGATGGCACTTGGGAGCCGATAGAGGACCTGAATAGTCCCGAGGTGGTAGAAATAGGTCAATATGCGGTGGCCAAACACAACGAGATAGCAAAGACCAACTTGAAGTTCTCGAATGTGGTTAAGGGTGAGATCTTTCTTGCTCCCAATAGCAAAAATTACCATCTCATAGTCGTTGCAATAGATGGTACCGTTAAAAACAACTATGACACATATGTTGAGCAGTGGACGATTGGGAAGAAGTCGAGGATCCTTACTAAATTTAAACGTATTTAATTTGAGTATGGGAGATCAAGGGCAGTAATGTAGGACCGGGGACCACCTTCAATGTTGNTAATGAATCGAGCCAGGAACTGCCTAGTCAATTCCTTCCAGGACCCAATACTGTTGGGAGGAAGCACCTCGAACCACTTCATCGCAGAGTCCCCCAAGCTCATAGGAAACACTCGACAAAGAAACCGGTGGTCCGAATGATAGAAGGACATCATCTGCTTGTACTGTCTGATATGGGCTTCGGGGTCGGACCGCCCGTCATNATCAGGTTGTATCATATTTTGACATCTAAACTTATGATAGTTAATCCTTTGTTATCCTATTCCTTTGGGATGCTTTATGCCTTATTTATCCTTATTTTCCTTGTACTGGCAAGTTCATGTTTACTTATTTGTATATACATGTAGTAGAGCATAATTTTCAGCACTAGAATATATGTCACTGTCGTAATTTCCTATTGGTATATCGTATTTCTCGTTTATTATGTAAATTCTTGCAAAGTTAAAATAAATAATCGAAAAAACAACGAGAAATACATATCTTCAATTGAAATCTCAAAACATAGTTTTTTTATTTTTTATTTGATAAATTCGAAGTATAGAATAAGATATGTCACAACTTAGCTGAAGATAACGACTGAGAAATAAAAAAATCTTAATGTGATCGAATAAGAAAAGCTAGAAGATATGATTAAATATGTGAGAGAGATTCAAAAAGATCTCACCCAAAATTAGTGAAAAATTAACATAAATGGCTAAAAAAAAAAGGCATTAAAAACTTAAAGACAAAAGCATAAATAAACGATATGTTAAAACAGTGACATAAATGATAAGTTAAAATAGTGACTCGTCCAAGTTTGCTCTTTCAACCTTCAATTATTATTATTATTGATTAAGTATATGTAACCTTGAAACTATCCATTATGAGCTAGAGTAATTTCAATTGAGTAATGTTATTCAGACCTAAAAAGTTGACGTTATTTGTTGACTTGATGANAGGCATTAAGACTTAAAAGACAAAATCATAAATAAACGATATGTTAAAACAGTGACATAAATGATAAGTTAAAATAGTGACTCGTCCACCATTACTCTTCCAACTTTCAATTATTATTATTGATTAAGTATATGTAACCTTGAAACTATCCATTATGAGCTAGAGTAATTCCAATTGAGTAATGTTATTCAGACCTAAAAAGTTGACGTTATTTGTTGACTTGATGATGTAATTTTATTAAAATTATTGGATGAATAGCAAGTTCTAATATTTGATGAGACCCACAATCGATCCAATTGTCATAGTGAGAATCAGGTCATTAAATGAGGTTAAATTTTTAAGTCCAAATCCAATTTGCACTTGATTTTAATTACTTGTCTTTACATTTAATTGAGTTTCNAACAAGTTCTAATATTTGATTAGACCCACAATCGATCCAATTGTCATAGTGAGAATCAGGTCATTAAATGAGGTTAAATTTAAGTCCAAATCCAATTTGCACTTGATTTTAATTACTTGTCTTTACATTTAATTGAGTTTCATAAAAGTATTACAAAATAATAATTATTTTGCATTGGAATGTATCAAGTGAGATTTCTTTTAATACATATTTCCAAAGTTGCTTTTAATCACCTACTATGATTCAATTCGAATTCATTATATATTAATTACCATGACAAATCAAGGACAATTTTTGGAACTCGCCCGCGTAATAACTCTCTAGTCTATGTGTACCCCTTTCCACTATAAATTCATCTCGAACCACACCTTCCACAAGCAAGTCATATTTCAATATAGAAATGCCTCTCAAGTTTCAATCCCTTGTTCTTTCTATGATTCTCTTCTTTCTCCTTGTGTCCATTCTTTTCGACGTCTCTATCGCTATTGGTGGTTTGAAAGATGGCACTTGGGAGCCGATAGAGGACCTGAATAGTCCCGAGGTGGTAGAAATAGGTCAATATGCGGTGGCCAAACACAACGAGATAGCAAAGACCAACTTGAAGTTCTCGAATGTGGTTAAGGGTGAGACCTTTCTTGCTCCCAATAGCAAAAATTACCATCTCATAGTCGTTGCAATAGATGGTACCGTTAAAAACAACTATGACACATATGTTGAGCAGTGGACGATTGGGAAGAAGTCGAGGATCCTTACTAAATTTAAACGTATTTAATTTGAGTATGGGAGATCAAGGGCAGTAATGTAGGACCGGGGACCACCTTCAATGTTGTCTTTCAATAATATTCAATAAAATATGGATGGTGTATTTATTTGTCTTTTCGTTACACGGTTTGAATGCTCTTCACATTAATCAAGGCATGTTATCATCTAATTCTTACATGTAGTTCAGTTGTTTAGTTTGATTTTTGGTAACGCAAATGTCTTAGGTTCAATTTCTTTCCACACCCTCTAAGGGATATTCACCCTTACTCCTTAATGGACATGCTTTAACTCAACTTAAGTCACGATGGTCAACCGCCTAGTTCAAAGGAGTAGTAGATACAAGTTTAAATATCCTGTAGCCAAAAAAAAGTCATGTTATCATCTAAAGTTTATTTAGTGAGAAATGCTACGAATCTGATTTGGGGACTTATTTCATTGTAGCTATTTGATTAATTACTTTTAATCCAACAGCTATAAACAGTGGCGTAGCTACACATGCCTTAATTTTCATTTGCCAAAAAAAATTATGTATAGGTTTTATTATATTTCAAATTTGTCCCCACAAAAAAAATATCATTCATTCTAATTTACTAAATCATTTTATATGTAAATTAAAGTTTTACTATCAATTAAGTGAATGAAAATAAATATTTAGTTTATTGAAATCTCAAAATCCGTTCTCTCTTCCAATTTTTTGCCCAATGTCTCACCATTGCTAATTTATTTTTTGTCATATGAAAATTAAGTCAGTGACAATTGAAAATGTAAGATTATTTTGTTATGACCGAGGTGTAGGGATGTCAGTGGACCGAAACAGGGGTGAGGGGTGTAGTCTCCATCTTCGTACCTGCTTAAAAAAACTTCGTTCATTTCCGGTCCACTCCCGTTAAAGGGTATAATTTTCATCATCATCTCTGTCCGCAGGCAAATTTCTAATCCCCGCTTCCCCCGTACCCGCCTCGGCCAAATTCTTTAGGAAATTCTTTGTCAATTCATCAATTGCATAACAAGCAATCTTAATCAAGTCAGCAGTTAAGGGACTTTATCCGTCTAGTTATTCCATATCAATTATCACCATTACTATGGTAGGATATTTAATGAACTACAAAGTAATCTCTTTGCAGTCTTTTTTCAATTAAAGTGCAACTTGGAAGTTGGAACCACCATATGAGATGACTTCTTGCCAACTGATTTTACATTATCCTCTTTATCATCTATTTTTTAGCCAAGATGCACTGTAGGAGTGTTAGGAACAAGAATCTATTTTTATTTTCCCATTTCACATGTATAAGTATAGAATCTATGAAAGTTGATAGTTGCCATTGAGGTTGCGGAGGGCAGGGATCAATTGTTACAGAAGGACAAGGGTCAGTTGCCCAATAGCATAGAATCTTGCGCGTAATTTTGGGGGGTAAGGGTCAGTCTATCTCCGTATTCATTCTCGTATACGTTTACCGTTCAATACATATGGTCTATCCCAGATCCAAACGGGATGGGTTTGAACAAATATCAATTTTTCTCCGGTCCACTACCATCCCTACCGAGGTAGCAATAATACAAGTTGTAGAAACATTTTTTCACATGTGGCATAAGATTGCATATATTGTTTGTAGTAGCGGGAATCCACTCACTAGATCACCTATTTTTATCAATTATTAGTCCAAAATTTTTAAGCTTACTATTGTTGAAAGTGAAATATTTGGGACCCAATTTAAAATTTTAATATATTGCCATCGTTGAATTAGCAATGAGTCTCAACACTTAATGCAGTCTATTTTGTTAAACCGACGGTACTAATGCAATAAGTCTTTAGATTAAATCACTCAATTAAGTACATCCGTATTATTTTTATTAAACTTTTTGGCCCCACAATGCCGAACTTCTGGCTCCCCCTGGCTATAAGTGATTATGTCTTTATCCAAGGAGATAAATGATGAGTTTATATTTTTGCCTAAGACCAACAAACGTAGGTGTCGTGCATCAATTTTTAACGGAATTTAATACAAATGTTAATCTGAAGACTATATTAGAATCAAGTGATGACATTCAATGTGCAATATAGGGAAAATAATCTTTCGGGATACAAAATGAGAATCGAGATAACTTTCAAGATACAAAGTGCGAAAAATCCTTTTGCCAATATAACTTTTTTCTTTTTCAATTGATTACTTAATTTGTTAACTATTTTGATAACATTTGACTGAATATGTTTTCTTTTAGGGTTAATGGACAAGTATTGTGCGTGCAAGATCCTGCACAATATAAAAAACGAGAACAAATCTCTCTCTTGGTGAACTTCGAGTGAACCGGTTCAGTGACCAAACACGCTGCTTGGGACAGCCTGCAAGGTACGGTGGTAACCTGGAACGGCAACGGGAGACCCTGGGAAAGGAAGAACGATCCTATAAGGCTGAAAAAGGTTCCTGGAACAAAGAAGAACANAAATTGACAAAAGTGGATGTTCGTCACAAAACTCGTAAAAGTACCATGTAACCCTTATTCTTTCATTCAATTATCATTTAAATGTCTTCTCTTGACCTAAACACAATCTACTGCTCTCTCTCCCATCTTGGTTTTATTTCTCTCTCCATCCCCTTCTCCTTTTGTCCCAAACCCCGGACCTATCCACCTCCCCTACCCAATTATATTTCCTTCCTATGTCTACCTCAAATATCTCTCTCTCTCTCTCACTCTCTCTTCTCTTTTCTTTTCTTTTCTTTTTTCTTCCTTTCCCTTTATGTTTTTTTTTTCTAATCTCTTTATCCACTCCTCCCACTCTCTCCTTCTCCTCCTTTTTCTTCTTTCCATATTTTTAATGTGCCTCCTCCATGACTCACCACTCAACTTACAAGTTTGGTACATATAACCAGGCATAGTAACATATGTACTTCTATTTGACCGCCACCTCCACCTTATTAGTTGTTTTTTTTGTTTATATTTCTTGGTCTTTATAGTTTTCAATAGACATCATATAATGTCTACTTGATGGCAACGTAATAAAAAAATTGACCCCTTGCGGATCCCACAATTAATATATTTAGTTGTTTTCAAAAAAGTTTCTTACCAAATAAAATTTATATATTTTTTTTTGTATGGGACATTTCTCTCTCACCCCATCCCTTTCCTCTCTTATGAAAACCAACAATGATGCTTATGCATGGCAAGAGTTTCCTAACAGGGGATGTCATGATTTTTGGCTATACAGTGGGGGGTGTATTTGTGTGTGTGTGTGTTTTATGGTGTTGGATGTGTGTGTGAGCGAGAAAGAAAAGCCATTGATGGGTGNTGTTTTATGGTGTTGGGTGTGTGAGTGAGCGAGAGAGAAAAGCCATTGATGGGTGAACATCAGTCCTTTTTGGCAAGTTGAAGACAATATTAAAAGGAACAATACAATGCAGAGAGTTTGCTCCGTCAGGACGTCTATTGATTCATCTGGACAGAAACTCACTTATGTCCGAGCACTTTCTTATTTGTTTGCATCGNTTTTATGGTGTTGGATGTGTGTGTGAGCGAGAAAGAAAAGCCATTGATGGGTGAACATCAGTCTTTTTTGGCAAGTTGAAGACAATATTAAAAGGAACAATACAATGCAGAGAGTTTGCTCCGTCAGGACGCCTATTGATTCATCTGGACAGAAACTCACTTATGTCCGAGCACTTTCTTATTTGTTTGCATCGTTTCATCTATTTTAGGTTGTATCACTCGATACCGTGTCTCAATGTCGCGACTGATGTGTCTCACAGATCTCTTAGTCAATAGCCGATACTGCGATGCTGAACCATGAGACCATCTCAATCTCAAGTACATGCACGAGCAATGCATAACAACACCAATGCAACACAAGTGGCTGACAAAGCCCATGGGATATGATTTTGATCTTATTTACTGAAGTGGCAAGGAAAATATTATAGGAAATACCCAGCTATTATCCATGATAATGGCCATTTCTGCCATTTCTATGCCTATTTCATATTGGATGATGGTCATTCAAAAAGAATTGGAAAATGATGTGGAGCTGCAACATTTAATAGAAGTTATAAAACATGACCCACAACTCACCAAGGTTATTCATGAACGTAAAACCAGTTGCAATTCAAGGGATGTTTGCTCCAAACTTAGCGATCTCAAATCTTACAGCTAGCCGATTCCGGATATCTTTTCATTGGACTTGGCTCAAGGTTTATGTGAAGACCTATATTNATAGAAGTTATAAAACATGACCCACAACTCACCAAGGTTATTCATGAACGTAAAACCAGTTGCAATTCAAGGATGTTTGCTCCAAACTTAGCGATCTCAAATCTTACAGCTAGCCGATTCCGGATATCTTTTCATTGGACTTGGCTCAAGGTTTATGTGAAGACCTATATTGTTAAATGTAATTGTTGGCCTTAGATTAGGCTTGAACCTTGATTAATTAAAAAAACAAACAAGAGACAATCAAGGAACACATAGAAAGCTTTGGAACTATATTTTTCATTCCATTATATTCTAAAAAAGTCTTTTACAAACTTTATATGAACACTCCATATATTCTAAAAAAATCTCACACACTTTCTATAGACCCACCTAAATATAGACATTCCATATATTCTAGAAAAGACTCTTACAATCNCATAGAAAGCTTTGGAACTAAATTTTTCATTCCATTATATTCTAAAAAAGTCTTTTACAAACTTTATATGAACACTCCATACATTCTAAAAAAATCTCACACACTTTATATAGACCCACCTAAATATAGACATTCCATATATTCTAGAAAAGACTCTTACAATCTTTATTTAAACACACTCAAATAATTCTAGAGTTTTCTATCTTTGGGTCTAATTAAATACAACAAAACATGACCCAAATACACACTAATATTTTATGACCCAATTACAAATATAACATTTTTATCTCAAATACAAAATAACATAACAAAGTATTAACTTTAACTGTAATGTGGATCAGAGAAATAAATCTGAAAAATGTGGCAACCCCTTCCAATTCCCACACATATTTGGGGTGACATTTCGATGGACTTCATCTAAGAATTGCCACACGATCAAATTTTAAGGATGTAATACTAGTGGTAGTGGACCGATTGAGCAAGTACGCCCATTGCATTGCCATTAGTCACCCATATACTGCAATGAATGTAGCACAAATTTTTCTTGATCAGATATTCAAACTGCAGAATGCCTTCGACAATTGTCAGTGAACAAGATCCAGTCTTTACAAGCAAGTTTTGGCAAGGTCTCTTCACATTATAGGCTGCCCCAACTTACCATAGCTCAACCTACCATCCTCAAACTGATGGCCAAATCAAGGTCGTGAACCAATGTTTAGAGAACTATCTAAGGTGTATGACAAGTGACCACCCAATTTATTGGGTTAAATGGCTTCCACATTATTGGGTTAAATGGCTTTCACATTATAATACGACATTCCACTCCTCAACTAAGATCACGCCATATGAGGCCGTTTATGGGCAGCTGCTTCCTTCTTATAGCCTTATGTCCTTGGAGATTCTGTCGTCGAAGCCATTGATCACAGCCTAACAGAACGTGAAGCAATGATTTGTTTACTACCAGAAAACTTGACCCAAGCACAAAGTCATATGAAGCAGCATGCTAACAAGCACTGTTCCAAAAGAGAATTTCAAGAAGGTGACATGGTGTTTTTGAGGGTCCAACCATTCCGATAGGCTTCCATTGCTGAGTAGACCAAAAATTCAACCCAACATTCAGGGATTTGGTTAATCTTTGATGAGGAATTCGCACCCGATGCATTCAAGGAAGATAGATTCACAATAATCTCGCATTGCACCAGCAACATTAAAGGGAGCAGATTTAGTTGTCTCTTTATTTCTGTTTTTATTATTGGAGCCCTATAAAGGTAGAGGAATTTTATGTTTGGGGCATTGGTGAAATAATCCCTTTCTCTATTTTCTTATTGTATTGAAGGTTTCCCCCTAGAAGTGGGATTTGCTTAGCAGAATTTTGTCATCTTCTTCTCAGTTCTTATCAGTAACGTCTATGTTTTTTTTTTCCTCAGCCCTTTCTAAGGTAGGATTTGTGTCCAATTTGGTTATGTGCAAATATGGAATCATGTGAAGGATATCTTTGTGATTTCACATTTTTGGGAACAATGCTATCATGAAAATGCACTCCTTTGGTGGTGAACTGCAACATGGATTTGAGAGTACTATTAAGTGAGTGGTGGATTGTTCCTTGCTTCTTCACCATCGAGAGTGAGTTACAACGATAATTTATCGATGTCATCTCCTCATTGGACGGTTACACCATGTCATCATGTTGATATGGTACAACGGTTACACCCAATATTTTTTCTTCCTTGGTGGTGAATTGCAACATGGGTTTGAGAGTACTATTGGGTGAGTAATGGATTGGTCCTTGCTTCTTCGCCATTGAGAGTGGGTCACAACAGTGATTTATCGATGTTTTGGCTCTCAGATACTTCGGAGAAGCTTGGTGAGTTGTGTCGACAAATTTAGAAAGTCCTAATAATTGATACATTCACGTTTCAATTTTGTGCGAATTATTGAATGACTTAGGTGGTTTTGATTATATTAACGGAAGAACATATAATTTAGCTTATAGGTTGCTTTAAATTGGATTGATGGACAATTTTAGCACTGCATGATTAATTTCAAGCCCCTCTTATTGGTTTTCCAACTTGGGTGTTGAGTTCCAAGAATAAGATTTGATCTACTTATTTAACTTATGATGTAGTTGTGATTGTAGGTATGGCATTGCCTTTTGACTCTCCTAACGTGAGCTAAGTGACTTCGTAATCTTTTCATAGTAGAATGAAGGCTATGCACTAACGTTCTCTTTTTTATTAGTCTAAGTCTCTTCGCTAACTCGCTCATTTCCTATTTTTGCTGTTTTATCTGTCCTGTTTGTTGTGGCATATCTTCAATCAATATCTTAAAACAAGGGTTTTTTTGTTGTTGATAAATTCGAAGTATAGAATAAGAGATCTCACAGCTTAGCTGAAGATGACGATTAAGAATTGAGAAAATCTTAATGTGATCCAATAACGAAAGCGAGAAGATATGATCAAATTTGTGAGAGAGATTCAAAAAATCTCACCAAAAATCAGTGAAAAATTAACAAAAATGGCTAAAAAATAGGCATTAAAGACTTAAAGGCAAAAACGTAAATAAATGATTTGTTAAAACAGTGACTCGTCTCACCATTACTCTTCCAACTTTCAATTATTATCATAGATTAAGTATATCTAACCTTGAAACTATCCATTATGAGCAAGAGTAATTCCAATATGCACTTGATTTTAATAACTTGTCTTTACTTTTAATTGAGTTCCACAAAGGTATTAAAAAATAATTATTCTTTTACATTTGAACGAATCAAGTGAGTTTTTTTTAATACATATTTTCAAAGTTTCTTTTAATCACCTACTATGATACAATTGGAACTCATTATATATTAATTACCCTAAGAAACCACGGGCAATTTTGGAACTCTCCCGTGTGACAACTCTCAAATCTACATGTACCCCTTTCCGCTGTAAATTCATCCTGAACCACACCTTGCACAAGTAAGTTATATACCAATCCAGAAATGACTCTCAGGGTTCAATCCCTTGTTCTGTCTGTGATTCTCTTTTTTCTCGTTGTGTCCATTCTTTTCGACGTCTCTACCGCCATTGGTGGTCTGAAAGATGGCACTTGGCAGCCTATAAAGGACCTGAATAGCCGTAAGGTGCTACAGACAGGTCAATAAAAGGTGACCGAACACAACAAGAGAGCAAGGACCAAATTGAAGGCTACGTACCGGTGTTCTCTTATGATCTACTTATTTCACTTGTGATGTAGCTGTGATTGTAGGTATGTGTTGTCCCTTGTCTCTCCTAACGTCTAAGTTCATAGTAAAATGAAAGCTACGTACCGTTGTTCTCTTTTTCCATTAGTTTAAGCCTCTTCGTTAACTCGCTCGCTTCATAATTTTGCTATTTTATATACCATGTTTGTTGTGGTTGCTATTGTACCTATTGTTTGTTTTAACATATCGTTTATGTCACTAAGATATCTTAAAACACAAATTTTTTATTTTTATTTTTTGATAAATTCAAAGTGTAGAATAAGAGATCTCGCAGCTTAGTTGAAGATGACGATTTAGAATTGAAAAAATTTTAATGTAATCGAATAAGGAAAGCCAGAAATATTATGATCAAATTTTTGAGAGAGATTCAAAAAGATCTCACCCAAAATCAGTGAAAAATTAAGAGAAATGGCTAAAAAAATAGGCATTAAAGAGCTAAAAGACAAAAATGTAAATAAAGGATATGTTAAAACAGTGACTCGTCTCACCATTACTCTTCCAACTTTCAATTATTATTATTGATTCCCCAAAACTATCCATTATGAGCCAGATTAATTCCAATTTGCACTTGATTTTAATTACTTGTCTTCGCATTTACTTAAGTTTCACAAATGTATTTAAAAAAAAAATTATTTTCCATGTGAATGAAATCGACTAAGATTTTTTTTATTACATCTTTTCAAAGTTTCTTTTAATTACCTACTATGATTCAATTGGAACTCATTACATATTAATTACCCTGACAAATCACAGACACTTTTGGAACTCGCCAATGTAACAACTCTCAAGTTTACATGTACCCCCTTTCCACTATAAATTCATCTTGAACCACGCCTTCCACAAGCAAGCAAGTCATATACCAATCTAGAAATGGCTCTCAAATTTCATTCCCTTGTTCTTTCTATGATTCTCTCCTTTCTCATTGTGTCCATTCTTTTCGACGTCTCTATCGCTATTGGTGGTCCGAAAGCTGGCACTTGGCAGCCAATAAAGGACCTGAATAGTCCTTGGGTGCTACGAATAGGTCGATATACGGTGACCGAATACAACAAGATAGCAAAGGCCAAATTGAAGTTCAAGAGTGTGGTTAAGGGTGAGATCCTTGTTGCTCCCAACAAGATAACGTACCATCTAGTGGTCACCACAAAAAATGGAACTTATACAAACAACTATGACACATGTGTTGAGCAGTGGACCGTTGGGAGAAAGTTAAGGCTCCTTACTAAATTTAAACGTATTTAACTTGAGTATGGGGAGCTCAAGGGTAGTAATGTAGGACTCGGGTCACCTTCCATGTTGTCTTCCAATAATATTCAATAAAATATGGATGGTATATTTATTTGTCTTTTCAGTTTTGTGCCAATTATTGAATGATTTAGGTGGATTTGATTATATTAACTTAAAAACATATAATTTAGGGTAAATTATATTTTACACCCTTGAATTATTACCTTTGTTTTACTTTGCACCCTCAATTATAAAATTTCTCACATTGCACCCTAAAATATTAATTTTGTTTCATATCACTCCAATAGATAATGACTGTCAATTTTTTGATGGTAAATGCACATGTGAGTGGTTTGTACTACCAATATGTAATTACCTATTGTATACATGCAGGTCAAAAATCCAAAAAAAAAAAACTCATTAATGACTTTGCTCTTCCTAAGCTCTAAATTTCTTTTCTCTGACCGATCTTTTTTTCCTCCCAACAACTATTTGGTTGTAAAAGAGATAAAATAAAGTGGTACTAGACCTCCCTAATCTTTGACAAATTTTTAAGTTTGTTATTATTTATTTGAGTGATATGAAATAAGATTGATACTTTAGGATGTAATGTGAAAAATTTTATAGTTAAAATTGCGAAGTAAAACAAAGAAAATAGTTCAAGGGGGTAAAGTCTAATTTACTCTATAATTTAGCTTATGGATTGCTTTAAATTGGATTGGTGGACAATTTTAGTACTACATAATTAATTTCAAGCCCCTCTTATTGGTTTTCCAATTTGGGTGTTGAGTTTCAAGAATAAGATCTTATCTACTTATTTCACTTGTGATTTAGTTGTGATTGTAGGTATGGTGTTGTCCCTTGACTCTCCTATCGTGAAGATAAGTGACTTCGTAACCTTTTCATTAGTAGAATGAAGGTTATGCACCGACTTTCTCTTTCCGTTAGTCTAAATCTTTTCGCTAACTCGCTTGCTCCATAATTTTGCCATTTTATTTGTCATGTTTGTTGTGGTTGTTATTGTACCTATTGTTTTTTTTAACATATCATTTATGTCATTGAGATATCTTAAAACACATGAATTTTTTATAAATTCAAAGTATAGAATAAGAGGTCTCACAGCTCAGTTGAAGATGACGATTAAGAATTGAGAAAATTTTAATGTAATCGTATAAGGAAAGCTAGAAGATATGATCAAATTTATGAGAGAGATTCAAAAAAATCTCACCTAAAACTTGTGAAAAATTAACAGAAATGGCTAAAAAAATGGGCATTAAAGAGTTAGAAGACAAAAGTAAATAAAAGATATGTTAAAACAGTGACTCATCTCACCATTACTCTTCCAACTTTCAAGTATATGTAACCCTAAAACTATCCATTATGAGCCAGATTAATTCCAATTTGCACTTGATTTTATTTACTTGTCTTTGCATTTAATTAAGTTTCACAAAGGTATTAAAAAATAATTATTATTTTCCATGTGAATGAAATCGACTAAGATTTTCTTTAATCCATCTTTTCCAAAGGTTCTTTTAATCACTTACTGTGATTTAATTGGAACTCATTATATATTAATTACCCTGACAAACCACGGGCAATTTTGGAACTCGCCAATGTAACAACTCTCAAGTCTACATGTACCTCTTTCCACTATAAATTCATCTCGAACCANTGGAACTCATTATATATTAATTACCCTGACAAACCACGGGCAATTTTGGAACTCGCCAACGTAACAACTCTCAAGTCTACATGTACCTCTTTCCACTATAAATTCATCTCGAACCACGTCTTCCACAAAAAAGTCATATACCAATCCAGAAATGGCTCTCAAGTTTCAATCCCTTGTTCTTTCCATGATNCACGTCTTCCACAAACAAGTCATATACCAATCCAGAAATGGCTCTCAAGTTTCAATCCCTTGTTCTTTCCATGATTCTCTCATTTCTCATTGTGTCCATTCTTTTCGACGTCTCTACTGCTATTGGTGGTCAGAAAGTTGGCACTTGGCAGCCAATAAAGGACCTGAATAGTCCTCAGGTGCTACAAATAGGTCAATATGCGGTGACCCAATACAACAGGATAGCAAAGGCCAAATTGATGTTCAAAAGTGTGGTTAAGGGTGAGATCCTTCTTGCTACCAGCAACATAAAGTTCCATCTTGTGGTCGCCACAAAAAATGGAACTTCTACAAACAACTATAACACATATGTTAAGCAGTGGAAAGTTGGGAGGAAGTTAAGGTTCCTTATTACATTTAAACGTGTTTAACATGAGTATGGGGAGATCAAGGGTAGTAATGCAGGACTGGGATCACCTTCAATGTTGTCTTCCAATAATATTCAATAAAATATGGATGGTATATTTATTTGTCTTTTCCATTTTGTGTCAATTATTGAATGATTTAGGTGGCTTTGATTATATTAATTAAACAACATATAACTTAGGGTGAATTATACTTTATCCCCCTAAACTATTACTTTTGTTTCATTTTGTACCTTCAACTATAAAAGTTTTCACATTGCACCCTAAGGATTGATTCTACTAGTAATATGCCCTAAGACCAATCATATAGATGATGTTTTGAGGTTATACTAACAACATCCATTACTTAATTAAATAAAAGGGTAAGTTTATTTATCATGTTTATGATTTATTTTATTTTAATATACATCAAAAGTCTATAGAGCATAAGTTAAGAAGATAAGTTTTCAAGATGTTCAGAAGAGGAGACATATACTTCTTAGTACTTTACTCTTAAATGTTTCTAATCATAGGATTGCTATGTGGGCAACATTTAATCTGAATAGATTAACATATATTATGTTTCCTCATATTTGATATAGAATGACTCATTCAAGTCACTAGTGTAAGGACACTAAAGCAAATGTGTAGGTGCTTATTAGAGAACAAGCACACTGAACTTGACCATTGATGAATGTAGAATATTTCATATGACATTTTACATACATGTCAATGTTAAATTGTAAGTTACAGTTATTCAACTAATTCTTAGACTTAAGATACCATAGTTGCCTTGTACATGAACTTATATGCTTTAACTATACAACATATTCATATACTATCCATGTAAATTGAATATGTATTGTTGGACATAGTTAGACATGCATAAAGAATTATGAATGTACAACATGGAATCTACCACCCTTAGTAATTAAAGGGAGAATGTCTTATGTGATCTTTTGGGATATGACTCAAGGAATCCTTGGCCAAGGTAAAATGACAATTATAAAAGAATTTCTAATTGATCATTAGGAGTCATAATCCTAAGATCGATCAAACACATAAGATTGAGTTAGGGGTTTGACAGTAATTTTATATTCCAATAATTCAATTGGGGCATTGTGTGATAGAAGGATTGAATTGCATGACAACTCTTCGAAGGTTGATCATGATATGTTGTTTGGTGTCACTCATAATTAGTAAAAGCTAGAAGAATGAAATTAATATAAATATTTATTAATTGTTCTTCATAAAGGGAGAATTAGAAAAGTTCTAATTTGATATGCTACTTGTAGTTAATATCGAATGGTTACAATTGAGTATGCTTGATTATGAGATAATTTCAACTTGACCCAAACTAGGATTAGAGTCTTTTAAGGTTATATAAATACCTTCATGTAGGAGGTGAATATAAGATATAACAACTCTCTATTGCTAACACAAGAAGCACCCTTCATTCTCTCTATCTACTAGTTTATCAAAAGTTGAAGTAGACTTTCAAGTTTATCAATTCATGTGGATACCGATAGAGGCCAAACAATTTCAAGACTTGGGGTAAAGATCAAATTCAAATATAAATGTTCAAAGTTGTTTGATAAAATTTGATGATCGATAAAAGCACGCTTCAAAGGGTAACTCTTAATCTTCACTATAAATTTAAGGTTTCTCAGTTTCTATTAAACATGAATAGATCTTGTAATGAGGAATCAATATTTATTTTTTAAATTTCGTTACATTTATTATGTGATTCCTTTCAGATTCACGCCGCTTAAAGTCGATGACTCGGCATGATTGGTCCTTGGCATGGTATCCTCCTAGGATTTCTATAGCTTCACCTCCAATAACACACTTGTTGTGAAAAGTGTTTAACAACCCTCTCTTAATAGTTCCTTGTAGAAGCACAAGTAAATTTTTTCAAAGAGATTGTAAGTTTGGAAGCAAAGAGAGAAAGATAATGAGAAAAAGAGTGTCAACGTCTATTGCCCAAGAAAAAGACCAAGACCAACAAAAGTGAAAGCTTCCTTTGTAAACTACTCTCAACGATAAGGAAAAGAAAGTAGACCATGGGCTTGTGATAAAATCAAGTTAATTGGTTTAATATAAAACCAAATGGGCCCAAGTTTTAAATGTTTTGAAACACAACTAAAATAATAAGCTCAACAATCCCTCACATGCAGTTGGCTAACCAAACAACTAGTCAATAGAAGATGTATTCTTCCCTTTCTTTGGGGAGGAGTTTAGAGGCTTTATAGTAGCACAAACTTTTTTTTCTTTCTAGGTCATGCGAAGGGGGCCAGTCCAAGATCGTATTGTTCCTCAAAAAATCAAAGAAGAGGAACGTAAGAAAGCATGCATCGATAAAGTACTACATAGGCTTTAACCTTACCTAGAATATGTGAGAGGAACCCACTAGAATAATTGTAGAGTTAGACTTCTTTAACCCGATCCCCAAATGTGAATTAACCAACTCATTATTCACATACCTTTCACTAATCAGGGTTTTTCTCATATGCTAGTTGGCACCACAAATAACTGTCATGCGTTTGTCCTAGGTTTTCATGTGTGCTTTAGCGACTTGCCCATGTTACATAGTAGGCGGCTCCACCTTCACACACATATAGGTAGCATCCATCAAGAGTGTACCACTATTGAACACCCTATCCCTAATTAGGGACTATGGATATATTAAGAACATTAGCTCAACCTACTCACTTCAACGACACTACCATGACACCATAGGAATGAACCTTCACATTAGGCCTCAGCACCTAAATGGNTGTTGAACACCCTATCCCTAATTAGGGACTATGGATATATTAAGAACATTAGCTCAACCTACTCACTTCAACGGCACTACCATGACACCATAGGAATGAACCTTCACATTAGGCCTCAGCACCTAAATGGGATAAGAATCAGTGACAGTGCCCCTCCGAGACTATTTATGACTTCGTTTCCCATTTAACCCTAAATGTGGAATCACCCATCATAGAGATTGGATATCAATTACATAGTCTCTAAAATAGGCAACAGTCCTATCATCTCTGACTTCACATAATTCATGGACACGGTACCATTCTCAATAAGCTGCTTCATAATAGTATGTCACATTCGAATGTGATGGCTCATCCCATTATATATTTTTCTTTTAGCTCGAGCTATGGCAGCCTGACAATGACAATGCATAATCACGAGTGGAATTGAATTAGTAAATAATGATTTTTGGAATATCCACTAAAAAATTTCTTAGCCATTCTATTTCAAAACAAGCTTTCTTTGAGGCTATTAATTCTGACTCCATAGTGGATCTCACAATCACTGTTTGCTTGGATGATTTTCAAGAGACTGCCCCTCTAGCTAGTGTGAATACATAACCACTAATAGGCTTTAACTCATATGTATTAGAAATTCAGTTAGCAATAGCGTTCTAGCACAGAAGGATAACCCCAAAATGATAAACCATAATCAATGGTGACTCTCAAATATCTCATTAGTCTTTATATTGCATTCCAATGATCCTCACTAGGATTATGAGTATATCTACTCAATCTACCAACAACATATGCAATATCAGAATGAGTATAATCCATCAAAAACATAATGCTACCAATAATCTATTCATATTTACTTTGTGATACACTATCACAATTATTTTTCACTAAATGAACTTTAGCATCATAAGAAAAAGATAAGGGTGTGCAATCATAATTAGCCTTTTTAAGCATTTTATCAACAAAATGCGATTGTGATAAAATTTTGATTCCCAAAATAACATCACCCATATCTTTAATATCAAAATTAGATGTAAGAAATTTCTTGGTAGAAATCACAACATTATAACTAGTCCCAAAAATAAGTAAGTCATCAACATAGAGACAAATAATAATAACTCCATCATTAAATCATTTAAAATAAATGCATTTATCAACACCATTAATTATATATCCATTTGATAATATTATTTTATTAAATTTCTCATGTCATTGTTTAGGAGCTTGTTTTAGTCCGTATAAGGACTTTACCAATTTACATACTTTATGTTCTTGTCCGGGAATGACACGCCCCTCGGATTGGTCCATATAAATCTCTTCTTCTAAATCACCATTTAAGAATGCGGTTTTCACATTCATTTGGTGTACAACAAGCTTATTAATAGAAGCAATGTCATATAACAATCTAATATATGCAATTCTAGTCACCGGTGAGTAAGTGTAAAAATAATCAACATTCTTCTTTTGTTTATAGCCTTTGGCCATTAACTAGGCCTTGTATTTATCAATAGACCCATCTGGTCTTAATTTCTTCTTAAAGACTCATTTACTACCAATAGGCTTAGTTTTATGAGGTAAATCCACAAGTTCCATGTGTGATTAGCAATAATTGATTCTAATTCATTATTGATTTCTTCCTTCCATAAATGTGCATCTATAGAAGTTATAGCATTGTTATAAGTTATTAGTTCATCATTGACAACATAGACATAATATTCATCAACAAAACTATTTTCTTTTCTCATTCTTTTACTTCTTCTCAATTCTTGTACCTCATTCTCAATACCACAAGAACCACTAACATGTTCCCGAGTATCTTTATGTTCATAAACTTTCATAGTAAACACATTCTCAAAGAAAGTAACATTATTGGATTCGATGGTAGTATTAGATTCCATAATATCACTTTTAATCACATGAAATCTATAAGCGGTGTTATTGAAAGCATATCCAATAAANATGTTCATAAACTTTCATAGGAAACACATTCTCAAAGAAAGTAACATTATTGGATTCGATGGTAGTATTAGATTCCATAATGTCACTTTTAATCACATGAAATCTATAAGCGGTGTTATTGAAAGCATATCCAATAAATATACAATCACAAGTTCTAGAACCTATTTTTTTCTTTTTAGGCTTGGATAACATAACCTTTGCCAAACACCCCAGACTTTGAGTTATCCCAAACTAGGTGGACATCCATTCCAAAGTTCATAAGGTGTTTTACCGGTTTTCTTATAAGCTACTTTATTTTGTATGTGACAAGCCGAAAGGATAACCTCCCCCCACATGTTGGTGGGTAGCCCCGAACTAACTAACATATCATTAATCATCTCATTTAGTGTTCTACTTTTCCTTTCCACAATATCATTAGATTCAAAAGAATAAGTAGGAGTAACTTCATGAATTATGTCATGTTGTGCACAATAATCATTAAAAGAATCAGATTCATATTCACCACCTCTATCGATTCTTAATCTTTTGATCCTTTTGTTGCCTTGATTTTTTAACTTCGATCTTGTACTTTATGAACATCTCAAGTGCTTCATCTTTAGTTCTCAACGAATCAAGTTTGGTGAACCTTGAATGATCATCAACAAATATCACTGCCTCTTGTCATAGTGTTTTTCAACTCACCCAAGTCATTACGAACTAATTGTAAAAGTTCACTTTCTCTAGAAATTGATTTGCATGGTTTCTTAGTAAACTTAGTTTCGACACATACTTCACATTTATCGATATTAGTTTCACACACATTAGGAGTCAATCCCATTTTTTCCATTTTCTTTAGGTACCCAAAGTTCACATGTCCAAGCCTACCATGCCCGCACATCAAGAGAGTCAACCAAGTAAACACAAGAAGATGAAACATTTTCAATAATGGTTTCAATTACATTAAACACATAGAGACCTTGGTCAAGATTGTTAGAATTTTTTCATATTGGACTTTCATTAATTGATAGTTAATTTTGGATTTGTGAAAAATCAGCTGAATTTATGGTCTAATGAGATGAACTTAATGTTGTTAACTGATCTATTTTGATGGGCTTATGTACATCTTTCAATTGATGTAGTTGAAGCGGTTAAGTGTAAATCTTAATCTAATTGTGGCCCGTAATGAGAGAGCTCATTAGATTTATTATAAATAACAAACTAGGTCTCATCTCCACTTCATAACCTAATTTGGTTTGTCCCATTGAGAGACGTATATTACTTTGAAGAAGGAGACGAAGATCTTGTCCTTCCGCGAAAGAAACCCGGATATCGAGTATTATGGTTCATACAGGTATGTTTTAAACCTTGTAATTTAGGTGTTCTAAACTTCATATACGAATCATTAAAATTCTTACATGTGGTATCAGAGTCATCATATATGAATTTAGAACCTAATGAAATTTATTTATAATTTTATTCATACAAGTTGGGAATTTCAAAACCTATTTTTTGCGACGTTGTCAACACTGATTTTTTTTTTCAAACCACATTGCCGTTAATCTCATAGTGGTCATCAATGGCCATGTTGAAACAAAAGTTGTGTAAAGTACGTACATCACTTTTAATGAAGAAGAAAAAAAAACAGGAAGAAAGCATGTGATGGCGGCTGGTGTAATCAAATTTACATGAACGAAAAAAAAAAAGGAGGGTGAAAACATGGATGGAGTCATGTACGTCACCTTTAAAGAAGAACAAAAAAAAAAAGGTGAAAGCATGGATGGCTGCAGTGTTTTTTTTTTTTAATCAAATTTGAGATGTTCTCATCAAAGTCAAGTTTATGTATATATATAATATATTAATGTGACTATTAAAGTAATAAAAATAGGTTTTATTTGGTTATTTTGATGTTTATGTTGAAACTTTTATAATTAATGTATACTCTTTTCTTTTTAATTACTTGTGTTAATAACATAGGGTCAAGTTGATGAATAGAAGTAGACTTTACCCCTGCAAATTATTGATAGCAACTAATTTTTATTTTTATTTTTCTCTCATGTTGATACAACTTTGATTGAATTGTTATAATTTGTAGAGGGTGTTTGTGCAATTACAATTTAGTCCCAAGGGATTTACATGATTTTTTTTATGATCTACAAATTATTTATTAATGTTGATAGATGTGAATTTAAATTACTTAATTTTAATTGAGACTTCAATGAAACGATTGATAGTGTGTGATCTATAAAGATTCATATCGGTTATTACCTTATATTAATTGATCACATGATATTTGATTATGAAAATTTGTTGTAATATCCCAGTTTGAGAAAAAAAAAATCTATGGCTTGAGATGGATGGTTGCCACCAAAGTGGTTCATTCATTAAAATTGTAGATTGTTCTCAGGCTTTTATTACAGGATGGTCTTCAAATTATAATATATAATTACCTGCCCAAATGGAGTTACTGTGTATTGTAATTTAAAGATGTCATTAAAATATCCCAATTTGAAAAAATGTATAGGTTAAGATAGATGGTTGCCACCAAAGTGGTTCATTCATTAAAATTTGTATATTTTTCTCACGCTTTTGTTACGGGATAGTCTTTAAATTATAATATATAATTACCTGTCCAAATGAAGTTATTTTGTATTATAATTTAGATATGTCATGAAACATTATGTTAGAGGTGCAATTGTCTATAAGGTTTATCTGTCTAAAAGAGATAAGTTTTTCAAAACTTTAATAGTCTCATTAGTTAGTTTCATAAAAGAGAAGACCTATAGCATATTGCATTTTCTGCCCAAAGGGGAGTTTGTAGTGATGTATTTGGACTCTCTTAATATAATGACTTCTTATGTTCAAAACATATTTTATTTATTTATTGCCCAATTTTGCTAACTGTTTATATTCTTGCTGTCTTAAACAGTCTCTTTTTCTGTGAATAATAATAATGTGAACATTGAAGTCTTGACTGGTTTTAATTGTCAAAGATGAAAGCAAGATATTGAGTTTGGCCTGGGAATTGTTGATATAGACTTTGTCTTAAAAGAGAATGAACCTCCTAAATCTAATAACGAAAGCTCCCCTGAAGTAAAAGAATTTTATGTAAAATGGGAGAAATCTAATCGGCTAAGTATGATTACCATAAAAAGGTCTATTTCTGAATACCTTATAGTGACTTGCCTGAAACCAAGAATGTCAATAAGTTCTTTACTGTTGTAGGAGAGAGATCCAAGGTATCCAATAAGACTGAAGTTGAGAGGCTAATGAATGAACTAACAAGTATGAAATATGACAATGTAAGTGATGTTAAGGAGTATATCATTAAAATGGTTCATGTTCAAACTAAGCTCAAAACTTTCAAAATTGTTATTCCTGATGATTTTATTGTTCATCGCACTCTTAACTCTTTACCTCCTGAGTTTAGCCAAATCAAAACTGCCTACAATACCCAAAATGAGTAGTGGACAATAAATGACATTATCTCCAAGTGTGATTCTGAGGAAGAAAACTTAGAAAAGAAAAGAGTGCAACTTTCTTGTTTGTTTCCCAATCTAAATGTAAATTCAAAGATGAGTATCAAGAAAATAATAGAAATCTTAATCATAATGCTCTAAAGAATGGTCGAAATTTTAAAAGGCATGATACTAGTCAGAATGTAAGAGGTTTTACAGCTGTCATTCGAAAAGATGTCAAGTATTATTTTTACAAGAAACGAGATCATAAGAAAAGTGAGTGCACTCAATTCAAGTCTTGTTTAGAAAAAAAAAATAAAGAAGAAAATAACTCACTAACCTTTATTTGCTTTGAATCCAATTCAGTTAATGTCCCATTAAATTCTTAATGGATTTATAGTGAAGCTTCTGTTCATGTTGTCATGACTTTATAAGAATTTATAAGCAAATGGAGGCCAAGTGAAGAGAAAGCTAAATTTAAAATAAGAAATAATAATGAAGTACATGTTGAGTTCATAGGAATTGTTAGGTTGAATTTAAATATTAGTTTTCAACTTGTTTTAGAAAATATTTTTTATGTACCGTCATTTAGAAAGAATTTGATTTCATTTTTCTTGTTGATAAAATTGGATATTGTTTTAATTTTAGGTAGTGATAAAACTCAATTGTTTTTAAATTCCAAAATTGTTGGTCATTGTGTTTTATCATCTAATTTGTGTAGTATATGCTTGGCTGCCAACAATAAATATGGTTTTTCAAATATTGTTAATATAGATTCAAAAGACCTCTAATTAAAGACAAATCTTCATAGTTGTGGCATAAATGTTTGGATTACATTCTAGAAAAAGAGTGAAAATATTAATAAAGAATGATATTCTTTCTCCCCTTCATTTTAGAGATCGTAAAACTTGTGTTAACTACATTAGGGGTAAATTGACTAAGACTAAAAAGAAAATGGCAACTCGCAGTCTAGATTGTATTTTTTTTTTTTTGAATCATTTACACTAACTTCAGTGGATCTTACTCACATACCTTGTGTGGTAATAAATACTTTATTATATTTATTGATTATTTTTCTCATCATGAATATATTTATTTAATTAATAAAAAATCTGATACTCTTGAAAGGTTTAAAATTTTCAAAATTGAGGTAAAGACACAATTAGGAAAAGTCATCAAAATTGTTAAGCTTGATCGTGATAGTAAGTATTATGGAAAACAAGATATGTCTTGGCAACATTTAGGATCATTTGTCAATTACTTGTAAAAATGTGGGATTGTTGCACAATATACAATGTCTGGTAATCTCAAACAGAATGGTGTGGCTGAAAAGTGTAACTACACCCTTAAAATATGACGAGGAACATGATGACTAAATATAATTTACTTAATTACCTTTGGATGAAGCCATTAAAACAACTTCATACATTCTTAATAAGGTTATTAGCAAATCTATTTTAAAAATATTTTTTGAATTATAGCCCAATAGGAAACCAAAATCTTAACTATTTTTGTGTTTGGAGTTGTCCTACTGATATCAAAATCTATAACCCTTTATGAAAAAGACATTGATTTTATAGTTAGTGTCCTTGGTAGGTATCTTTCTAAACTAGAATTAGATCATTGGGTGGTAGCTAAGAAATTTATAAGATAGTTGTAAAGGACAAAAGATTACATGCTTGTTTATTGAAAGGTTGATAATCTTAAGGTGATTAGTTATTTAGGTTCAGATTTTGTTGGTTGTCTGGATAATTTAAAATCCAATTTAGAATATATTTTCATGTTATCTGGATGAGCTACAATATGGAAGAGTATTAAATAAACTCTCACAGTTTCTTCCGATATGAAAGCTGAATTTGTAGGTTGTTATGGAGCTACAACACAGGCTATATGACTTAAGGAATTTTATATTAGAGCTTATGATTATTGATTCCATCTCTAAGCCACTAATAATTTATTGTGATAATAATAATGCAGTTGTATTCTTCTCAAAGAACAACAAAAATTATAGTGAGCCTAAACAAATAAAATTAAGTATCTTTATGTCAGGGATCTTGTGAAGAAATGTGGCATTATAATTGAAGATATTGAGAATCAAATGCTTGCTAATCCTTTAATCAAGGGACTAAAACTTGTAACTTTTAAGAAGCATGTTGACAACATGGACATTTTTAGGTCTTTTGATGTACTTAGTGGGAATTTATTTATATGTTAAGAACTTTAATATTGATTTAATTTCATATGTGATATTTGATATTCAATATGGTTAAAATACATCTATTTGATGGATAATAAATATTTGGATGATCATCCTTATTGTTAACACGATATTTTTTTTATGTTATATGTGTGCACATTTATGATATATCATTTTATACAAAATCTTAAGACTTGGTATATGTCTTAAGTATGACTGTTTTGTCAATGAAGTATATATCTGATTACACCATTTGAGAAATCTTGAGATTCTATGTTTGGAGACATACTAAATTATGGTTGAAGCTAATAGATTCTCTCTAGCTTATTGTTGAAGCATGTTATTAAAGAGAAATCATTTGGAGGACTGACAATGAAAATAACATATTTATCATATCACATATTGAGATGTTATTTTCTTGTTGCACTACCATTTCTTGATCCATGTCAATAGGATTATTATTTTTTATAATTATGGATTGGTTCTATGTCAATAAAGGATGTAAAGACCGTCATAGTTCGAAAATAGTAATTTTATTGGACCGGGGTCGAGTTTGAGATGTTGTTTCAGGACCATATTTTTATTGTGGCCACATTTAGTTTTTTGTTTGATTAGCCCGAGAGTTATTTTTTTAAAAAAAGTAATTTTATTTATTTTTTAAATGGTTACAATTAATGTTGCCAAAGTGGGAGAATGTTAGAATTTTTTCATATTGGACTTCAATTAATTAATAGTTAATTTTGGATTTGTAAAAAAGGGGCTGAATTTATGGTCCAATGAGATGAACCCAATATAGTAAAGTGATATATTTTGATGAGTTTATGTACATATTTTAATTGATGTGGTTGAGGCGGTTAAATTTAAGTCTTAAACTAATTGTGGCACATAATTGAAGAACCCATTAGATTCATTATAAATAGCAAGTTAGGTCCCTTCTCTACTTCATAACCTAATTTGGCTTGTACCATTGAGAGCCACCTATTGCTTTGAAGAAAGAGATGAAGACTTTGCCCTTCCGTGAAAGAAACCCGAATATCGAGTATCATGGCTCATACAGGTATGTTCTAAATCATGTAATTTATGTGTTCTAAATTTCATATACGAATCATTAAAATTCTTACAAAGATACCCCTTACCAATAAAGATATCATTTTTAGACAAAGTTACAATATCACTATCAAAAAAGATCTTGACTCTGGTCTTTCTAAGTAATTGAATTGACACAAGATTGTGCTTTATCATATGAACATGTAAGACATCAGAAAGAGAAAGGGTTTTCCCGAAAGTCAATTTAAGGAGCATTTATGGATCTATTATCACACACAACATTCAACACCTTCCTTTACACTAGTGTAGGATGCAAATACATCTCTATTGGCACAAATGTGTACTGGCCCAGAGTTCACTATCCAACATTTTGCTCTCATGACCAATTTTACTCACACACTACCGACGCAATTATATCATCGGTATCCACCACATTAGCCTTTGGAGTAGGCTTCTTGTTGTAGTTGTTGTTATCACCCTTTTTTATATTTACTCATTAAGGCATAATGTCATAATTTACCACATATATAACATTCACCTTTTCTCTTTTAAATTTGAGGATTAAATACTTGAGAATTATTTTTATTATTATACTTATAAGGTCTCCAATTCAATTTTTGGTCATGTTTCCTATTTTGTTGGTGTTGTGGGGTTCTAGTCTATCCACCATTACTACATCAGCCTTAGACACCATTTTCTTGTCTTGGATAGACTTTTGTAAAAGTCTATTTTTTTCCTCAATTTTAATGTGGACAATGGTCTCTTGAAATGCCTTGGCATTTCTCTTTTATCAAAATTTGAGTTTATACTCTTTCCAAAACTCGGGTAATTTTTCTATAAGACATAGAATCTTGAATCTCTCAGATAATACATCACCCTCCTTGGTCAACCTATTTAAGACATGTTTGTTTGAGGGTTTTAGTAGTATTATAGGTTGGGATAGCAAGAAATAGTACCTAGGACCCAGCAATTACCTTGTTTGGTTCACATATTATGTGCACTACTATTTTTTGGGTTACAATATTGACTCGGTTTGTACAATTGCCTTTAACCCTTGTACATAGCCTTAATGAATACCACCTCCCAAGTGGTATTATTTGCTAGTATAAAGCCCCCGGCAGTACAAGCAAGAAAAATAACATAAATACCCTCTTGTGTGAGTCCACATATAAAGCCAACTTTCATTTCACAAACCCTAGCCACTCTCAACCCTTTTGTACAATGCTAAAACCCTTTTTTCTGCAAACCACACATATTTACATTCCTATATCTCTTCTTAAATATTTCATCAAAATAATCTTTACCCTAATGCTATGTTAAATCTATATGACCATGAGACAATCGTCGGCGATCTAGCCTATCTCGACCTCTATGGGAAAGATTGGTGGCGATCTGGCATTTTTTTCTTCTAACTTTTCAATCGCCAATGAAATACAAACCCAAAAACACATTTTCCTAATCCCCCAAACTTACATTATTTCATGTCCTCTTTTTTATTCCGTTGATTTTTTGGAAAGTATTTATGAGTGAAAGTTTAAAGTAGTCGTATTTTTGTAAAAAATAATTTTTTGCCTTGTTTTACTCCTTAGAACTATTCGAATTATGGGTACTTTGTTCTCTTACTGGTTGCGAAATGTTGCTCCTATCCATATTTAGCCCTTAAAATGTTAAGAATGTTTGTCTGGTTTGATTTTGATTCCTACAATTATGATATTTTTATATTTTAACAAAAAAAAATGTATATTTTGTCGTATGATGATGTTCTAACACTTACTTATTCCTGTAATATATTTTTGTTTTGGTAATTTAAAGTGCTCCATTAAATGGGTTTAGATTGAATTATGTCTCTATTTTATAGGTAAAATTAGTTAACTGAATATTTTAGTTGTGGATGTTTACTGTTACTGCTATGAGTGGTAGTTGTTGTGGACGAGGAAAATGATCTTAGTGTGTCATTGGGGGTTGCTTTGGATAGTGTCCTCTCTGATATGGTTATGATATGCTCATGTCTGATTGTTGTGATTGCAAATTTGCTAGAATTTCATGAAATTTAGAACAACACTAGGATCCCAAGCTCAGTCACGCGAACCTAGCTACAAATAGAGCATCTTAATAGATTGATAAGTGACAATGATATAACATACTACAATCAACTTAGGATGGACAGATGATGTTTTTTCTAGATTGTGTATACTAGTTGAACAAGTTGGTGGACTCATGCGTACAAGGAAAGTTAGCGTTGAAAAGATGGTAGCTATGTTCTTGAGTATTATTAGTCATGATCATAAAAATAGGCCAGTCAAATTCAGTTTCATTAAGTCCGGTGAGACGGTTAGCAAGTATTTCAACTTAGTGTTGTTGGCGATTCTTAGGTTACATTGATTATTGCTTGCAATCCCTGATCCAATCATAGCAAAATGCACTGATCATAAGTGGAAGTTTTTTAAGATATTGAAAGTATATCCACCTTTGAGTTTTCTTGTCACTTAATATGTAGTTAGTGAAATATCAAGTTGATAATATATTTATTTCCTATTGTATACAACTGTGTTGGGGCTTTAGATGACACTCACATTATAGCCAAAGCGCCACTTGTGCACCAAGCAAGATGTAGGACAAGGAATGGGCAAATTGCAACAAATGTGTTAGGAGTATGTGCGCCCAACATGATAATCATTAATGTTTTTCTTGGTTAGGAGGGGTCGGCGGTAGATTCAAGAGTCCTTCGCGACGTAGTTACAAGACAAACTGGGTTATGTGTTCAACGAGGTAAGTTATAGTGGAAATTTTGTGTGCCTTGTTTATTTTGTGGAAATTATTACTAATGGGTATATATACAATTACGACAGACACATATTATTTATGTGATGCTGGATAAACTAATGGTGAAGGTTTCTTAGCTCATTTTATGGGTCAAAGGTACCATCTTGACGAATTTGGAACTAAAAGGGCAGTTCCTCGAAATGTTGAGGAATATTTCAACCTAAAACATTCCTTCACCAGGAATGTTATAGAGGTGTTTTGCTATCCTCAAGATACAATGGGCAATCCTTTGAATTGCTTGTTTCTACCCTTTCCCCACACATAACAGAAGTATTGTTGCTTGTTGTCTGTTACATAATTTCATTAGAAATGAGATGTCAATTGACCCATTGAAAGACCAAATACTTGAGTATGTTATTAATGAGGACTTTGACAATACCAACATCAACGTAGATGATAGTGCTGAGACCTCTACTATTATGTGGACTGCTTAGAGGAATCAGTTGGTGACTGAAATGTATGATAACTGGCGGATGGGTAGATGAATTTTGGGGGGAGGTGGAGGGGGTTTATTCTGTGACCTTCAATTATTAAACTAAAGGATGGATATGTTTGTAATGTGTTATTGGTACTTCGTAGCCTACTCTTTTGGGTTTGATTAATGGTTGTCCTAAATGTTAAGGAATGCAATTGATTTCGTGGTGTTATTATGCTATATATTCCACATTTTTTGTATTGTAATTGATTTTACATTGCATATTCACTTTAGACTAATATATATATATATATATATATATATATATATATATATATATATATATATATATATATATAGCGAATAATGTATACGTACGAAAATATTTGCTCTTAGCAGGCCATGGATTATAAGCGTGATTCAATTTGATTATTTCTTGGTGAATTCATTAAACCTATCAAAAAATAGTAGCGATCAGTTGATTAAATGTTGATTTAATATTTGTTTTTGATTCTATAATTTCACAGAGTATTTTTATGAAGCACTAAGCGATATTTAGTCTTTTTGCTCCATTTGCAATTCTTGTCCATTGCATTTTGTATGTCAGATAACATAGCTGAGGAAATCAGGAACATATACATAAAATGATTGGATGAAACTAAAGATCAACTTGCCTGAATGATGCCGAAGGATGTATAATTAATCTAGATTTCAATAACTTTTTTTCCCTCTTTTTTTCCTCTGGAACCATTCTTTTTTATGTCAATATGTAGCAATTTGTCTATTTTGTCATTTATTTCCAATATTTTGGCCCAATTTTACAGAAGCACCTTGTGCACAAGCACAAAAGCCCAAAGCTAATTCCACAAAAAAAAATCAAGTAAGTAATGGAATTGAATCTACACAACCTGCCCTACCTTGGCTGTAAGCAACTTGTGAATTGCCATCTGGGAGGGATGCATATTCTAACTTTCCGCATATATACATGATTGACTATCCAAGCTGATGACCTCGTGCTTGTTAGTTTTGAGTAACAATTGAATTGGCCCATTGTGCTGAATTTTTTTATTTGCTAGAAACTATCAATAATTATAGAAAGTTTCAGTCCTCAACCCACATGATGGAGTTGGAACAATTGACAATTTTGAGTCATATTTTGATAATGGGACAACAACTTCTTGGAAGTGCCTTTCTGAAGGGGTGGACTGGTATCTTCAACTGTTATGAGTGAGTAATTGATTTTCTATGGGACAACTAAGGTACCTGAATACTGAAAATATCACTTGTTATTCGTGGGAAAGCAGGAAAGCTANAGGGCAGTTCCTCGAAATGTTGAGGAATATTTCAACCTAAAACATTCCTTCACCAGGAATGTTATAGAGGTGTTTTGCTATCCTCAAGATACAATGGGCAATCCTTTGAATTGCTTGTTTCTACCCTTTCCCCACACATAACAGAAGTATTGTTGCTTGTTGTCTGTTACATAATTTCATTAGAAATGAGATGTCAATTGACCCATTGAAAGACCAAATACTTGAGTATGTTATTAATGAGGACTTTGACAATACCAACATCAACGTAGATGATAGTGCTGAGACCTCTACTATTATGTGGACTGCTTAGAGGAATCAGTTGGTGACTGAAATGTATGATAACTGGCGGATGGGTAGATGAATTTTGGGGGGAGGTGGAGGGGGTTTATTCTGTGACCTTCAATTATTAAACTAAAGGATGGATATGTTTGTAATGTGTTATTGGTACTTCGTAGCCTACTCTTTTGGGTTTGATTAATGGTTGTCCTAAATGTTAAGGAATGCAATTGATTTCGTGGTGTTATTATGCTATATATTCCACATTTTTTGTATTGTAATTGATTTTACATTGCATATTCACTTTAGACTAATATATATATATATATATATATATATATATATATATATATATATATATATATATATATATAGCGAATATGGTTAGTGTTGACAGCTTGCAGAGTATGAGTTGTATTCAAGCAGAAAAAAGGACCAAACGAATATGGACAAGTGCAGAAGATGCACAACTATTATATGCACTGAAGGATCTATGTGTAGCGGGGTTGAAGTACCATAATGGTACATTCAGGTCAGGCTATTTGCAGTTGCTAGGACAAAAAATTAGTAGCAGTACGATTCGTGCACAACCACACATCGAATAAAAGATAAAAATATGGAAGAGACAGTATAATTGTATAATTTCCATGATGAACACAAGTGGCTTCGAGTTTAATGACACTGATAACAAATCGAGATTGATTCTGATAATGTGTGGGAAGAGTATTTAAAGGTAATTTGGTCTGTCATACCACTTTTTAATTAATAGAGGGCTTTGTTATTTTTAGTACTCCACTTATTCGAGGCATGTTCATTCGTGGTATAATTGTTGTAGAATGATAAGCAAGTTAGGGGGATGCATTAAAAATGTTGGTCATACTACAAAGATTAGGGAATTATTTTCGTCAAGGATTAAGCAATAGGAGAATTTGTGAAGGATCTAATGACAATGAGAATGCATAGCATGAAGTTGACCCACCTCACACTAACAATGAAAATGAGATCAATAACACAAGTCATATTGCGACTTAAGGCATGGACGTTTGCACTGACACCTCCCCACTACCAAAAAGGTCAAGAAGAGAAAAATTTCGACAGCTAGCTTGGGTGATATGACCAGGGTCTTAGGTGATTATGTTGCTACTTGTGGTCATAAGCTTGATAATGTCTCACATAGGGTAGGCCATGCCCAAGATATTTCTAAATCCAAGAAAAAAATATTTGCTGAGCTTGAAAAAATTGAGTGGCTTGATGAGGATCTACTCTATGAGTCTAGTTACAGAATTTGCCTTTGATCTTGTTAAGGTGGACTTGTTCTTCAGCTTGTCTAAAGCTTCAAAGCCATCGTGGGTAAGAAAGTTGTTGTACAGATCTAGCTACCAACAGGTGTAGGGTTGGGTAACCTTTCTTTTGACATGATATAGGTGAAATTAGTCATATAGACCCTATAAAGTGACGTGATATACTATCCACTTTTTTTTCTTGTTCACCTATGTTCATATGTAAAATATGGTTATGTGCTTATGTAAATTATTTCCTATATCTGAAATAACATGTTGGGCTGTTTTGAAGTTTGAACAAGTTAGTTGCTCTTGCATAATGACTTTATGTTTATTAACACTTGCTTATTATATTGGTATGCACCTGCATAAAAATGTACTAACATGTGTTTAGTTAGACAAGTGATGCACACGCGAACACGCTTTTACGTTGTGTTTATTGGGAAATAAGTTGGTGTCTATACAACATGGCAAGAATGTCATGTGCAAGTCAATAAGTACCCAAGCGTGTTGTACAAGTCTTGTGACTCGTACATCAAGGCTGAAAACGCATTGCGCATGTACATTGCAAATGAAGATGTCGTGAGAGAAGTCCAACATGATTGTGAGCTGGTTGTCCATTAGAATCAACCTTTGGATCATCTTCGGGTGGAAGATGCAATGGACATTCCTCTAGCAGCCCCGACAATTGTTGGGCACGATGACAAGGGCGAGGGAGACCATCATGTCGGTAATTGTCCTATGTATGTTGTGATGTTTGTTTTGGGTATGGTGCTAACCCATATTCTATACTTTTTTTTGAGGTAGACTTTCTTGAACTATGTTTGTATTTTTTGGCACCTTTTGGACAATCTTTAAGGTTAGTGTTTGGAGCTCTATTTAGTAAGCATTCTAATTTTACCTCCTTTATTTTGACATTGACTGAGGAATGTGTGAATATGATCTACAAAATGAATGGAAATCTATTAGGAATTTTTTTTGTTATGCTATGATTTTTGTTTGATGAATTTATATAAACTGGTGATGTGTCAACAGTTTTTGCATTTGGCTTGCATAATATTATATAGAAAAATGTCGGTTCCTTAAATTGGTGTTGCAAAAAGTGATGTCTTGATGGATTTGTTGCTTCGAAACAAACAACAGGGAATTGTGCTTGAACGAGGCAGCATGACAACACAAAACTTCAAGAATCTGTTAAGGCAGATGAAAAGGAGGTTGTTTGCTTTTAGCATGAATCAGATTGACCTTTTGAAGATTATTTTTTTTAGGAAGAAGCAGTACTTCACTATCCAGTCTATGTTGAAGACGATGATGTTTGCTTGGGACTCAGCTGACTTGTGCATTGTCAGTGGGCCGATTGCTGGAGCTGAGGACTACTTGTTGGTAAGTGTTTAATTCAAAACTATATTAATGAATATCATAGTTAGCCTCTTTGTTTTTTTTGTTTACACCTTTGCTTGAATTCTTGTTGTATTTAAAAGTAATTAACTTGCAAGCAAACAAGTTTGCTAGAATCTGGTGCTTCGAACCATGTTCTTTGTTCGAGAGAATGATCAAGGTTTTTGACAAGGTGTTCCCGGAAGAGTTGATTGAAAGTGTGGGCTCCTGTTCAGGTGGTGTTCCAACCTAAGACAAAGAGGTTATCGATGTTTCTGATTAAGCATTATCCCTGTTAGATTATGACTGTATGCATATGCTTCCCACATGCCATTTTGTTTTTTGGGTATGAATGCGTGTGATGGTAGTTGTAAATCACAACAAGCATGGTCGAACTTGGTTGTTGTTGCTATGTTTGGGGGGTTTCGTCTTTTGGGAATGTTGGTGTTTATACTATGTATGGATGTTTTAAACTTGCATCTAGTTGTTGGCATCGAGGTTGGTTGAACCCTTTGTTGATGTGTTGTGTTAAGGTGCAAAAAATAGATGCTATGTTGGAGCCAACTGCATTGCTTACAGTTTATCTTTTTTGATGTACTTGCATTGGTATCTTATATTTCACGTTATATATGTTGATGTGTTGTGCATGCAATTTATTTCTATAAAAGGAAGGACAATGTTGTGTGTTGTGTGTGCACTGATAGCTGGATGAATTGTTCCAATGGGGATTTTTTTGTGAGTTTTTAGTGTTAAGGTTGAACACTGGACAGATGCTTACAAAAAATACAACAGTCATATTGTTGCTACAATGGTCGATGTTGGTTGCCTGGGAGAAAAGAGCAACAGTGCATGCAATATGTGGAACATTAAAAAAAAACAAGTTTTTGGTTTTATGCATGCACAAGTGGTTGTATTAACAAACAAGGGCATGTATTGCTTTGGATTATAAGGTTACAATTGTCTTTTTACAGTGCATGGTTCATCTGAGACACCTTTTTCCTAGGTCTCACACAAATAATTTTTGTAAGAAACAAACAAAGGGAAGGATGGGATATAAGTGTAAGACTAGTAACTCATTGGGTAGGAGTGGAGTGCATATCATGTCCAATACCAGCCACAATCAATCCCCCATACAAACATGCCCTTATTATATTTTAAAATTCATAAATTTGTGATGCAATGACCTTGTCCTTGATCATTTGGTAATGAAGAAAATTAATGACAAAAAATTTCTTAGTACCTTCATCCTCAAACTCATATTTAGATATCAACTCATCCCATAAAAATTTAGCATTCTCAATATGATTATACACATTAAATAGATCATTAGACAAAACATTACAAATAGTACTTAAGCATAATTTATAGACAAAATTCTGATTTTTCAAAGCCTGAGCATAATTTTCGGTATCATCATTGGGTCTAAGTTCGATTAGAACAAATGATAATTTCAAAAAACTCAACACATCAAGAACCTTTTGTTTCCNATAATGTCTCACATAGGGTAGGCCATGCCCAAGATATTTCTAAATCCAAGAAAAAAATATTTGCTGAGCTTGAAAAAATTGAGTGGCTTGATGAGGATCTACTCTATGAGTCTAGTTACAGAATTTGCCTTTGATCTTGTTAAGGTGGACTTGTTCTTTAGCTTGTCTAAAGCTTCAAAGCCATCGTGGGTAAGAAAGTTGTTGTACAGATCTAGCTACCAACAGGTGTAGGGTTGGGTAACCTTTCTTTTGACATGATATAGGTGAAATTAGTCATATAGACCCTATAAAGTGACGTGATATACTATCCACTTTTTTTTCTTGTTCACCTATGTTCATATGTAAAATATGGTTATGTGCTTATGTAAATTATTTCCTATATCTGAAATAACATGTTGGGCTGTTTTGAAGTTTGAACAAGTTAGTTGCTCTTGCATAATGACTTTATGTTTATTAACACTTGCTTATTATATTGGTATGCACCTGCATAAAAATGTACTAACATGTGTTTAGTTAGACAAGTGATGCACACGCGAACACGCTTTTACGTTGTGTTTATTGGGAAATAAGTTGGTGTCTATACAACATGGCAAGAATGTCATGTGCAAGTCAATAAGTACCCAAGCGTGTTGTACAAGTCTTGTGACTCGTACATCAAGGCTGAAAACGCATTGCGCATGTACATTGCAAATGAAGATGTCGTGAGAGAAGTCCAACATGATTGTGAGCTGGTTGTCCATTAGAATCAACCTTTGGATCATCTTCGGGTGGAAGATGCAATGGACATTCCTCTAGCAGCCCCGACAATTGTTGGGCACGATGACAAGGGCGAGGGAGACCATCATGTCGGTAATTGTCCTATGTATGTTGTGATGTTTGTTTTGGGTATGGTGCTAACCCATATTCTATACTTTTTTTTGAGGTAGACTTTCTTGAACTATGTTTGTATTTTTTGGCACCTTTTGGACAATCTTTAAGGTTAGTGTTTGGAGCTCTATTTAGTAAGCATTCTAATTTTACCTCCTTTATTTTGACATTGACTGAGGAATGTGTGAATATGATCTACAAAATGAATGGAAATCTATTAGGAATTTTTTTTGTTATGCTATGATTTTTGTTTGATGAATTTATATAAACTGGTGATGTGTCAACAGTTTTTGCATTTGGCTTGCATAATATTATATAGAAAAATGTCGGTTCCTTAAATTGGTGTTGCAAAAAGTGATGTCTTGATGGATTTGTTGCTTCGAAACAAACAACAGGGAATTGTGCTTGAACGAGGCAGCATGACAACACAAAACTTCAAGAATCTGTTAAGGCAGATGAAAAGGAGGTTGTTTGCTTTTAGCATGAATCAGATTGACCTTTTGAAGATTATTTTTTTTAGGAAGAAGCAGTACTTCACTATCCAGTCTATGTTGAAGACGATGATGTTTGCTTGGGACTCAGCTGACTTGTGCATTGTCAGTGGGCCGATTGCTGGAGCTGAGGACTACTTGTTGGTAAGTGTTTAATTCAAAACTATATTAATGAATATCATAGTTAGCCTCTTTGTTTTTTTTGTTTACACCTTTGCTTGAATTCTTGTTGTATTTAAAAGTAATTAACTTGCAAGCAAACAAGTTTGCTAGAATCTGGTGCTTCGAACCATGTTCTTTGTTCGAGAGAATGATCAAGGTTTTTGACAAGGTGTTCCCGGAAGAGTTGATTGAAAGTGTGGGCTCCTGTTCAGGTGGTGTTCCAACCTAAGACAAAGAGGTTATCGATGTTTCTGATTAAGCATTATCCCTGTTAGATTATGACTGTATGCATATGCTTCCCACATGCCATTTTGTTTTTTGGGTATGAATGCGTGTGATGGTAGTTGTAAATCACAACAAGCATGGTCGAACTTGGTTGTTGTTGCTATGTTTGGGGGGTTTCGTCTTTTGGGAATGTTGGTGTTTATACTATGTATGGATGTTTTAAACTTGCATCTAGTTGTTGGCATCGAGGTTGGTTGAACCCTTTGTTGATGTGTTGTGTTAAGGTGCAAAAAATAGATGCTATGTTGGAGCCAACTGCATTGCTTACAGTTTATCTTTTTTGATGTACTTGCATTGGTATCTTATATTTCACGTTATATATGTTGATGTGTTGTGCATGCAATTTATTTCTATAAAAGGAAGGACAATGTTGTGTGTTGTGTGTGCACTGATAGCTGGATGAATTGTTCCAATGGGGATTTTTTTGTGAGTTTTTAGTGTTAAGGTTGAACACTGGACAGATGCTTACAAAAAATACAACAGTCATATTGTTGCTACAATGGTCGATGTTGGTTGCCTGGGAGAAAAGAGCAACAGTGCATGCAATATGTGGAACATTAAAAAAAAACAAGTTTTTGGTTTTATGCATGCACAAGTGGTTGTATTAACAAACAAGGGCATGTATTGCTTTGGATTATAAGGTTACAATTGTCTTTTTACAGTGCATGGTTCATCTGAGACACCTTTTTCCTAGGTCTCACACAAATAATTTTTGTAAGAAACAAACAAAGGGAAGGATGGGATATAAGTGTAAGACTAGTAACTCATTGGGTAGGAGTGGAGTGCATATCATGTCCAATACCAGCCACAATCAATCCCCCATACAAACATGCCCTTATTATATTTTAAAATTCATAAATTTGTGATGCAATGACCTTGTCCTTGATCATTTGGTAATGAAGAAAATTAATGACAAAAAATTTCTTAGTACCTTCATCCTCAAACTCATATTTAGATATCAACTCATCCCATAAAAATTTAGCATTCTCAATATGATTATACACATTAAATAGATCATTAGACAAAACATTACAAATAGTACTTAAGCATAATTTATAGACAAAATTCTGATTTTTCAAAGCCTGAGCATAATTTTCGGTATCATCATTGGGTCTAAGTTCGATTAGAACAAATGATAATTTCAAAAAACTCAACACATCAAGAACCTTTTGTTTCCATCTACGAAAATTATTTCTATCAAAAAGTTCAATTTTAGAAACATCGGATAAGATCTTTGTTTTTGTAGGAAGTTGTATATCCATTGCAAGATCAACCTTTAATATTGTTGTATAATTTATATAATAATGCAATAAAATAATGGAAAACAACCCTTGCACAAGATTAATTTCTTTAAAATAAAGACCCCAGAATTTAGCCCCAAAAATGATTTTCCCTAAAAATTAATTTATGAAATCTATATCTATATTTATATTACTAATAAAAGTACCTTAAGTGAAAAAATTTTGATTAACTATTTTATCCTCATAAAAAATTTTAAATACCATACTAGCTTTTCATTGTCAAATATCTAAATTACAATTACATACTTATGTATTTAAATCTCTAAATTACCCTCTAACATCTCTTTTAATTCTTTATTATCTTTATATAAATATTAATATCTATGAAAAATTTTAATTGACTATGTTACCCTTAAAAAAATATATGCATAATTATAATTTTTAATAAAGTGTTCAAAAACTTCATCAATAATTCATCACTCTTTTCAAATATAAAGATAACATTATGTCTATATATATGTATTTTTTTTCTTTATACTACTAATAAAAAATGAAACTTTTGGCTTAGTATACAATTTTTTTGATTCTATTTTACTTTTATAAATAATTCTAAATATCACACTATCCTTCTGTAATTTTTAATAATTTCAAAAAACTTTCACCATAATTTGTAATAATTTCACCTTTTCCAATTATCTAGTAAATGATTTTCTGCCATTAGGAAAACTAAGTAGACAGCGATATCATTTGTATTTCTTAATCTTCTTTTGTTTAACCTTGTTTTTGAACAAGTTCTCTCTCTCAGAAAACGGAACAAAAATCTTCCGACTGTCATACAAACCAATTGAAAAACCTTTTAGCTTCTCTCTCTCACCATCTAGTTTGAAAACATTTTATCTTCTCTCTCTCTTCCTTCCCCCCTCCTCTCTCTCTCTCTCTCAATCAAATATCCTCTGAAATTGGATAAACTACATATACATAATATTTTTTATTAGTATTTTATATACGAAAATTATTCACATACAACGCACGTGGTGTATTGCTAGTATAAGTAAAGAATGATCTTACCAAACTATAGATCAAGTCGAAGTTTTGTCTTTCAAGGTTGATTCATGTCTCTCGAAGTCAATAATTCGGTGTGATAGGTCCTTGGCATGACAACCTACCAGAATCTCTATAGTTTCACCGCCACCAATATACACTTGTTGCGAAGAGTGTTTAAGAATCTTCTCCTAATAGTTCTTTATAAAAGCACAAGTAAATTTTTTCAAAGAGATTATAATGAAAGCTTCCTTCGTAAGCTACAAGCTCATATTCCTCGTCGTGGCCTAGAACTCCTTTTATATTGTCTATGATACTCCCGCCGGTAAGGAAAATAAAGTGGGTCATGGGCTCGTGATAAAATCAAGTTAATGGATTTAATACCAAATTAAATGGGCCCATGTTATAAATGTTTTGAAAAACAACTAAAATAACAAGCCCAACAAAAAGAAATCAAAAAAATATTGAGAAAAGGTACTTGCATTAAAAAAGAAATCAAAAATCATTTAATTTTACAAGTAATAAAATAATCTAATTGGCTATAATTCGGAACATAAACCAAGTGGAGCAAGAACCCCCAAACGTAACAAAGCAACCCACTCACGTTTTTTGGATATTTGTATTTAAATTTAGAAATCTAATCTATTATAGTTGTTGGATAAAAAATAACATTAAAATTCATAAATAATTTAATAGAGTTTGAAATACGTCCTCAATTACATCCTCACATTAAGTTCAAGTAACATTGCTCTCAAAACAATACGTGCAAAGGCAATATTTCATTTGTGCAAGCATGCAACCCACAATTTATTGGGTCGAGTTGTGGATACAAGTACTGTATACATTAGGGATAGTAATCGTGTCGTGTCGTATATGTTCGTGTTGTGTCATTTACGAATTTATATCAAACACTAGTTATATTTAACTTAACCAATTTAACTAATTATATCGAGTCAACCTGACTTGTTTATTTTCATGTCATGCTCTTGTTAACCCATATAACACATGAATTAAAGATTTAATACTAAGATTTATGTCTAAAATTTTATTATCACATAGTCGAACGCGCACTCATATTTTTTCGATAAATTAAAAATTAATTTTATAAATATAATAACAAAAATAATAGAAATTTGATATTTTATTCATATAATACTAGTTAAGCGTGTTATTATTTTGACACTAATTTGACCAATTTATTATTCGTATTAATAAATTATGTTATTTACGAATTCATGTTTAATCCAATATTCGCTCATGCCATGGCCACGAAGACCAACTCTACTAGGCTTTTAGCGGACTACCCATAGCGTCAATTCGAATGTGTGCTAAAGATACCATATTAGTGCTTTTTCTATTCAATTTTCAAAAGTGAATCTACCTCTCCAAAATTACAAAATCAGAAATTGAGATATTATAATAGAAGGATTTTTCGCACTTTATATCCTGAAAGTTTTTAAGATTCACACTTTACACTTTCAAAGGTTAAAATTTTTATATTGCATCTTCAATATATCAAAAGTGTTATAATGTTAGTCTTCTGTTAGCTTCCGTTATTATTTTTTTTTTTTAAAAGTCAAATCATTGACACTGACAAAAAAAACTAACAAAAAGTTAAAAAAAATGGTCACATTACAATACCTTTGATACATTAAAGGTACAATGTATAAAANCTGTTATTATTTTTTTTTTTTAAAAGTCAAATCATTGACACTGACAAAAAAAACTAACAAAAAGTTAAAAAAAAATGGTCACATTACAATACCTTTGATACATTAAAGGTACAATGTATAAAAAATTTAACCTTTGAATATGCAAAGAAACTTTAAAATCTTTTATGCTGCAAAGTAAAATTCGCCCTAATTGAAATTTAGATAGAAAAATATCACTTTGTTTTTTGTTTGCAGTAAAAAGTCATATTGAGGTTACAGTTTGTTTGTTAGTGGACTGATTTTACATAGATGTAAAATGTTGATTGATTTGCTAACTTAATCGATCGTTGATATTGATTTAACAGTGAATTATAATATTTGTTAGGACCTATCAATTCAATGGGTTTGATTAATTAAATAAGCAAATCGGATTAGTATTATAAGTTCAAATAACATTTTTTGTTAGTGAAAAGGGGAGGACTACGAGTGTATTTGGATTGTATCTCACAAAATAGTATCCAAAAATATATTTTTGGAAATAATTTTAAGAAAGTGTGTTTTGATGTTTTTATATTGCAAAACTTATTTGGTTATATATTTCTAAAACTAGTTTTAAGGAACAAAAAATAATAAAACCTATTTGAACAATGATCTAGAAAATAATAAAAATATAATAGAGATATAAATCTATTCCACACAAGTCTATTTTGCTTGTCAACTCTAAGTGGGGGTAATTTGTCATAGAAAATATGTATATAATTAGATTATATTAAACTGTATAAAGTTTAACTTATGCACTAATCTAAAGAAAATGTATAAAAATAAAAAACAGTGCACTCACAAGGACGTGGATCTGCATAAACAATAAAATCCAAAAAATCGAAAATCCAATAATACAAACAATAATCTGAGCCCTTTGTAATCACAGTTTCCTTAAAACAGGTTTGCTCCCTCTTAGTGCTTAAGGTTGATAAGCAATTGTCTCCTAAGATAGAACAAATTTCGTTCTTGAAGATGCAGTATTTCAATCTTCAAGACTCCAACGAACACAATTATATGTTTATGCTTGAACCGAACTTGAAATAATAATGCAGCAATATGCAAAGAGAGAGAAAATAAATATTGAATACTTAATTCAGTATTTTAGACAATTGAGAGAACTAGAATGAGGGAGGAATTCTTGAATTGTTCAATAGTGTATTTTGAGAGTGTAAGAAATCACATATTTATAGACTCATTAGTAGCTTTTCATAAAGGGTGTAGCCATATATAATTGTACCTTTTAATCCAAAAAGTTTCAACGGTGACTTTATAAAAAAATACAACTATTTGAAATGGTATCTTTTAGTGCAAGAGATATAATAGTGACTTTATAAAAAGTTGTGACTATTTGTAATGGTGTTTTTTAATGAAAAGGTATTAATGGTGGCTTTATAAAAAGATATAACTATTTGGATTAGTATCTTTAACCGAAAGTCACCAATTTTAAATTAGCGGTGTTTCATGTCATATTCACTTCACACCTTTTCAATTGCTTTCAAAAGTCACAAAAGACTTTAATGATTTCTCATTTAATATTTAATGGCTTTTTTTAATAAATATAAAATTATTTCCAACAATCGCCCACATGAATGAAAATTCAATATATGATAATTCAGATGCTAGTTCAATTACATGTGAATGTTACTGCATCTGGATAAGTACCTGGTGGCCTTGAACTTTCAGTAGTAACAAATTATCGGATTTACTTGGCTATCTAGTGGACATGATATCTTTGAATTGTCAGTCGTTTGTGTAAATCAAGACAATAGAATTCACATAGTTTTCCTTCGGACACAGATGGTTCTAACATTTGTGTTCATTTTTGCCTTGAACATCACTTGATTTCATGAATAATTTTAGAGTAATCAGCCTACGATTCTCATAGAAGCGGCCCTTTTTTTACTCACATAGGTGATTTTTGATTGAGAGTATCCTGCTATATCCCACTTAGACATTTTCAAGTCACAGAATATCATTAAAAACATAACTTACTCTAATTCTTGTGGTAGATATGCACTGTCTCATCATAGGATGGGAAGGAGTTTAGATAATTTCATCAATGTGTATTGAGTTATACATAATTCGGTTGTCCCTTTGAACATATATCGGGATCTCCAGTCAGCTAAGTTGGGTTGCCATTATGGTGACTATTGGTTAAGTAATAGACTTTAAGTCCATTCCCCTCGATGAACTTTTCACTTGCTCTTTAGTCAAATCTTTTTTAAGTGGATCCGCAATATTATCCTTTGACTTCACATAGTCAATGGATATAATACCATTAGAGAGCAATTTTGTAACGGTATTGTGTCTACGACGTACGTGTCTAGACTTACTGTTATATATACAATTTTGTGTCCTTCCAATCATAGATTGAACATCACAGTGAATGCATATTGCAGGCATAGACTTTGGCCAATTTGGAATATCCTATAAGAAGTTACAAAGCCATTTTACTTCACAAAGCCATTTTACTTCTTCTCCAGCTTTATCTAAGCCAATAAACTCAGATTCCATTGTAGATCTACCAATACAAGTTTGCTTTGAGAATTTTCAAGACACGACTACACTACCCAAGGTAAAAACATATCCATTCATGAATTTTGAATCTTTAGTATCAGATAACCAATTAGCATTGGTATGTCCCTCGAGTACTACTGGGTACTTCATGTAGTGTAAACCATAGTTTTGAGTATGTTTTAAATATCTCAAAACTCTAATAATTGTTTTTCAATAGTCTTTTTCGGGATTACTTGTATGTCAACTTAGTTTTCTCACTGAGTATGCTATATCCGGACGGGCACGATTCATTATGTACATTAAACTACCAATTATACGTGCATATTCTAAATGTAATATGTTATTCTCCTTATTCTTACAAAGATGGATGTTAACATCAAAGGGTATTCTCATAAATTTTATCTCATACTTCTTGAACGTATCAAGTACTTTATCAATATAATGAGATTGAAATAACGTGAGTCCATCTGACATTTTAAAAATTTTAATTCCTAATATAAAGTCAGCAACACCTATATCTTTAATTTCATACCTATTTTTCAACATCCGCTTAGTAGCTTTAATGACATCGTTATTGCTGCCTATAACCTTTAGCTACAAGTCAGCTTTGTATTTGTCAATAGATCCATCAATTTTCATCTTCTTTTTAAAGATAAATTTATAGCCTAAAATTTTGTTACCTGGTGAAAAATCTACCAACTCTCATGTATGATTCCTCATAATAGATTCTATTTCAGAATCGACAGCTTCTTTCAAATAAGGAGCTTTGGGAGAGTATAGCTTCTTTAAAACGTTAAGGATCATTTTCTAATAGATAAGTTAGAAAATCACGACCAAATGACTCTGAAGTCTTTGTCCTCTTGTTACGACTTTGTTCATCTTCAATAAACTCCTCGTTTTGACCATTATTAGTTATAGCCTCAATTGGTCTCTTTAATGAGCTTGATTCATGTAACATATTAAATGAAAAATTATTTTTTAAGAATAACGCATTCATTGACTCTATGATTGTATTAATATGTACATCAAATATCTCATATTTATGAACAAGAAATCGATATGTATTATTTTTATAGACATAACCAATGAATACATAATCAATCATTTTTTGTCCTTTCTTAACTTTTTTAGGTTCAAGAACTGCCACTTTTACTAGACACCTCCACACTTTTAAGAATTTATAGGAAGGTCTTCGACCTTTCCATAATTCATATGGTGTCTTATTAGTTTTCTTATGAGANACACCTGATGGTGTATGTTTCAAGTTTCAGGAGGAAAAGCAGGATGCTTTACCCCAAGCCGTGTATGACTCAAGATAGCACAGACAGTTAATGGGTTGGCTTGCAAGCCATACCCTGGAGGACGAGGTGAGACAAGAGTTGGGTCTACCTCGGGTGATGTGTGAATATGAGAATGTTTTTCTGGATGAACTATTGGGATTACCTCCATATAAGGATGTAGACTTCAACATTGAGTTGCANACCTTGTTAAGAATATAATTAGCAAATAATAAGGCTTCCCCACACAAGTTTTGGGGTGCTCCCAAACTTGACAATATATCATTTATCATTTCTTTCAATGTTTGATTTTTGCATTCAACTACGTCATTTGATTCACGTCATTTGGTGAATGATTTCATGTGTCGCACAAAACTTCTTGAAAGGAGATTCATATTCACCACCTTTATCACTTCTTAGTGTCTTTATTTTTCTACTAAGTTAATTCTCAACTTCATTCTTATAATACTTGAACATATCAATAGTCTCATCTTTACTTCTAATTAAGTACACATAACAGTATCTTATGAAATCATCAATAAAAGTAATAAAATACTTTTTATCACCTCTTGTTTGCTCAAACTTTAATTCGCAAATATCACTGTGAATTAATTCAATAGGTTTGGTACTTTTTTCAATTGACTTGAAAGATGTTCTTGTCAACTTTGATTCGACACAAGTTTCACATTTATAATTTGCATCAATAGACATCTTAGACAAATCATTCAAATTAACTAATCTTCTAATTGAATCATAATTAACATATCCTAGTCTAGCATGCCACACATTAGAAGATTCAAGTAAGAAGAATTAATCTCATTCTTATTATTAGAAGATGTGGGTACAACATTCATTACATTGAGCTTAAAAACTCATCACTTATGTATCCCTTCTCTACAAATATCTCATTCTTAGTGAGTACAAATTTGTCAGATACAAAGACTAACTTAAAACCATTCTTGCTAAGCAAGAAATTGGACACTAGATTCTTGCGAATATCTGAGACATGAAACACTTCGTTCAAGGTGAGTTCCTTGCCAGATGTCATCTTTAGTATCACCTGCCACTTTCTTCCACCTTGGAGGTAGAAGAATTGTCCACATAGAGTTGTTTATCATTCACCTGCTATTGTTTGGAACAAATATGTCAAGTAGCGCCAGTTTCCAGCCACCACTCTTTGGGGTTACCCACCAAGTTGCATTTTAAAACAACTGTGAAGAGATTCATGTCGTTGACTTCCATATAAAACTTGTCCGTTTCAGTCATGTTTTCTTGAGCATTAAGCTTCTTGAAATTTTTTAGTCTATGACAATCTTTTGAGATATGCTCCGGTTTGCCACAGTTGTAGCACTTGTTGTTGAATTTCTTCGATCCTTGATTTGGACCTTCCCCATTGTGCTTTCTTTTGTTGTTAACCTTTGTTTCACTTTCAACTATGTTGGCCTTAGATTCCATGGAATTAAAAACTCCACTTTTCTTATTGGATTTATGGTTATCCTCCTCGATCTTCAAGAAGCCAATCAATTCTTTAAGTTTCGTCTCCTTAGCTTATACTTGAGATAGTTCTTGAAATCCTTCCATGGGGGTGGTAATTTCTCCACAATTGCAGTCACTTAGAATGACTAACTAAGAAACATACCCTCAACATGGATGTCATGAAGGATTTCTTGAATTTCTTGAACCTGGGAGATTACAGTCTTAAAATCCACCATTTTGAAATACAAGAATTTATCGACAATGAACTTCTTCATGCCAACATCCTCGGTCTTATAATTTTTGTCCAAGGACTCCCAAAGTTCTTTCACGGTTTTACACATTGTATAATGCATTGTCTAACTCATTGAAAATTTAATTTCTACACAAGAAATCCGAATGCTTCCAAGCATCCACAGTAGCCACCTTTTTCCACATTTGTTTCATTCTCATCAACTATAGGAAAATCTTTCTTAAGAAATTTTACAAGATTAAGGGTGGTAAGATAGAAAAGTATCTTAGATTGCCAACATTTGAAGTCTAAGCCATTAAACTTCTTGGGCTTTTCCCCATAAGACACACTCGCGGTTGTAGAAATAATTATTGTACAAACAACAGTAAGAGAAACATAATCATTTGAAGTTGTCATTTCTGTTACACAAGCAGAAACAATAATTTAATACTAAAATCAACATTCTAACAGAATATACAATTTTTGATTTATGATACGTATAGTAGTTAATGAAAGTAAAACAATAACAGAATACAAAATTCTATTTTAGAATTATAGCAGCACTAAATCTAATTATAAAACATAAATTTGTTTTAAGATTGTTATAGAAAATATGTATATAATTAGGTTATATTAAACTATATAAAGTCTAACTTATGCACTAATCTAAACAAAATGTATAAAAATAAAAAATAGTGCGCTCACAGGGACGCATCTGCACGAACAATAAAATCCAAAAAATCAAAAATCCTAAAATCTAATAATAAATACAATAATCTGAGCCTTATGTAATCATAGTTTTTTTAAGACAGATTTGCTCCCTCTCGGTGGTTGATAAGCAACTATCTCCCAAGATGGAACTGATTCATTCTTGAAAATGCAACACTTCAACTTTCAAGACTCCAACAAAAATAATTGTGTGGTTATACTTGAACTAAACTCTAAATAATAATGCAGCAATATGCAAAAGAGAGAGAGAGAAGAAAAACTAAATACTTAATTCAGTATTTTGGATAATTAAGAGAACTAGAATGAGAGAGTAATTCCTGAATTGTTCAATAGCATATTTTGGAAGTGCAAGAAATCACTTATTTATAGACTCACTAGTGACCTTTCATAAAGGGTGTAACAATATGTAATGATACTTTTTAGTCCAAAGGATATCAATAGCAACTTTAAGAAAAGGTACAACCATATGAAATTGTGTCTTTTAGTGCAACAGATATTAATGATAACTTTATGAAAAGTTGTGATTATTTGTAATAGTGTCTTTTAACCAAAAGGTGTAAATGGTTTATGAAAAAATGTAACTATTTGGATTGGTGTATTTAACCAAAAGTTACCAATTTTAAATTAGTAGTCTTTCGTTTCATATTCATTTCATACCTTTTTAATTGCTCTCAAAAATCACAAAGACTTTAATAATTTCTCATTCAATATTTAATGATTTTTTTAAAAAAATAAATATTCCATTATTTCCAACATAATTATGATAGAATGAACATACATAGTTGCATTCTTTCCTAGTTTAGGTTGAGAATGAGCAACAATACCACTTTCTTTGCCAAAATAAAAACTTGAACCCACTTCACTCACATGTATATACAAATTTGTGTGTGTATATATATACTAGGGATAACCCGTACCTGAAGGTATGGTGCAATGTAAATACAATCATCAGATTAATATATTTGAAATCGTTGAATAAGTTTATTGAAACATATCATATTTTATATTATAGATACACACATAGATTAGGTTGCCTGCCTTCAGAGTTTAGTGAGAGAGCGTTGGAGATTTTCGACAAGTTTCTGAATTCGAAAAAGAAAGCTTCACAAAAGGACTTCACAATGATGCTCAAGGAGAGAGGGAGAGTTGCAAGTGAGATAAGGGGCCTGTTGAACTGAAGTATCAAAAAATGAGTGAAATTCTTCCAATGAAGCTCCATGTCTAAAACTTATTAAAGAGCCGCGAGATTTTTGTGTTTTCAAAATTTTTGAAAATCTTGTTTGAAAAGTGGAAAACATGTATATTTTTTTTTTCAAAAAACTTATTCAAAAAATAGCAAATCATACAATATTTTTGTGTTTTCTTGTATTTGAAAATAAAAAACTTGTTTTCAAGATACAAACCAAATAGCCCTACATTTTTATTGGGTTTCTCAAAGTCTTGCCATCAATCCGGTTCTTTTAACACTTTCGTTCTTCACATGGCAACTAAATCTGGTTATATGTTGGAGTGCCAATTTTATCCATTAATACGAACCCGACCCAATATAAAATTCAAAAATAACAAGATTAGTTGACACGGATAATAAATGAGTCAAATTAAGATTCGACATGAATAACACGATTAACGGGTACTGTAGATAAAAAATAAATATTTAACAAGTCTTGTAGACAGAAAATAAGAATTTTATATATTTTTTAAAAATTTTAAATAGTATTATATGATTTGTTGTAGAATTAAATAATTTTTTATTAACACGAATATTGATACGAACCCGACATGTACCCAAAATGACCCTACACAAAAATAATATGACCACACGACACAAAAATAACACAACACGACACGATTGACACTCCTGATTGTATGTGTACTCATTTTTTCCAAAAGGCTCAAAACCGATAAAGCTATAAAGGGTCTAGTATAGCGGGAGTGCTCATTTTGCCAAAACTAATATGGTTGGATGATTTTTTTGGGGGTAAATTATATTTAGACCTCAAAAGGTTTGTTACTAAATCNCTCAAAACCGATAAAGCTATAAAGGGTCTAGTATAGCGGGAGTGCTCATTTTGCCAAAACTAATATGGTTTGATGATTTTTTTGGGGGTAAATTATATTTAGACCTCAAAAGGTTTGTTACTAAATCACATAGACCCCCTCGGATATAAACAATTACACCAACACCCCTTGTTAGTAACCACCGACTAATGGATATAACAAAAGCTAAAAATGACTATGTTACCCTCAGATAAAACCAAATAAAATCAACCTACCCTAGATCCAAATATCATGCCCGAATTCAACCAGTATCAACCCGATCTCATAACCAATGCTATGTTTTCTCCTCTTTCTTTCTCTCAATGCCTTCTACTTGATTTCTACTCAATCACCAACACTTACTTCCACTAGTAAACACCACCCCTGCAACCACCTATTCCCATCTACCCCGCTAGAATTTAATCACCACAACCACCAAGCGAGTTCTCACAACCCACCCCGCTTCAAAACTTCCATGAAACACACCCTAATTTCTATTGTGGTGGTTAAATTCACTATTATTAGCGATTCATCATGTTCTTCTTTGATTTTTGGCCAAACAATTCCTGATCCATAACTTATTCGATGGGTGGTGCTAGTGACGATCTAGTTTTTTTCGGAGTGAAGGTGTGGTTCTGAGAGAGAGGGAGACAGAGAGAGAAGTTGGGTGGTGTTTCTATGTATATAAGTTTGGTTCTATCTATGTATGTAAGTTTGTGCAAAGAGAGGGAGAGGAGTTGGGTGGTGGTTCTATCTATGTATATAAGTTTTTGTGGAGAGGGAAATTAGCTGGGTGGTGGTTCTTGACAAACCTATATTTAACTGGGTCAGGCCCAATCAATTACAAGGCGAGTCAAGTCCAATTCANTTGTGGAGAGGGAAATTAGCTGGGTGGTGGTTCTTGACGAGCCTATATTTAACTGGGTCAGGCCCAATCAATTACAAGGCGAGTCAAGTCCAATTCATGGATTCGGTCCAGTCCAAAGTTCAAGGAGTCCAAAAAGATTAATGCACGTGGGGAGTAATTACTGGGATAACTACTTTCGAAGATCAAAACAATCTTTAATTGTACTTACCTTTTGTAGCTATCTTTCTCGAAGAACTAGTACTTTTGCCCTCACATCACCGCCTTAAGCAAAGCTTTGTACCTATAAATTTTAAGCTCTCTCTACATGAGATGACACCTCTTGATCTATCTCTACATCTCTCTATACACCCTGCGCATGACTTTTCTCTCTCCTAGCTATTGTATTCCTCTCGTAGCTAATCATTGCTCTCTCTCTCTCTGGGGACCACCGTTGTCGTTTTTCGGAGTGGAATAGATCATCCAGACCGAACTACTATATATTTGTGTATTGACCTAGAATTTATCTTTTTGTCATTAATTGCTCTATTAATTGTCTATTAATTATATTTTATCACATACTCGATTGTTGATCTTACATAAGACTATTTTATGTATTATCAATTCTATAAATTTGTGGAGAGAGAGAGAGAGAGAGAGAAAGGAAGGAGGAGTTTGAGGTGGCGTAAATATTTTGTGTGTGGTTGTGGTTGGTTGACGGTGATGGGTTGTTGACATTGGTGGAGGCAGCCATGGTATCTAGTGCATTCAATGGTGGAGTCGATGATGAATTTGGGATGAGGTCAGTTAAGCTGATTGGTGAGGTTAATTGATAAGGGCTGTTGCTTAAATTAGGGATTAATTAATGGGGTTTTTTAGCTTAACGGTATAATGATGTTAACCAGCTTGATAATTGGACGTTAATTAGCTAGATTAATGGGTCAATCAAAAAAATTAGTGGGTTAAATTACTTGAATTTATTTAATAAAATGAATGATTGCAATTATAGTGGCTAATTGCTTAATTAATGGGCAGAATTAAATTAGTTGTTGGACTTGTGACGAGTTCTACAAAAATTTGAAAATTATTGGGTTTTGTAGTAGTTTATTTTTTTATTGCGGTGGACTGCTACATGGTTAGTTTTGGAAATACCTTGATAAAAAAAGGGTTGATGTCATCATTTTTTGATATTTTTTTTAACAGATCTTAATGGTAGGTGTTATGTGTTACACAAAACCAATCTTTGAGGGAGTACAGTGTCATTTTTCATACTTGAGGGAGCTTATGTGATAAATTTCAAAAGGTCTCAATGTAATTCAACTTCTTTTTTTTTTTTGGGTGAGTTGCCGCGGGGGGGGCGGGGGGCTGAATTATATTGACAAAGTCTTTCCAAATCTAAGCTCGAGATTTGTACATTCAAATAATAAATTCTCGGGATTTGTACATTAGATTCAAATAATAAATTCCAAATCTTTGATAATGCAAAAATCTTAGTTTAATCATTCTTACACCTTCTAAGGGTTAGTCACCCTTGTACCTTAAGAGACATGTTTTAATTCAACTCAAGTTATGATGACCAACCACTGAGTTCAAAAGAGTAGTTGGCTCAAACTTGAACGCCTAGTAGCAAAAAAAAAAAATCTATTTGTTTGGTAAGAGCATCTCTAACCATGATTCAAGTTTTTANTTAAGAGACATGTTTTAATTCAACTCAAGTTACGATGATCAACCACTGAGTTCAAAAGAGTAGTTGGCTCAAACTTGAACGCCTAGTAGTAAAAAAAAAATCTATTTGTTTGGTAAGAGCATCTCTAACCATGATTCAAGTTTTTACTTCAATTTAAATTAACATTTGAGTAAAAAATTTGATTTGATATAAGAAATTTCAATGAACAAACTCAAATTTAAAGAAGGAGAAACCCAAATTTAAATGAGGGCAAACTCAAATTTAAAAGAGAGTGAAAATGATAATTGGATCTTTAAAAGATGACAAAATCTCACCATTAAAGATTTGAGTAAACAAAAATGAGTTTTCCTTGATTTGATATAAGTTTNTTAATGAACAAACTCAAATTTAAAGAAGGAGAGACCCAAATTTAAATGAGGGCAAACTCAAATTTAAAAGAGAGTGAAGATGATAATTGGATCTTTAAAAGATGACAAAATCTCACCATTAAAGATTTGAGTAAACAAAAATGAGTTTTCCTTGATTTGATATAAGTTTGAATTAAGGGTTGGAACAAATTTTTTAGACTTTTTTACTTAAATTTAAATTTGAGTAAGGGTTAGAGATGCCCTAAGTAACATAAATATATATGGGCTCTATAGATTAATGTCTAACCGTATTACTCAATTGGCTAAAATGTTCATTATTAGATGAATAAAATAATAAACTTATAGACAAAATCGTCTTTTTATCTAAAAATTCAATCTCTCACTTTTGAAACCCACCCCAATAGAGCATTTCACGTTTTGTTTCAATATCCTCCATCGTATTTGGTAGTCAAATGTATAATCTGTGGAGAATAATGAAACAAATTTTATATTCACAATTGCTCAAGCATTGCAAGGATACTGTTAATTTGGAGAAGTGTCTTTGAAATAATAGGGTGTTAATGTTTTTTTTGGAAGGCAAAGGGGGTGTTATAGTTAGGGGTGTCAATCGTTTCGAGTTAAACAATTACATGTCGGATTAAACGGATGACGGGTGAAAAACATATAAACTCATACACGACACGTTTAATAAACAGGTAAAAAATCTCAACACGAATACGACCCGTTTAATAAACGGGTAACACGACACGACTCGTTTAACCCGTTTAATTTTAAAAAAATTATTTCAATAAATTTTAATACTCAATTTTTTTTACTACTAATTGCACTTACCTCAAAAAATAGAAATTTTAAATTAAATATCATAAAAATAAGATTTGAAGACTTTCAAAAAAAAAAAGCAAGAGGCTATTGCCTTTTATAGGTAACTCACCTTCTCCATCTCCCCTCATTTTTTAATGTGGGACAAAAACAAAAGACATTGGTTTAAATTTGTCTTTCAAGTGCTCTACAACTCATCTATTTTGTCTTTGAAAAATAAGACTTGAAGGTTTTAAAAATAAAAACAAGAGGTTATTGTCTTTTATAGGCAACTCAACTCTCCCCATCTCCTCTCATTTTTCAATGTGGGACAAAAATAAAAGACATTTGTTTGTCTTTGCCTTTGAAGTGTTCCCTAACTCTTCTCTTTTGTCTTTAAACTACTACTTTACTTCTTTTTTTTTATTGATTTATTTACTTATTTTTTCTTGCTAATTTTTTAAAATAATTATTAATTTATTATTATATTAATTTTATTTAAACGAATAAACGTGTGATAAACAGTTTAACAGGTCTCACCCGAACACGACCTGTTTAGTAAACGTGTTTAGTGTGTCAACCCGTTTATCACTCAAATCCGTTAAGATCTCACTCAAACCCATTTAATTCGTGTCGCGTCGAATTTTGACATTCCTATAATTAATTTACTTTAGAAGATGTCTTCAGCACATCTTAAGATTCGAGAAGAATTTTTAACCAGACGTCTCAAATTACAATTCTCTCTTGGAAGCTTTAGCCTCAATTATCAATCATGTTTAATTTAAATTTTTTTTTAAAAAGATAAATTACACTTTATACCCTAGAATATTTAAAATTTTTCACATTCAATGTAAAAATTTTCACATTTGCAATTTCAAATGTTAAATGTGAATAAGGTAATTTTTGACGGAATAAATAACAAAAGTTAACGGAAGAGACACATTATAATACTTTCATAAATTGAGAGTGCAATGTAAAAATTTTATATTTTAAGGGTACAAAGTACAAAGTGCAATTCCAAAAAAAAAATGTCTAATTTAAGAATTTATGTACATAATCATTCAAAACAGCCTCAAGGCTCTGCCACTCTCAAATATTTTTGATTTTTGTTGTTTTTGTGTTCTCACTCCCACCCCTACTCTGCGTAGGCCTATCTACCATGTTGAGTGAGACGGTATTCATGTCGAATCTTAGTGGTTTGTCTTAAAAAATATTTTATCCATATTCGATTCATTTATTAATTTGTATTTAACAAATTGCATGTTTTGTCAGATTCGTGTCACCCATACCCAATTCAATTAATAATCGTGTGGGTGGAAGTGTACCCAGAACTCAATGTGATATGATTCATATTTATTTATCAATCGTGTCGTTGAAGACTTGAAGTTAGGGATGCAATTCAGGCGGGTTGGACAGTCAACCCTATGTATATAATCTTCAACCCTAATTCTAACCCTAACCCTACCTTGGGTTGAGGCACTCAACTCGAGTATTACCCGAGATTAATTCGGCTGGACTTAGGTTGAATTCAAGTTAATGATTTCAGGCTATTTTACGAGTTGAATTTGGGTTGAGACCAAAATAGACTTGTTGTTCTAAACCTGATATATATATTACATAAACATTCACCTAAATTAACAATCAACAACTTTAATCAAGTTTTTAACATAAAAATCATAATATTAAGAACTTAATATTTGAAATAATGCAACCATAACCATACAGAACATAAATAAATACAACTAGAATTCTTGTACAAACATAGAGTTCACTACTTAAATAGTGAGTGAGGAAAGTGCGCCAATGAAGACTTCAGAACATATTAACCTTAGACTTAAAAATGTATTTATATAGTTATGAATATTTTGGTTCAACCCTGGAACCCTAGGTGTCAACTCTAGGCCCTCTCAAATTAAATTTGAATTGAAATTTTTTGATCTAAAACCAATCTAATTAAAAATTCTAACCCATACTCTAATTTTTTTGGATCGAATTCAAATTAAAATTGAGTTAACCCGCCAAAATTGTACCCTGCTTTTAAGTGTACCCATAGCTCAATGTGATCAAGTTCATGAATTGAACTGTACCGACATGCTTTGGTCTTATGGGTCCACGTTCAAATCACCATCCGATTAAGATAAGGCTTCGCTCTACGCTGCCACGTGTCATGCGGTAGTATAAAGGATCTTCTCTCCAGCTACACCAGCATGGACATATGAATTTCTCCTTAAAAGATTCGAAGCCTCCCGAGGGAGTGATATAACATAGCACTTTTTCAAGAGATCACTAGTTGTTGGTTTGAAGAAAGGGTGATACCTCTCTCTCTCTCTCTTTTCCTCTCTCCAATGGCGACCAAACTATCAACGTGCTTTCTGAACCATGGATGTTATGGTGGACTAAATTGTAAGCGGTTGAATGTACGCTATTACCCTTTACCTTCTTATCGTTTGCTTCCAGCTTCATATAAAAAGCGTCAGCGTAATTTCAGGTACTTTCTCATTACATTATCAAATAATTTTCTTGTGAAGGGGATTGCTTCTGTTTTGAATCTTTTTTAGCTCTATCGCATAGAATTTGTGAAGCTTATTGTTATATCTTCTGGTTTTGAAGTTTGAAGTCGTTGGTGTGATTGAATTTTTATTTTTTAGTGATTTGGGTCTATTGGATTGTTGTTGACGCCTACAATTTATGCATTTGAGATTTGAATTTGCATTTCAAAGTGTGATTCATTATGCGGACTCCAAGTTGCGTTTTGAATTCTTGATGTGTGGAAAAATAGTCGCATGTTAAATTCACATTGCTTACTGGATTATGGTTGCGTTTGGCGCAACTTCTGAGTTCGGACAGTAAAAGTGCATCTGAACGATGGACTTTATAAGATGCACTTTTGAAGAATCCGAGATGTTTAATGAACACTTGTTTTTTAATTCCTTTTGAATTAAGAAGCGCATTCATATAAAACTTATGTTTGGTGATAAAAATCTTAAAATCACAAAATAATATGGACTTAACTATATTACCCTTAATCCTATTATACTTCTCTCTATATATTGATATTAAGATTATTTCTATCTAATACATTTTATTAAATTGGCGGTTCCATAGTGTTATCTTCTATTGTTTATGGTTAACCATGATGTGGAAATTTTGATTATTTGAATATTCATATACCCACCATTTTCCTATTGATAACGGGGAGAGAGAGAGAGACAGACGATGGCACCCTTTGAAAGATTTCAAAAATTTGTCTTCTTCTTCTTTTGCCACAAAGAGAACTTGTATCTCACGTTGAATAATTAAAGACCATCCAAGGTTAGTTTATATACTTGAGGGGCTATTCCGCTCACTGCAGATTGATTTTGAGTTGGATACTCTGAGATAAGCTAAAGATTGGCTGAGCTTTGTTACACACACACGTGCGTGTGTTACCCCACTTGTGTGTTATGGTCATGTTGCAGATATTTCTATCAGTTTTTGACTAGCATTGGCTCTTTATGCAGTTCCCAACAAAAGAGACAACAAACAAAGAAAATCATACCTGAACGGAATCCAACAAGTGCAAATTTCCAATCAAATGACGACGAAGACTCCGATTCAGAAAACTCTTCCATTGATAGTATGCCTAGTTTAAATCAAGCCACCAGATTTATCAATAATGTCGATGGTATTGGAGCAGTTGAGCATTCGAACAGGGAAGATTTGAACAGTCTAATGCTACCGATTGAGATCACATCTTCGGTATACTCCAATAACTACTATTCTCTGAGATTTATATATGCTTAGTGCTTGTTTTTTC
>CAUOFW020000948.1:464924-523887 GCA_963454935.2 Ilex paraguariensis | reverse complement strand
TTTTTTCTCCCCCCCCCCCCCCCGCGGAGCTCTCTATCTATATATCTATATTCCCCTTATTCCCTCAACTGATGATATTAACATTTTTGGGGATATGTTGTGGTATTAATGGCAAAACGGGGCCATCTCAAGAAATAAAGCGTACCCAAAACAATGGATCATGGTAAATTTTGAATAATCACTGCATCTCGTCTTAACTAAGTTGTTATCCCAACTATTGGCTTAAAATTAAACAAAGTATATAATGATGCAAGTCCTGCCTTCAAATTTCTCTTGCTAATCCAATCATAATGTCAACTTCTATTGCAAAGGATTCTATTTAACTTTTGTCTTTGCAGTAAGGAGCAAAATTTAGTTCCAGTACATAGTTCTGGTCTGCGCAGAAATGGAAGCATTTCAGAAACAAAATGGAATATTGAGTTTGAAAAATTGACCAAAATATTCCAAACCATCTTGATACATCTCGAAATATTCTAAAATACTATAATATAGGAATTTTGCTATGCAGTCGATGATTTGTTTTGGTTTCTAGCAAAACCGGAATGTGACAATCTCTTTACTAGAAACGAAATAAAATTTTGATTCTTATTTTGTATGAGACAAGATTTACGTTTGTATCAGGCCAAAGGAAAGAGTGTTTTGCCTTTTTCTCTTGGTTTGTTCATTCTAGATAGATTTATATCCACGATCCTTTGATTATATGTTTCTAGATAGGGTATAGTGCTCACAGATGAAGGGTTTATTTGCTGAATGAGTTATTATTTATTGAACTCGTGTTTAATAAGTTTTCTAACTATAGTTACAATTGTGAAAGTGTTTAAGGTAAGAGTTTTTATCACAATGGTTAACTAAATACTTTATGGATGGCTCAGTTATCTTGATTAGAGAATTAATATTAGGGGTAATTTAATCGTTTACTTTATTCTATGTTGTCCTATTATATAAAGGCCTTTATTGTTTATTTTAAGTTAAGTTGTTGCACAGACTCATTCAGCTGTAGTAATATTCTCTTATCTTTTTCTTCTCTACCATTTCTTTTTGTCTTTTTGATCAATATTCACATCGTATTAGAGTGTGTTACTGTCCGAAATAAAAAATAAGACCTCATAGAAATAAGAAAGGATTTTTTTGCCAGCTAATAGAAGTTGACGTCATCATCGCCGATGATTACATCATTAGTTTCCGATCTTGAAGACCATCATCAGAGACAAGTCTATGGACTTCTCATTGGTGTGTTTCATTTTTGAATTTGAGTTTTTTTTCCTGGATAAGAGATGTCAATATTATTAATAACAGAAACAAAAAAGTTTGCTAGAACCAAATAAAGGTGGACAAGTCATCCAACTGTAATGATCGTAAAGAACAAAACAAGAAACATAAAAAATAGTGTTAACAGCATATTACAACCCACATAATGCTGTCCAGCTTGCTTTTGTAATAAAAAGTGGTACATCTTCAAAATCCTTAGTCAAAGATGCTCAAAAAGAGGCCAAGAAAAAAAGTCGATTCCACATTCTATCAATTTCGACCGATTTATCTTCCAAGATCCTCGCATTTTTCTCCATCCATAAAACCCAAATAGTGACAAAAAAGACATAATGCCAAAGGCTTTTCCCCTTTTTGCTTCCTCCTAAACCTCGAAAATCCAAACAAAACATAGATGACATATATCTCGGGCCACCCAACAAATGCCAACTAGTGTAAACAACTTGTTCCATAATGATAAAGCCATAGGACAACGCAAGAATAAGTGATCTACACTTTCACCATCTCTTCTACACATCACACACCATTGTGGTAAAAGACAAGCTATAGGTCTCCTTCTCTGAAGCACATCATTAGTTTGAAGCACATCATTAGTATTAATCTTGCCGTGAACAATTATGCATGTACAATTTGCTCCTTTAAACGAACATCAGCTCTCCAAATCTTAACTAATGGAAGAAATAGTGGATGTGAGGGATTATCAATTAAGGTTTCAAAGTAGGATTTACAAGAAAAAGCACCTAAAGGATCACTTATCCAAAGTCTTGTATCCGAAGTTCTTTGAGATAAGGAGATACTATCAAGCATAGAAAGTAGTACCAACAACTCCAATTGTTTCCTACCATTAAGATTCCTATGAAATCCAAAATCCCAAGAAACTGAAAAAGAAAAGGATGTTACAAAAGATGCAATGCACTTCCTGTGATAACAAGATACACGATAAAGACAGTGAAATAAATTGGAAAATGAAGATTCCCTCCTCTAAATATCCTCCCAAAAGAGTCCCTTAATCCATCTCCCATGGTGAACTTCATTCTCTGAGTAAAGTTAGGCAACCTCTTAGATATGAATTTTCATGGATTTCGAAAAGTATCTCTTTCAACCGCATTTGCATCCCACCCATATTTGTTCCTAATAACCATATGCCATAGTGAATCTTGCTACATTTCTTTTCAACAAATTCCCCAAAGAATCTCACCCTTATTGTTTGGTGTAGTCACAGTATCCCAACAAAGCAAATGATCCTTCTTCCCTTCCCCCACTCATTTCCTATAAGAAATCCCTAATCAATCTTTAAATTCTCCTTGCCAACAAGCAAGGTATCTTAAAAATAGACAAGAAATAAATAGGAATACTTGTTAGGACTGCATGGACTAATGTTAGCCTAGCCCCCTAGAAATAAAGACTCTCTTTCACCTATCTAATCTTTTTCCCATGTTCTTCGTAATAGGATCCTGACAAGTTATTGGCATCGGGTTCCCGCCTAGAGGAAGACCTAAATACCTCAAAGGCCAATCACCCACAATGCATCTTAGATCTCTAGCCAATCTCTCAATCTTCTCCTAACTAGAATTGATCCCAACAATTATGTTTTTCTCTTTATTAATCTCTAACCCAGACATGAAGTCATGTCGTTAGCAAATTACAGATGAGACACAGAAATTCCATCCCTGCCAGTAACAAATCTCTCAACTAAATTACATCTCTCCGCCCTCTCCATTAACTTATTCAACCCATCCACCGCAAAGGTAAACAAGAATAGAGATAAGAGATTCCCCTACCCGAGTCCCCTGGATGCTTTAAACCTCCCCCCTTGGTCTTAACAAATTCATTGATCCTAAACATCCCTTATTCCAAGTCCTCCACTTAACTTCCAAACCTTTCACTTCCATAACAAAATCCAAAAAAGACCAATCTACTTGATTATATGCTTTCTCAAAGTCAATCTTCGAACACAATACCCTCCTTCCCTTGTACTCTATAATCTTCAACCGCCTCATTAGCAATGAAAGCTGCATCCATAATTTGTCTCACTTTCACAAAAGCCCTTTGACACCTAGAAATAGTATCATTCAAGTATCCCCTAAGTCTTAATGAAAGAAGTTTATCTATAATCTTGTACAAACTTGTAACAAGACTAATAGGTCTAAAGTCCTTTAATTTTAAAGAATTAACTCTTTTAGGGACAAGACAAATGAATGTAGCATTTGTAACCGCATTCATTGACCATTATTGAAAAACTCCTCAAAAAATCTCAACAATTCATCCTTAATATCATCCCAACAATGTCCTTCATAGTCGGTGTTTTGATTTTTTTGAATATTTTTGAGAAAAATACATTGAAATTCTTCGATCTGCAAGTTCTAGGGGTTTTGCCAAAATTTTTGGTTCCAGTCTTTCATGAGGGGTGTGACTAAATACCATTGTTCATCTAATGAGGGACTCGAACCAGTTTGAGGTGTTTTAGGCTGGATTTTGGCAGATCCTGGGTTTGGACTCCCTTGTTCTTTGACCCCCAAAGCTTCGGCTACCCTTGATTTTGCGTCTTGGTTGGTTTGAATGTGTTTCTAGTCTTCTTACATGTTGGGTCCTTATTTTCTGTTTGATTGTTTGGTCTGGAGTGACTAAATCTATTTGGATTAGATATTTGCTTGTTGCATTGCTTTGGGCATTGAATCTCCCCTTGAATTTGATTTTCTGGCTTGAAATTTTGCCGGGATAGATTTGTTTGATTGTGCTTGGATAATTGATAGTGATTCAAACCATGGAAAAAGCAACTTTGATTCACTTCGGGCTATTAGTGTGAGATTAACAGTGAAATTATGTTTATTGGGCTTACCTTATTAAAAAAAATTTGTTGGGGAAAGAAATATTGAATTACATTAGTAGTGTTATACAAGCTCTAACTGATATTAAGGCATAAAAACATGCTGATTTGAAGAACACTTGGGACATCAATAATGAAAAAATCATCACTTGAATTAACAACTCAGTTGATTAGGCTATTAGTGTTCATTTGTCTAAGTTTACCACAACAGAGGTAATTTGGGACTATTTGACCACACTATTTATTCAGTCTAACTTGATAAAGAAGTATCAACTAGAGCATGAGATTCGAGATGCAGTCAAGGAGACAAAAACATACAAGAATTCTACTTGGTTATTATTAGATATTTGCTTCACTTGCATTGTTCAATAGGAAATATTCATTGAGGCATTAATTGATCTCACTTAGATGACAACATGTTTGCATCATGTTGCTAATTTTTTTTTTATTAATTTGCACAATGGTTTTGCCTTGGTGGTAGTGTAATTATGTTCTTTCTTGCTATTTATTGTAAAGGTCCCATCTGGTTGAACTCTCTTAGCTTGTTGTGTGTCATACCCATGTTATCTGGATTGTGAATTGATGCATGTGGTAAGCGTAGGGATAGGTGGTACAATACTTTCTCCGATACGCGATGTGAAAGGGGTAGGCTTGGGTTGTACGGTGTTATGGATTGTAGTTCACTTTTGAACTCTCAATTGGGTCGTTTTAATTAGTTTTTATTACTTACATGCCAATTAAATTTTATATGTATTTATAATAAAAGTTCTGCATTTATGTTACCAAAACTATTTTTTTCACACTTTGGTGTTAGGGTTACAATTTGGGGCTTTATGGATCTTGGGTTGATTTGATTACAATTTGAGAGTAGAAATTTGCGTGACCTAGGCCATGAGCCGACACTGCTTCAAGTTGTGCAACCCTGAACCATGGTAGGATGCAGATCATGGGGCGCCTGGGGTCTCTGCGATAATTCTTGTTTATTTTAATTTTTAAAAGATTGAAGGGTTTCCTTAGTTCCAATCCTAGGATCATGTTATTGTAGTCTATCATGTCATTGTGTATTGTTTAATAGATTTGAGTTCCTGTTGTGCCTGTTCTCTATTAATCATCCTTAGTCACTTTCAGACTGTCTAATGGAGTTGGTTTCCTGTTCTATGCCATACTCCTGGCTAACTAATTCTTGTACATTCTAATCATTTTAAAAGATCGAAAGGTTTCCTTAGCACCAAACCCAGGATATATGTTATTCTAGTTGATCAGGGAACTGTGGATTGTTCTTAAGGGATTTTAGTTCCTATTGTGACTGTTCTTGTTTAGATATTCCTAGTCAGTTTCAGGCTGTCTTTGGTTCCTTTGCGATGTGCAACTTTTACATGTCTAGGACCTCGGCTGCTAATATGTTCATATGGGTTTGGAAGTCTGGATTGAATTAATTATAATAAGGACTGTCTTGTGAAGATCTTTGATCGGAACCTTCGGGTCTACTCTCTCTTAGCGGTGAAACACACCTTCGCTATTGCCCCTCTGCTTAACCTCGCTATCGCATTGATTCTTGCCGGTCCATCCAGAATTCTTATTGAGATCGAGATCTTTTTCCATTAGATCTAGTTTGGTGATGGTTTCCATAACATAGCTTGCCCGGACCAGGCTTTCGGTGTTTGGTCTGGCCGGCCGTAATGAATGATAGTTGTTCAGGAACAAAATAAAAAGGGTTTCGCTATCGACCTTCGTTTAAAGCCGTAAATTCGCTCTTCAACCCTTCGCTATCGCAAGAATATAGCAATCGAAGAGCTATCACTCAGCTGCTTCGCGTATTACGCCATATTGCCCGAATGGGACATGTTGTAAGAGGTCAGTGATGAGCGTAGGCCAGGGATAATCGTAGGAGGCATGCCCCAAGGGCAGTAGCAACAGTGTGGTACCAGGTGCCATCGCTAGATTGAGATCTGGAGGGTGGCGGGGACTTCTACTGTCTTGTATCAGGTGATGAGAAAGGGGTGGTAGGTTTAGTAGGGCTCGATGTCAACTCTCAGAATAGTTTCAAGGATTAAACCGTTCATATTCAATATTTGATTAATTCAAAAATTCTTACTCACTTGATGGAATAGTACAAATTATATGTGATGCCGCTGCAGATATGACCTAGAAATTTAGTTTTAATGCCATATTTATCTCCTGAATACTGCATCATAGGAAGTAGCATTTAGAACCTTCATTATTGTTATTATATTGGTGTTTGACACATGCTTGATTCTTATTTCACCTCTTCATATTAAAAAAAAAACTCTAGTGTACAAGGTCTATATGAATTTCATTTACTGCTTAACTGATTTCACAGCCAGTGAAGGAAAAACTTCTTAGTTTCTTTTGTAGATTTAGTTGATATTTTACCTGAATTCTCTCCTTATCTCCATTTATCTTCGTTTAGATGAATGAGTAAAGGAAACGAGAATCACTGAGAAAGTAATCAAGTAATCTTATCTTTGACAGTCCATGGATGCAGATGTGGAAGAGAAGCTTTCAACTGTTCAACTTCGGGACTTGATAGAGATGATAAGAAATGCAGAAAAAAGTAGGATAAATGTTTTACATTTATTTTCTGCACTATATATTTGGTTGTTTTTCTTTTTTTTTTTAAAATATCAGACCTATACATGACTGAATTTTACTTTTTCAATCATATGATAGATATTCATCTTCTCAACCAAGCTCGAATTCGCGCACTTGAAGATCTTGAAAAGATTCTTGAAGAGAAGGAGGCTTTGCAAGGAGAAATCAACATTCTGGAAATGAGACTGGCAGAAACTGATGCACGGATCAGAGTTGCTGCACAAGAAAAAATACATGTGGAACTACTGGAAGACCAGTTGGAAAAGTTGCGAAATGAGCTTTCTAGTAGGGGTGGCAGTGAAGTAGATAGACATGATGTGGCTGGTGTAATTCCTTTTTCTCTTGATAAAAATGTCTATTCTATTAGTGAGGAACTTGATTTGTTGCGGGCAGAAAATATGTCCCTGAAGGAGGATTTACAAGTGCTCAAGACAGCGTTCGGCAATGTCAAGGGAACAGATGAACGTGTGGAGATGTTGGAGAAAGACCGCTCTTTTTTGGAATCTTCTCTGAAAGAGTTGGAGTTTAAACTTGGCGTTTCTCAAGAAGATGTTTCAAAAATTTCTACCTTGAAATCCGAATGCAACACATTATACGAGAAGGTAGAACATTTGCAATCATTGCTGGATAAAGCAACTAAACAGGCGGATCAAGCTATTTTGGTGTTACAACAAAACCAGGAGCTCCGGAAGAAGGTTGATAGGCTGGAGGAATCTCTTGAAGAGGTTAATGTCTATAAGTTATCATCAGAAAGATTGCAACAGTATAATGAATTAATGCAGCAGAAAATAAAACTTCTGGATGAACGTCTTCAAAGGTCTGATGAAGAGATACATTCGTATGTACAGTTATATCAAGATTCTGTGAAGGAATTTCAAGAAACACTTAATAGTTTGAAAGAAGAAAGCAAGAGAAGAGCATTGGATGAACCTATGGATGACATGCCTAGGGAATTTTGGAGTTGTTTATTGCTTACAATTGATGGTTGGTTCCTTGAGAAGAAAATTTCGGCAGACGATGCAAAGCTGTTGAGAGAAATGACGTGGAAAAGAGATCGGCGAATTTATGATGCATACATGTCATGCAAAAAAAAGAATGAGCGTGAAACTATTGCTGCTTTTCTCAGACTTACATCATCCCCAACGACTAGGTAAATGCTTTTAAGTAGTGAATCACCATTCATACATGGTAGAGTCTAACTTGTGCTTCTTCTCATTGTCCAGTCCAGGATTGCATATCATTCATATTGCAGCTGAGATGGCACCAGTTGCTAAGGTGAACTATAACTGAAGTTTAATTATTTTACTAACTTATGCGAGTGTACTAGGCTGAACAGCTTCAAATTTGCCATTTTTTTTCTTTTTTTCTCTGCAATTTCTTTCGTAACTCAACTCATTCTGTCAAGATAAAGGTAGAGTAGCTACGGAGTAGCTTTTGATTGAGTGAGCAAACGATTTATCTCTGGTGGAATCATTTCGTGTGTATAAATAATTGATAAGTTACATCAGTGGTGCAACTGCAATTAAGCTTCAGCGGTGAAGTGTTAGATTTCATTCATTTTGTCCATGCCTTGAATTTTTAGAAATCATGATGGGATAATAACCTATATTGATGTTCAGACCCACTTGATGCAAGTTAACTATACTTTTTATATTGTTCAATAATGAGAAGCAAATTTATGGAACATTGTTTACTCAAAAAACCGGTCAGTTATCTCCTTCCTGTGTCGTCTATATGGTGATGTGGTTGATTTTCTTAAATGGTTATGCTAGATGCTCAATATTATAGAAAGATGTAGAAACTTTAAGCTTAGGTAACCAAGATGCAGGAGGCCTCTTTGTGGAACAAACTAGTCAGGGGTAGGGGGGAGTGGGATAGCTTAATTCTACAAGAAAAGTGATCTAAGAAGGACTGGTGGAGTTTAACAGCTAATAAATCTTCAACCTGGAAAATTCTTCTGACCTTGTTTAAGTGTTTGTGTTCGTGTCTTTGAAACTGTTCAGCACTTTTTTCTAATTTTTGATTTAGGACCTTTTAATTCAATCAGTTCCAACTGAAAATGAAGGATCGGTGGGATCTTTACGAGGAACTGGGAGGGTGGTTGAACAAAGCATTATGAGTAATGTACAATGTGTATTTTCTGAAAGAACATTCTGAAAATGCCTATAAGATGATATAAAAGTTTTTAAGGGGAAAAATATTTTTTAGAGAAATACTGGATTACTACTGAAGGGGAGGAGCGGGACACATGCTTTGGGTATTGCCGCTGAATTTAAGGTTTTATTGGATGCATGATGTTCGTAGACTTTATTATCACTCTTGGGAGCTTGCTGTCTTCACTTTCGTTCATCCTCTGTGGCACAGATGTGGCTGTGTGGTTTGGTATTGGGTCTAGATTTTTCATCTCTTTATGCATGTATAGTCCTGACACATATCAATGTTTGGTACGATTTTTATCTGTCATGCTCGTGTTTGTGTGTATGTGAGGATTGAGGTGTTCTTTAAGAATACACCTCAAAATCATGTGTGGCACATTTTGTGCAGATAACAAACGCAAGTGATTAGGTCACTCATATATTGTGCTCTCTCTAGGGTACTATCCTTGCATCTATTAGAAAAAATGATGATAACTGAAAAAGCTCTATTTCGTTCTTTATTTTCTATTCTGCCAAAGAAGAAAAACTGTGAATTATTTTATCAACTGTTCTATTTTTGGGTTTTATCTAGAGTATTTTTGAATTTTTACGTTTTGAAATTTACTTTGAGGCCATTTCCTTTTTGCATTAAAGGTTGGTGGTCTGGGGGATGTCGTGACTGGTCTTGGTAAAGCGCTGCAGAAGAGAGGACACCTTGTGGAAATTGTTCTTCCCAAATATGATTGCATGCAATATGAGCAAATTCGTGACTTAAAGGTATTTATTCACTGTTCGACTACTTGATTCTCATACTTAAAAAGGTCTTGTTTTTTTATTTTTAAATGTTTAACCTATTTGCTTATGCCTGTACAGGCATTAGATGTGGTGGTAGAGTCATATTTCGATGGTCAATTATTCAAAAATAAAGTTTGGGTTGGCACTGTTGAAGGTTAAGAACAATTTCATTTTGTATAATATGCATTTATTATTTCATTTTATGATAATTTCGTGTTTACAGGCCTTCCTGTCTATTTTATTGAGCCTCATCATCCGGGCAATTTCTTCTGGAGAGGACAGTTTTATGGGGAGCATGATGATTTCAAACGTTTCTCATTCTTTAGCAGGGCAGCCCTTGAGTTGCTTCTTCAAGCCGGCAAGAAACCAGACATAATTCATTGCCATGATTGGCAGACAGCTTTTGTCGTATGGATGATTTGGTTCTTAGTAGCTATTTTTCCTTTCTTTTGTTCCTAACACTTAAGTATTTTTCGATGAACAATTAGAATCTCATATTGTTTTTTCAAGGCACCACTTTATTGGGATCTATATGCGCCGAAAGGACTGAATTCAGCTAGAATATGTTTTACATGCCACAACTTTGAGTATCAAGGGGCTGCACCAGCTTCAGAATTAGCATCATGTGGGCTTGATGTTAACCAGCTAAACAGACCTGATAGGATGCAGGACAACTCAGCACATGACAGGGTCAATCCTGTAAAGGTAATGTATTTGGATAGAATTTGTGTGGAAATGGTGGTTATTTTGTCCCTCCTCATTTTTCTTCAATATTTTCACATATCCATCTCATTTGTTAGGGTGCACTTGTGTTCTCAAACATTGTAACTACAGTTTCACCAACCTATGCCCAAGAAGTGCGGACTGCTGAGGTAGGGATATATCCTGCCATTGAATCTTGTAACCTCTTGCTCTATATTTCTCTAAAGTTGAACTCAGAGTTGCTTGTATTGCAGCCTCATATTTGATAAGTAGGTCTTTTATGGAATCCGTAGAAATAGATTTCATGAGATCCCAAGATAGAAGGATGTTAAGAGAGCTTGTGTCTCACATCGAATAATTAGAACCACCAAGGTTGGTTTATATGCTTTTGAGAGGCCACTCCACTCATTACCAAATAGTTTTGGGTTAGATGCCCTAACATGGTATCAAAGCTGGGTCTTGAATGGTTAGTGGGCCAAGTCTCTTACCTATTTAAATTTTCTGGTATGTATAGTTATTTGTTTGTTTGTTGACCCCACAAGCAAGCCCAGGTCCCACATGAGGGAGGATGTTAAGAGAGCCAGAATCTCACATCAAGTAGTTAGGACCACCAATGTTGGTTTATATATTCAAGAGGTCCCTCCACCCAGTGATAGTTGGTTTTGGGTTGGATGCTCTAACAAAAGAATTGGGGTTTTACTTTCTTTCAGAATTTAGGTACCAAGATTTTGTTTATTCACTCAGGCTGTAGGAACATTGTACTCTTTAATGCTGTTGAGTCAGTAGATCACCATGTGTTGTGAATAATAGTGCCTATTAGCATCAATGAGACATCTGGATGTCAATTTAGCAGTCGATAGTTCAGAATCTCTTTTTTGTGGACTGGGATATGTATCGGATATTGCACCTTGAAGTCAGCCAACACTTAAACGCTGCAAGGGTTAATGCCTGTCTAAGAATAGACTAGCTGTAACTGAGTTTTGCTTCATTTCTCAGTCTCTTACTTGACTTGTGTGTCTGTCTACGGGCCTAGTCATCCTTTTTATATTTCTTAGCCACACTGCCCCAAGTAAAGAAAAAAATAAAAGATTCTTTTTGGTCGCCTGGGAAGTGGCAAGTATAAACCAAGTTAGCAATAAATCAAATAATGCAATACGGGTATGGTTTGTGTTAGGAAGGCTGATACTGCTTAAAAATTTACATTAGTTTTTCCCAATTAAGCTGTTTGTCAGATACTAACAATCTTCCAGTGGGTGTGTTTCCTTTCCTATTGCGGCTGGTTCAACGATTCACTATATTATGTATTGTCCTATGTTGCGTGTAGTCACTAATAGTGTTAGGTGCATACTGTGTCTTGAAGCAGGACTCTTCTAATAAACAGGTGTGTCGTATAAGAAATACATCATCTCTGAATTTGTCCAAATTTTTTCTGATAAGTCCCTCAATTGTTTTAAAATTGTAACAATAAAAGGGGTTAATTTCTGTTTAGATCTTTATTTAAAAAAGGAATTTAGAGGGTTTGTGAGCAAGATCCTCAGATCTGTTTGAGTTAAGTTACAATCGGGTCTCTCACTGAGAAAATGAAACTAGATGTAATTCCTTTCACTACTGGTCAGCTAATTAGAATAGAACTTTGAGAAGGTTATCACCTTTCTCTCTCATTCTTGGCTTTTCTTTCAGCTTCATGTCTTCCACCAATTGGTTCAATTGCGATCAAGAGTTAACAAGCCCCATGTCTGAGAAATGTCTTATGATTGTATAAGTACTTTTGCCATGTTGACTTGGGTAGCTAGGATCACCCATTCAATTAAATTACACAAACGGTAAAAACTTGTCTTATGCAAGGATCAAAACAAAGGGTTGAAATGAACGAAACATTTATGTTTTCAAGGAGACCAAAACAAAGCTGTGATTGAATTGAAATTCCAATGGTTCGAGGTGTTTTGGAATATTTTGAGGTGTTTCAAGGTGTTTCGAGATCTTTTTATCAATATTTCGGAATGTTTTGAGGCGTTTTAAGATATTTTTGTATATGTCGACCAATGTTTTAGAAATAATTCCAAAATGTTATTATTCATTTGCATTTTGTTTCCGAAACGTTTTCGTTTCTTTGGTGACCGAAAAAATANTTAGCAATAAATCAAATAATGCAATACGGGTATGGTTTGTGTTAGGAAGGCTGATACTGCTTAAAAATTTACATTAGTTTTTCCCAATTAAGCTGTTTGTCAGATACTAACAATCTTCCAGTGGGTGTGTTTCCTTTCCTATTGCGGCTGGTTCAACGATTCACTATATTATGTATTGTCCTATGTTGCGTGTAGTCACTAATAGTGTTAGGTGCATACTGTGTCTTGAAGCAGGACTCTTCTAATAAACAGGTGTGTCGTATAAGAAATACATCATCTCTGAATTTGTCCAAATTTTTTCTGATAAGTCCCTCAATTGTTTTAAAATTGTAACAATAAAAGGGGTTAATTTCTGTTTAGATCTTTATTTAAAAAAGGAATTTAGAGGGTTTGTGAGCAAGATCCTCAGATCTGTTTGAGTTAAGTTACAATCGGGTCTCTCACTGAGAAAATGAAACTAGATGTAATTCCTTTCACTACTGGTCAGCTAATTAGAATAGAACTTTGAGAAGGTTATCACCTTTCTCTCTCATTCTTGGCTTTTCTTTCAGCTTCATGTCTTCCACCAATTGGTTCAATTGCGATCAAGAGTTAACAAGCCCCATGTCTGAGAAATGTCTTATGATTGTATAAGTACTTTTGCCATGTTGACTTGGGTAGCTAGGATCACCCATTCAATTAAATTACACAAACGGTAAAAACTTGTCTTATGCAAGGATCAAAACAAAGGGTTGAAATGAACGAAACATTTATGTTTTCAAGGAGACCAAAACAAAGCTATGATTGAATTGAAATTCCAATGGTTCGAGGTGTTTTGGAATATTTTGAGGTGTTTCAAGGTGTTTCGAGATCTTTTTATCAATATTTCGGAATGTTTTGAGGCGTTTTAAGATATTTTTGTATATGTCGACCAATGTTTTAGAAATAATTCCAAAATGTTATTATTCATTTGCATTTTGTTTCCGAAACGTTTTCGTTTCTTTGGTGACCGAAAAAATACACTGAAACACAATTTTAATCCTTGGTTTTATGTTTTTAGCCCAATGTGATTCAGGATAAGCTATCTTCATGGGATAGAAAATGCTGTTCGCACCACTTTTTGATCTCCAAATGTAGTTTTTTTTTCCGCATATTTGTAAAAAAGTGACATATTATTCTTAGTTTAATGCTTTTTTAGTCCATATTTTTAATACCTGAATTCCACTTGGGGCCTTTGCTTATATATTTCATGGATGTTATACAGGGAGGGCGGGGCCTTCATGCAACCCTTAATTCTCACTCTAAAAAGTTTGTTGGAATTCTAAATGGAATTGATACTGATGCATGGGATCCTGCAACTGATAGTTTTCTCAAAGTCCAGTACAATGCCTATGATTTTCAGGGAAAAGCAGAAAATAAAGAAGCTTTAAGAAGACATCTTGGGCTTTCTTTTGGTGCTGTCAGGCAGCCATTGGTAATTGATATTTTTCATGATTAATCTTTTGAATGCTAATAATGCATAGGAGTGTCAACCGTGTCGGATTAAGTGGGTTCGTGTGTGAAAAAACATTTAACCCTTATACGATTCGTTTAACTAAATGGATGGAAACCTACAAATCGAACCCGATTCGTTTGTTAAACGGGTTACCTGACATCACTCGTTTAACCCGTTTAATAAAATTTTTTTATTATAATAATAATAAAATAATTATTGAACTTTTTTTAATTGATCTAATTATTAAACAACATATATTATTCTGACTAAAAAAAATTGACTAATTATTAATTTTTTATTATTTTAATTTTATTTAAATGGGTTAATGAGTGATAAACGGATTGACATATCTCACTTGAACAAGTCTATCAGGTCCACCTGTTTACCGCTCACACCCATTAATACCTCACGTAAACCCGCTTAACTTCGTGCTTATTCATCTCGGTTAATTGTGTTGTCGCATTTTGACAGGCGTACTGATGCATGATGCTACATTATCAGTTTTCTTTAGATATATGACGCAGTTTCTTTTCCTCAAGAAAGTGAATGAGCTCTATTTGAACTTCTATTAGAACAACATAGTGAGATAATGATTTTATAAACTGTTTCGGCCTCTATAATACATCAACCATGATATCTTTCACTAGCTTTTGAGTTTTTTGATAGAATGAATTTGTTGGAGAATTTCGCACATGGGGAACTCAATTCAATGTAGTGTATGATGTATCAGCCACTAGAAATTTGAGTTTGTATGATGTATTTTGTTTGTATCATGCACTTGTTAGAGAATGACTGGGAGAGAGTTATAGCTAAGAGGTGTTATGAAGGGATCTTTACAGGGATGACAGAGGGTTTGTTTGCCTCTTTAAGGCCTGCCATTTTAGGCTATAAGAGAATTCAGGATCTTCCACAATCTTGTTGGTAACTAAGTTGGGGTTCATCTAATTGAAATGGGAATTTGGTAGATGTGTGTTGGAAGAGAAGTTTTGGGGACTTGTTAAGGAGTGCGGCTCAAAAGAAGTGATGGATACTTATTGAGGAAGTTCATGTTAAAATGATTTTGGAAGGTGGCGGGATTTTGGAATATGTTATCTCCTTTTGGGGTAAATAATGGAGAGCATAGTTGTCAAATCGTGTATCAAAAAACGTATCATTTTTTAAAAATCGTGTATCATAAGATACGCATAATTTTAATTTTTAAATAATTATTAATAAAATATATGTATATACCTTTATAAAAAAGTCATAAACTCATAATAACATAATATTTTATTAATATCGTACAAACTATTCAAGTTTCTAACTTAGTTCAGTAATATCAAAATGCAAAGATTTATAATTCAAACTTCTAATATCAACTGNAGCTCATAATAACATAATATTTTATTAATATCGTACAAACTATTCAAGTTTCTAACATAGTTCAGTAATATCAAAATGCAAAGATTTATAATTCAAACTTCTAATATCAACTGCATGAACAACTTTAATATTAACCAGGAATTTTGAATTCAATTGAATAACATTAACAATAGACTTTATTTATTTTTTTTGAACTATAACCACTGAAACGACGTTGTTTCACTAGTTAGTGATTTAAAAATAAGTCACAGGATAAAACAATGTCATTTCAACTCCAAAAAACAAAAAAAAATAAATAAAAAAACAGAATCGTCACGTATCGTACGTATCGTATGATACGGTGCAAAAACGATAGAGAGACACGATACGTATTATTTTTCAGGTGTATCGTGACGTATCGTATGATACGTGTCGCGTATCGTACGATACTATTAACTATGATGGAGAGTATGTTTAATTGCATGTATTATGTTGTATATGGATTTAATGCAACTCTTTTGAGATCTTTGAAAATGGCACTGGTGGAGGACTGCTTTTGTGTGGACAAGCATGCTTTTATTGGAATCCAAATTTAATTCAGCTGTGCCTGATTGAACAGAGTTAGATAATTTGTTCTGCAATTTCTCTGCTGGGTCTTGAGCATTGTAATTTAGTTAGAAGGCCAAGATATTATCTAAGTATATTATTAGCTGTGAGTGAGGTGATGAATTAGCGAACTAAGTGTTGCTGCATTGGTTATACTTACGGGCATATCACTTTCATTTTCCGGACTTGTCTACTTGGGTGAGGGATATATTTGAGAGGGGCAAGGTGGATCCATGGATGCTTAGTGAAGAATGTGTAGAAAATGACCTCTTTTTGTTTTGTCTTTTGAAGGAGAGGAACAAGAGGCCTGTTAAGGCTACCAATTCACCAAAGTTTAAGCTAGTGGGAGATAGTTCAAGCATTGTTTAGCAGGTTACTAATGCCCCTCGCTCCACAGAGGTTTCTCCTTGGGCTTGGCGACCTGTTTGGCCACACTGATTTTTTTAGGGCCTAGGATTGGGAAATAGCCATTCGAGGATGATTAAGGGTCGAAACTTTGTATGGAAACATATCAAAAATATTTCAAAAACCTTTCGGAAACAAATTAAAAAAAGAGAAAAAATTATAAATTGACCTGAAACATGGTTGAAACATTCCAAAAGACTTCAAAACATATGAATGTCGATACTAAACCATTGATTCATGCCGTTCTCTATTTCCGTTGTTTTGGAGGAAAGGAAACGAAATTTTAATTTGGGGCCTACAAGACTAAATTTGTTGGCTATGTCAAGGCTTTGGTGATTTTGGTTGGCGTCGGCCTAACCTAGAATGTAAATATATTTATACAAACATGCATATAAATATTTGTCTTCATTGTATTGATATGAGCTATATATTTTACTTTTCAATATACAAGTTCTAAATCCATTTTGACATAAGGTCAAGTGGAAGGAATGAGTACTAACCGTTCTTATATATTTGTTTTTTGTGTGCAATGATTAAAATTTCACTGCGTTTCTATCTAGGTGACTGAAATATTTAGGTTTCTGTTGAAACCAAAATAAATCAATAATTGAATATCAAAACTCGTATGTTTAAGATTATTTCGTAAAGTTTTAAGATATTTCAAAATCATAATTCAAGTTTTTTCTTTTCACTTTTTCCATTTTGTTTTCGAAGCATTTCTTAAATAGTTAAAATAATAGGAGTAGGTTAGGGTTTGGGATAAGAGAAAGAGAGATGAAGAGAAAGAGATTTGAGAAAAAGGTGTTTGCAGTTTGTTACTTTCTTTGTCCTACACCCTCTTATNTCCGAAGCATTTCTTAAATAGTTAAAATAATAGGAGTAGGTTAGGGTTTGGGATAAGAGAAAGAGAGATGAAGAGAAAGGGATTTGAGAAAAAGGTGTTTGCAGTTTGTTACTTTCTTTGTCCTACACCCTCTTATTTATATTTGACAAATATTGAGAGTAATTACAATATTGCCCTACATTGACTTAGAATGACTAATAACATAAAGGGAGAATTACATCCAAACCCCCTGAGATTTGTTACTTAATCACTTAACTCCCTAACATTTGAAATATTATACATAGACTACTTGAGGTTTATATGCGTGTAACACTTACACCCCAACCGTCAATATCTGTTAGTAAATCCGTTAGTAAATTACACCTAAACCCCTTGAAGTTTGTAGGCATACAACACTTAAACCCATTAAGTTTAAAATATTGCACTTAGACCACTTATTAGTTACCGAACTATCGAAATCCATTAAAAGACTAAATTATCCCAATTAAAGATAAAAGATATTGTATCCATTACGGTTTGATCCCTTGTTTGGTTTTTTGGATTTATTCTAATAGATAGTATAATTGTATAGTAATTATGATTTTTATAAGAAAAAATTGAATTTTTATTTTTGATTTTATTTTTATAAATCATATAATAGAACATGAATTTTAGTTATAAAATTTAAAATATTTGATATTTTATTTTTAATTGAAGTATTTTTAGTATAAATATAATATTTAAAACTTGAGTAGTCTAAATATTACATGCCTAAAAATTTCAGGGGGTCTGAGTGCAATTTACTAACGAATAGACTATCGGATATTGACGACAGGTATCTAAGTGTTACGCACATACAAACTTCAGGGGTCTATGTGTAATATTTTAAATGTTAGGGGTATAAGTGATTAAGTGACAAATCCTAGGGGTTGGGTGTAATTTTCCCTAACATAAAAGAATTCTAACAGAAACATTTTCAAAACCTTTTCATTTCCAAGCTGAACAAAAATATGCACCGAAACGATATTTTGGTTTTTGTCCGTTGGTATAACCATAATTGCTCACCAAAAGTATAAGAAAATTGATGTTTGTTTAGCCTAGTTTGGGCTTGGCCATTGAGATACTTGGGCTTGGGCTTGGCTTGATCTAAGTACTTCAAGCCCAAGGTTGGGCTGCGCAACACGACTTCAATCATTAGGTGTTTCTGGTCGAGCCAATCTCTATTGCCTGCCCAGCCCCTGGCCACCCTTTGGTGCGGATGGCAAATCAAAAATGAAGGCAAACAGACTATAAATTACTGACAAAATGCAGGAGCAATTCATGTTAGACTATTATTTTTGCTATAATTGAAGTTATTATGAATGGCCAGGGAATACATATGAAGCTCACAAAAAGAATATTCGAGTTTGATGAAGCTTCTGCAGCATAATCATAAGTGACACCTCTAAAAAAGGATAGCTTAATCGTATTCAAATCGGATAGTCCATGACATCCATCAAGTTCATTGAGCATGAAAAATCATGTGCTGTAATTAGATACAATTCGAGACCTTAATATGTTCAACTGAATGGAAGGGGATGTTAATGTAGACAGGAAACTCAGGAAGTGATAAATGCTGCTGTCACATGGTTAACAGCTGGCAATCATGCTTTTTGATAATTTAATTGCATGCTTAATTTATGGTTAATACGTCATTTGTCACTCATTTGAAGTGTCACTGATGTCATGATCATATTTCCACTGGTGCTAATTCTTGTTATAATTGACTTGTGGAGAAACCAAAGATAGAGAGAACAGGTAACTTGAAAATTTGAAATAAGAAGAGCTGAAATATTAACTGAACGCACCTGATGCTTGGAACTCTAATATAATCGTGGATGAGTAGCATTTTCCACCCCAAAAGATGAGAATTTTTAGATTGCACCCTCAATCAGATAAAAAAGGAGTAATGTCGTCTAAAATGAGATATTTGTTGCTTTGTTTGACAATTTTTGGTGTCTTGGTCTTTATATTTTCCTAATTCTATACTATATATTTGTTATTCAAATTTAAAAATTTTACATGAAAATTTTGAACTTTAGACGGTGAATATTGAAGTTAATTAGTAGTATCAAGATAAACATATGGATGGAAGTTATTTTGTTGTACACATTATTGTTATGGCCATGACATTGGGGCGATAACTTTTTTCATTGGAAAAAGATTATACTCATAAATGCTACATTTGAATTGTTTATAGGTTTGCATGAACATCTTTTTCTTACTTAGAAATTGGTTGATCCATTGTCGTGTAGGTTGGTTGCATAACAAGACTAGTGCCTCAAAAGGGTGTGCATCTTATTAGGCATGCCATATATCGGACACTTGAACTGGGTGGACAGTTTGTACTTCTTGGGGCAAGCCCAGTGGCACATATTCAGGTAATGCCTTTCCATTCTTTCTAGTATCGATACTTCGTAATAGTTTGTAGCATTTGATAAATGAAGATAACTGGTTCTGATAAAACTGTGACACACAATAGATGCTCCAAGAGATTGTGTCATAAGCATAGCTTGGTGTAATTTGTGTACTTTATCAGTGACAAATCAGTTTGAGTTGTTTATATATTGTACCAACAATGATGATGGGGTAACACAGTGGTGTTCAAAAAAAGTAGCGGCACCCCAACAAATAAAAGAAAACCGCAGGTGAGTTTTATGCTTGGTGGAAAATATTGCTATTCCCTGAAATAATAAACATATTCACATAAATATGTTATACATGTGTATGAAGTGAGTCGATGAAGCCTATAGACATTAGGATTTGGGAAGTACATGCACATCTTGGATTCTGAGCATGTGGTTCTATCCATTCAGTAAGTTAAACAACAAAAACCTGTGAATGTTTTTGGGACTTATAGCCTGCTGTACTTGTCATGCATATTTCTGTCTGTTAAGATGTGAAACTCAATTTCACATTCATTGAATTTTATTCTGATGTTTCTGCCTTTTGATACCCATTTTACTGTTTAGTGTAATGGTAAATCAATCAGATGGTTCAATTTTATTTTTTTTTAATGTTTAATATTCTTTTCTGTCAACTGCTTATGGCTGATGTTCTTTTTGTAGAAGGAATTTGAGGATATAGCCAGCCATTTTCAAAGTAACAAACACATTCGGTTAATACTGAAGTATGACGAGCCTCTTTCCCACTCCGTTTACGCAGCAACTGACATATTTATCATCCCATCTATTTTTGAACCTTGCGGCCTCACACAGGTACAGCTTGCACAACTGCCCAAGCTATGAGTCTTGTACAGAGAGACATTGTCCAAAGTAGCAGATAGTAAGATTTTTTTACATTTTCATTTTTTTTATTTTGTTGCAGATGATAGCAATGAGATATGGATCAATCCCCGTAGCCAGAAAAACAGGGGGTCTGAATGACAGGTTTGCTAGTCACTGCTCCCATTTTCATATAAATCCCCCTTTGATTGGAGGTTATTTATTGCTTGGTGAAATCCCACTAAGCTTTTGAATTCTCTTGCAGTGTTTTTGATATTGATAATGATACCATACCGCTGCAGTTTAGAAATGGATTTACCTTTTTGAACGCTGATGAACAGGTATGTTTCTGGTACATATGATCTGCTGGAAACTACCTCGGATAGTTTTTTTTTTCGATTCTTCAGCATCCACTTTAGGTTTTGGCTGTGAGTTTGCTAGGTTGGTATGGGTTTGAACTGGGTCAGGCTGACAATGGAACATTAGAAATGTGTATTTTATGAGAGATCCCCAACAGTAGAATTATCACACAAGTTTTCTTAGACTTTTTTCTTAAATCATAGCAAACAAAAATCTGTAACTCAGTCATTATTTAAATGTCGGTGAATTTCAGGGACTCAACGATGCTTTGGATCGTGCAATTAACCACTATAAGAATGATAGTGATGGTTGGCGACAGCTTGTCCAAAAGGTCATGAGTATGGACTTCAGTTGGGACTCTTCATCCTTACAATATGAAGAACTTTACGAGAAGTCTGTGGCCAGAGCAAGAGCAGCAACTCGTGCTTGAGCTCATTCCGGTACTACCTCTGCAGTAGTCGAAGAGAGCTGACCAGAATGGCTTTCAGCTTACCCAACACTGAATCGCTTGGTACATAAATGTAACTTAGAATTGTGAGATTTTCAAGTACATAATGCATCAACAGATGATTCTGAAAAGCTTCGAAACGTCGTTTATTTTTTCATTTTACACATGCTCACACAATTCATTTGTCTGTATAAGCAGCCTATGATTTGCAGCTGATATAGATCATATTGGTATATAATTCGAAGTGATTTTAATGTAACTTCGAACAGGCAATACATGAATTATTATAGGTTTTCAACTTGTACCATGAATCAGTTATGGCAGTATGTCAAAATGTATTATGTTTGTCGGAGAATTCTCTTCTGTTATCTCTACGGTATCATATTTCCACCGAAACAATCAGAATATTTCGATTTTCCTGAAAATCAAAATGGATATCCAAAATCTCATGTTTTAAGGTATTTTGAGATGTTTCGAAGATTTTCAAGATATTTTGAGATGTTTTAATTAATGTTTTGAAAACAAATTTGCATATATATTTTTCTTCTATTTGTATTCTTTTTTCAAAACGTTTTCAAAATATTTCATTTTTGAGCTAACAAAATTTTGATCTTTGCATTCCCTCATGGTGTATGTGAAGGAAATCAATCTTGGAATGGAAGGTTTGCGGGTAAAACAGGAGGAATTACCATTAATATAATTAAAAGTTGATACTTAAAAACTTTTTTTTTGAGAGAGAGAGATGGTTAGGATCGATAATTATATGTATATTTGTAAAAAAAAAAAGGAAGAGGAGATGAAAATTTTAAAGATAATGGATGGTTGAGATTATGGGTGATAATTTTTGATACAACACGAAAAATACGATTCGAACTCAACACAAAATTAGTGAGTTAGAGTTAATCATTTTATAACATGAATCCGTAAATAAAACAACTCGTTAACACGAATAATAAATAGATTTGATTAGTGTCAAACACAAATAATATGAATTGACATGATTAATACGTTTAATTAATATTATAGAAATAAAATACTAACTATTTGGTATTATTATTAAGCATTGNTCCCATTTTCATATAAATCCCCCTTTGATTGGAGGTTATTTATTGCTTGGTGAAATCCCACTAAGCTTTTGAATTCTCTTGCAGTGTTTTTGATATTGATAATGATACCATACCGCTGCAGTTTAGAAATGGATTTACCTTTTTGAACGCTGATGAACAGGTATGTTTCTGGTACATATGATCTGCTGGAAACTACCTCGGATAGTTTTTTTTTNTTTTTTATTCGAGGTTTAAATGGGTCAACACGAACATGAACTTGATACAAAAATAAATAGGTCAATTGGCACGATACGATTAATTAAATATATTGAGTTAAGATTGACTAATACTCAACACGAAGCCGCAATAATCTGACACGATACGATTATCACCCCTAATTGAGATAGGGGGAGACACCAAGTAGGTACAGTGTATCTTTCTCCAAACTAATTTGCCTCTTTTGGGAGAAAAAAAAAAAAANAGGTTGGTATGGGTTTGAACTGGGTCAGGCTGACAATGGAACATTAGAAATGTGTATTTTATGAGAGATCCCCAACAGTAGAATTATCACACAAGTTTTCTTAGACTTTTTTCTTAAATCATAGCAAACAAAAATCTGTAACTCAGTCATTATTTAAATGTCGGTGAATTTCAGGGACTCAACGATGCTTTGGATCGTGCAATTAACCACTATAAGAATGATAGTGATGGTTGGCGACAGCTTGTCCAAAAGGTCATGAGTATGGACTTCAGTTGGGACTCTTCATCCTTACAATATGAAGAACTTTACGAGAAGTCTGTGGCCAGAGCAAGAGCAGCAACTCGTGCTTGAGCTCATTCCGGTACTACCTCTGCAGTAGTCGAAGAGAGCTGACCAGAATGGCTTTCAGCTTACCCAACACTGAATCGCTTGGTACATAAATGTAACTTAGAATTGTGAGATTTTCAAGTACATAATGCATCAACAGATGATTCTGAAAAGCTTCGAAACGTCGTTTATTTTTTCATTTTACACATGCTCACACAATTCATTTGTCTGTATAAGCAGCCTATGATTTGCAGCTGATATAGATCATATTGGTATATAATTCGAAGTGATTTTAATGTAACTTCGAACAGGCAATACATGAATTATTATAGGTTTTCAACTTGTACCATGAATCAGTTATGGCAGTATGTCAAAATGTATTATGTTTGTCGGAGAATTCTCTTCTGTTATCTCTACGGTATCATATTTCCACCGAAACAATCAGAATATTTCGATTTTCCTGAAAATCAAAATGGATATCCAAAATCTCATGTTTTAAGGTATTTTGAGATGTTTCGAAGATTTTCAAGATATTTTGAGATGTTTTAATTAATGTTTTGAAAACAAATTTGCATATATATTTTTCTTCTATTTGTATTCTTTTTTCAAAACGTTTTCAAAATATTTCATTTTTGAGCTAACAAAATTTTGATCTTTGCATTCCCTCATGGTGTATGTGAAGGAAATCAATCTTGGAATGGAAGGTTTGCGGGTAAAACAGGAGGAATTACCATTAATATAATTAAAAGTTGATACTTAAAAACTTTTTTTTTGAGAGAGAGAGATGGTTAGGATCGATAATTATATGTATATTTGTAAAAAAAAAAAGGAAGAGGAGATGAAAATTTTAAAGATAATGGATGGTTGAGATTATGGGTGATAATTTTTGATACAACACGAAAAATACGATTCGAACTCAACACAAAATTAGTGAGTTAGAGTTAATCATTTTATAACATGAATCCGTAAATAAAACAACTCGTTAACACGAATAATAAATAGATTTGATTAGTGTCAAACACAAATAATATGAATTGACATGATTAATACGTTTAATTAATATTATAGAAATAAAATACTAACTATTTGGTATTATTATTAAGCATTGACATAATTATTATACAATTATTATTATTATTATTATTATTATTATTATTATTATGTTTATTAAGTTAATTTTTAATATATAGAAAAATATGAGCATGAATTCAATTAATTGATAATAAACTATTAACCTTAAATTTTAGCGTTAAGTTCTTTATTCGAGGTTTAAATGGGTTAACACAAACATGAACTTGATACAAAAATAAATAGGTCAATTAACACGATACGATTAATTAAATATATTGAGTTAAGATTGACTAATACTCAACACGAAGCCGCAATAATCCGACACGATACGATTATTACCCCTAATTGAGATAGGGGGAGACACCAAGTAGGTACAGTGTATCTTTCTCCAAAATAATTTGCCTCTTTTGGGAGAAAAAAAAACAGATGGACAATACTTAGAGATCAAATTCAAGAGTCGTGATTATCTGAGTCAATTTGTGTGGTTAAGGCTTAGTTGAGCTTGTCATGAATTGTTTAAACGTTCTTGGTCATTGCAGGGACCAATTTGGCAAGAAGAAACAAAAGTAAAAAAAAAAAAAAAAAAATTCACCAATGGCACACAAAATTCAAATTATATTTCCCCATTCGTTCACAATAAATTTACATGAGCACCAAGCAAAGCAATCTCTCTCATTACATTCACTTTCCGGGTACAAAGTTTGTAGCATAAGCCCAAGCATTGTTGTTAACAGGGTCAGCAAGGTGGTCAGCCAAGTTCTCCAATGGGCCCTTTCCAGTCACAATGGCCTGGACAAAGAACCCAAACATAGAGAACATGGCAAGTCTACCATTCTTGATCTCCTTCACCTTTAGCTCAGCAAATGCCTCCGGGTCTTCGGCAAGGCCCAACGGGTCGAAGCTGCCACCGGGGTAGAGTGGGTCGGTGACCTCGCCGAGTGGCCCTCCAGCAATACGGTAGCCCTCAACAGCACCCATCAAGATAACCTGACAGGCCCAAATAGCCAAAATGCTTTGAGCATGGATCAAGCTTGGGTTACCCAAGTAGTCAAGTCCACCCTCGCTGAAGATTTGGGCTCCGGCCTTGAACCACACGGCCTCTCCAAACTTCACGCCATTTCGGGCCAAGAGCTCGGGGAAAACACACCCGAGAGCTCCGAGCATGGCCCATCTGCAGTGGATCACCTCAAGCTCACGGTTCTTGGCAAAGGTTTCTGGGTCAGCCGAAAGCCCAGCAGTGTCCCACCCATAGTCACCGGGAAATTCACCGGTCAGGTAGCTTGGGGGCTCACCGGAGAATGGGCCCAAGTATTTGACACGGTCCGGGCCGTACCACGGGCTGCCGGATGAGATGGACTTGGAGATACTTTTCCTCATGGAGACTCTTCCATTACCCTGAATCTCTGAGGCAGATGGAGAGAGTTTCACTGCCTTCCCTGCAAAAGATGGGGAAGAGAGAGCCATTGTTGAAGCAGCCATGGATGAGCTCTATTGAAAGATGTTAAGGTACTGTGTTAAAGAAGGAAGTGAGTGGTGAAAGTAGCATTGTAGTTGGTATTAATTTATAGGGGTTTAAAAGCTATTATCTCTCCTTATCTTATGATATCTATATCTCTGTTTTCATTGGTTTTGAAGATGCTGTTCTTGTCTTTCTCTCTCCACATGGCACTTTCTAGTCCACCAAGTCCTTAGATTTTTGCTTGGAACTTTCACAGCCACCAAGTTCTAAGATTTTTATTTCACAATTTTCTCATCCACCAAGTGGAAGATTTTTTAGAGGGTTCAACCAATGTGGTTGTCCCAAATGAGATTCTTGGATTAGATTCATCCTAACAGATAGATTTTTCAGCCAAGCCATGGAATCATTTTCATACTCCTTGGACTTTCATGCTTACAAACCGTTGCTATTAAGGATGTCAAAAATATGATACGGATTATTAATATGATACAAAATTAAAAGATTTTAGTCTTCTTTAAATCACTCATTTTTGTAAATAAATGAACCCAAAATGATATAATTAATAAACGAATTGAGTATAATAAAATCAATCAAAAGAAATATAATGACACGACTTGTTTAGATGTCACTTATATATGAAAAGTATTACAATGTGACTCTTCCGTTAGTTTCTCTATTACTCATTCCGTCAACGTCAATTAAGTGGGTCTTAATGGAGTTAGTAACAGAAGATAATAGAAAGGTTACATTACAACACTTTTAATATATTGAGAATACAATGTGAGAAATCTCGTATTTGAGGGTAAAAAATGAAAAGCTTAAATCCTTCGGGGTGTAAAGTGAGATTCCCCCTCAACTTTTTGTTTTTTTTTTTTGCCAATATTTTTGTAAAACAACACTTTAAAAGCAAAAAAAAAAATAAAACCTTGAACATAATGAACTATAACTTGATCCTTCTTTAATAACAAAGGTTTTTTTTTTCCCAGAAAGTAAGTAATAACTGGAAAAAGTCACTTTTTTTGTACAATGGAAATTAAAAAGCAGAGTAAATGAGGTGCTCTCTCAAAGAATACATTGGCTATATTGCAGCCCAGGGATGTTTTCTAAGTTTCTCTAATGGGAATCAAGTTTCACATTATGCGCTTATCTTTTTCTCTCGTGAAAAATTGTCTTAATTGCGTACCCTTTAAATTTTGATTACAACTTAAACTTGAATGCACATAATTATCTATAAATCATGCCGCAATTTCCAATGGATTTTATGTGGTTAGGATCACTCGAACTCAATATGTACTAGTGTATGCATTCCTTGTTCGATTACTAAACCTACCATAAGACTTCTCTCATATTGACCAAACAATACACAATAATCTCTCTCTCTCTCTCTCTCTCTCTCTCTCTCTCTCTCTCTCTTTTCACTTTGATGTTGCAACTTCTGATCATGCACTTGGTACTCCACCAAAGCTATGTTGGAGTTGGTGTATTTTACATCTATGGATATGATGCTTAAATGCTACTAATTTGACTAATTTTTTCATGGAGTCATGTAATCCATTAAACTCTTATAATCGCAATTTAACAAGCTCAAATGAGGCCTTAAGGTTGTAAGTTTAAATATCGTTATTTTTCCTTATAATAGTACTTGACTTAAAAAATAACAAAAAGAAGCTTAGATCCCCTAGGTGACCACCTTAGTGGCTTTGCCCTAGGGCCGGTTTTGGCCGTTGGCCTAATGGTCATCGTCTCGATCTTAAAATCACGAGTTCCAACTTTGTCATCCTCTCCTTGACCCAAAAAAAAATGATTACACTCTTAATCATATTAAAAAAAGAAAAGATAACAATGTGATCCAAAATCAAATTTATGTCGCTTTGACCACAATTTTTTGATGTATTTTTATATTTTTCCATTTCTGTGCATAATCATTTGTATATTACTCAAATTAAAATTTTTTTACCTGAACATTTTGTATTCAATTTTATGATTTTGGACCACATTATTATCTTTTTTTAAGGTTAACGGTGCAATGCGAAAATTTTAATCTTTCAATTTGTAAAGGGATTTTTCACACTGTACATCTTGAAAAATATCTCAATTCTCACTTTATACTCTGAAAGATTATTTTTCACATATTGCACCTTGAATATCATAAATTAGTTTTAATGTGGCCCTCAGATTAACATATATTTCAAATTCTGTTAAAAATTGATGCACTTTTCATCTACATGTGTTATTCTTGGACAAAAAGGTAAACTCGTCATTCATATATTTGAGAGGCATATGCATTAATTTTTAACGAAATCTAAAAAAAATGTTTGTTCAAGGGTTACATTAGAATCAATTTATAACATTCAGAATGCGATGCAGAAAAACTAATATTTTAGGATACAAAGTGGGAATTGAGATTTTTTGAGGTACACAAAGTGACATTTTAAAGATGTTGCAGTGTGTAATGTGTTATTCACCCTTATTACATGTTACGTTATTTTTAAGTTGGACCTCATGAAACCAGCAAATCAGCCAAGCAACAATACACTGTATAATTGACCACAGATGATACTTCTCATGCCAGCCCCGACGAGTCTGTCCGGTAGATGTAAAAATAAGGCTGCAATGAGTCATTTTATGTCGGCGGGTCGGGTCATGTTTAAATCATATGGTTAGTATTAGCAAGGGTTAAATTTTTTTTTTTTTCGAAACAATTAAAATAATCGAAACGTTTTCGTTTTTAAAGAAATCGAAATGAGACAGTGATGAAATTAAAATTCTAATATTTCGCGGTATTTCGAGAAGTTTCCGTATACATTTATTATTGTTTTAGAATGTTTATGGATATTTCGATATATTTTTGACTAATATTTTTAAAAAAACATTCTCAATTTTTTTATTTGTTTTTGAAATGTTTTCGATATATTTCTATTTATTAAGTTATCAAAACAATATACTAAAATAAAATCTTGATCCTTGGGCATCAAGATCTGTTTAACATATACTTAGCTGATTTATAGTTGTAAATAGGTATATTTATCGGATTTATCTCGTGTACATTGAATTGTATTAACCCATTTATCAAAACACATCTACCAATCTAAGATATGACCCAACCTTACTAAGATTAAACTATGTCCAATAATTATTGTGCGGGATATTTTCTTGTCAATTTTATATCTTATTAACGAATCGTGCTAAAAATTACCAACCGTACGTAACACCAAGAATATGTGATATCTCTGTCCTCAAAGGCAAGTTATTTCATTAAGCGGCCTCAAATTAGAAGCACTCCTTATATATCATACAAAAACACCATTCCACCGTACGACCATTAAGCTGAATGTACATTTACTAGGTTCGAGGTTAATTTATAGTAATTCTAATGAATAGTTTAAATGGTAACAAAAATAAATTATAAATTCAGATGTTTTAAATTCGAATATTGATAATTTTTTATGGCCAATTTATGAATATCTTAATTTTGGCATGAATGGTTTGTCTTTGACCAGAAGGGAATAACCGAAATGTGTGTAAACTGATTCAGACATTCCTATTCGTTATAAAAAAAAAAAAGAGAGGTTAATTCACAGTCATGGAGAGAGATTCTCCACCACCCATGTAAGTGGTCGAACTCCATGGCCACATATTTCTTTGAAAAGATTAAAGATGACTGCCATTAATTATCATGCAAATTCTCAATGGATAGAGAGCACTATCCGAATGCACACGTGGCATTCCCTGATTGGCCGAACAGAAAATCTGATTACATTTCATGGGATTTTTTGATACATCATGCACCCTAGAAATCTAAAGGGTACTTGGTGGTATAGACATTGCCAAATAGAATTGCAATATGAAGCTCTAAAAATGTCCCCAACCAATCAAAATTCAGAAAATGATCTCCAAAGATAAGGACCTTTTAGCAATCCAACTCATATTTATACTCAAGTTTGCAGCTCATGAAACTCAAGCCACCAGCACCTTTCTCTAAGTCTTCACTGTACTATTGTTCCTTTCAATAGCTTTCATTACTAGTGCGCAATGGCTGCCTCAGCAATGGCTCTCTCTTCCCCGTCTCTGGCCGGAAAGGCGGTGAAACTTTCGCCATCTGCCCCGGAGCTCCAAGGAAATGGAAGGGTAGCGATGAGGAAAACCGGGGTCAAGCCCTCTGGCAGCCCATGGTATGGCCCAGACCGTGTCAAGTACTTGGGTCCACTCTCTGGTGAGCCTCCAAGCTATCTCACTGGTGAATTCCCTGGTGATTATGGGTGGGACACTGCTGGACTTTCAGCTGATCCGGAAACCTTTGCCAAGAACCGTGAGCTTGAGGTGATCCACTGTAGATGGGCCATGCTTGGAGCTCTTGGATGTGTTTTCCCCGAGCTCTTGGCACGCAATGGCGTTAAGTTCGGTGAGGCCGTGTGGTTCAAGGCAGGAGCCCAAATCTTCAGTGAGGGTGGACTTGACTATTTGGGCAACCCAAGTTTGATCCATGCTCAGAGCATCTTGGCTATTTGGGCTTGCCAAGTTATCTTGATGGGCGCTGTTGAGGGATACCGTATTGCTGGTGGGCCACTCGGCGAGGTGACCGACCCGCTTTACCCGGGTGGAAGCTTCGACCCATTGGGCCTTGCTGAAGATCCTGAGGCATTTGCTGAGCTGAAGGTGAAGGAGATTAAGAATGGTAGACTTGCCATGTTCTCCATGTTTGGATTCTTTGTCCAGGCCATTGTGACTGGAAAGGGTCCATTGGAGAATCTTGCTGACCACCTTGCTGACCCTGTCAACAACAATGCTTGGGCTTATGCCACAAACTTTGTCCCAGGAAAGTGAGTGTGAGTAAAAGTAAGAGTAAGAGTAAGGGGTTGTGACTCCCATGTAAATGTTTAATTCATTGTCATTTGTGTGTGCATTTAAGAGTGGTGTGTCCTTCCTTTTCTCCCCTCTTCGGGAGGACTCAACTCGTTGAGCTTTGGTGACGTCCTCGACATTCATGTACTTATGTGTCATTTAATTTATAACTTGTGTATTTCAAATAATGATATGTTTGGTCATTTTCATAAATACTCTATTTATTACCTTATATCTATATCTGATCATAAAATTTTTTTGTTACTTATTCAACTTTATGCAAATGTTTTACTTTACACAATATTATGCAAATGCCATGCAAAATATCCATATACTGAGTTCCTAGACATTGTATTTCTCTCTTTTAAACTCCCTATCATTCTTTCTGTAAACTATTCTTAATTATTTTAAACTGTGATCGAAAATTACTTTATATCAAATTTCTTCTTATCAAAAACTTCTCTAATTTTCCCAATTAGGCCATCTTCTTATATTAAGAAGGAGAAAAGAAAAACACCAAATTGATTGTTGATAACAAAACTTCTTTTTCAAGTTGTGTCCTCTCTTCTCCACCCAAATTGATTTTGGGAAAGTTGCTAAAAGTACACTCCAAGACTTTTTCCCATTATTAGTCCAAACTGTGTCTTTATAAGGTCTAAAGGACATTTTAAAATACTAGTTAATGCGCACGTACGTTGCACGTGAATTATTTTGAATTATAATTTCGATTTTATTTTGTTATTTCACTTTTTATTAAACGATTAAAGAATTTGAAATGCAATTGATGATGTAAAAAATAGACTTATGCAAGATCAATAGTCGAGTGGATAATGTAAGAGAATTAATGAGACAATTAATAAAACAATCAATGACAAAAAAGTAAATATTGGGTCAACACACAATTAAATAGTGACTCACTCAAGGTGACCTATTCCACTTCGAAAAACAACAACGGTAGCCGAAAAACTTTTATTAATAAAGTAAAGTGAGAAAGAGAGAGAACAAATGTTAGCTCCAAGAGAGATACAATAACTAGGAGGGAGAAAAACTATGTGAGGGGTGTACAGAAAAATGTAGAGATACTACTCTCAATGAAGAGAACTAACAATTTATAGGCACAAAACCTTAGTTGAGGCGGTAACTTGAGGGGGAAGACACTAATTCTTCGTGAAGAATAACTACAAAAGGTAAGTATAATTAAATGGTATCTTGATCTTTAAGAGTGGGTGTCCCGATGCTTCCCACGTGCTTTAAGCTTGGATTCCTTGGACTTTGGATTTGATTGAATTCTCGAACTGGATTTGACTTGTCTTTTAGCTGGTTTGAACTTGCTTGATTTATTAAGCCTAACCCAATTGAATCTGGGCACGTTAGCAACCACCAAAAATCAAATCAAAATCAAATCTGTAAAAAGCCAAGAATGTAAATTCATGATAAAGTGACAATTTTACTCTATCCAATTGAGTTCTGTGAAAAGGCCAACATATCCAATACTTCAATATTAGAGTTTATTAAACCCAGCTTCCTGCTAGCCTTTCTAAAAGATATCACAAGCTCAATTTTCACTCACCAAACGCAAAAGCACTTGCTCAGTTGATTGGTCACCATCTCCTTTTTGGTATTTTTATTTTATTGACATTATGCACTGCAATTTGTTCTTTAGATTCTGGAAAAGGGCCTCATTTTTATCCAAAATCATTACCCAACAATGTTGAGAAAAAAGTTTCCAAGATCTAACAAACATGACAATTAATACAAAAAGCAAAAAACTTTCTTTTACATGGACCATGATAAATGGATATGGCATACCTTCCAATTGAATAAATATGCAATTGATGACCAAACAACCACACAATAAATTTTTCAAACTAATAAACACCAAAAAAATAGCAAAAATCTGAAAATAAATTTTGACTTTTTATCTTCATACATATTAAACAAACACATAGAAGCGCAACTAACATATTGCTTAACATTAAAACAGTATTGAGACAATCATGGAAAACACTCGTACAAAATTAAGTAGGCAATTCAATAATTGAATACCCGATGCTAAAAAGAAATACACACTCGTGTCCTGTGACTTTAATGACAATGGAGTCCCATCAACCAAAAAAAAAAATGCCTTAAGTTGGAAGATTTCAACACAATCTCATTATTCTTCGAGTAATTACCAATTGTACGACCTCTACTTTGCTTCCAGTACCCACCACAGCTCCGTTATGATGAAAGTGAAATTTAGACCCTTAAGTGGGGCTCGAGTGAGTCAATGATGAAATTTATCCATTCATCTCTTTCATTAAGCATTGAATGATTTGAAAATAGTGGCGTAACATGACCATCAAAGCCTATTCCAAGAAGGATGAGATCAAATTTGGGACTATCAATGCTCTCTGAGGCACTAATTATGCAAAGCGGACCAAGGTTTTCATCTGTTAGCCAAGTGTACCTATTATAGCACCTCTATTACACAGAAACGAAACCAATGTGGCCTTTTGACCAGCTGAAGAGCAAGGAGGATGTTTAAAGAAGAAAATGAACAGAGATGGATAATAATGGACTGTTGGGACTTCCCTCAAGTCACAAAAGAGTTTGGTTTTAGAGTTGTTTCTTTGCCACTTTTATATTGTCGAGGAAGACGAAGTAAATAGAAGAATGTTTACAAAAGGAAATGAATAGACGCAGGTAATAATGTGCTGTGAAGATGATTGGATATATTATTAATGCTGTTAATTATAATTATTACTCAAGAAAAGACAGTATTGACATTAGTTGTCCTATTAAGACTATAATAATCAACCAAATTTTTTTTATGAATGCAAATTAGTATGTAAATAAAACTGCTATTAATATATTAAATCCAACAAAGCAAAGGAATGAGAAAGGTTAGTATATACTATATAGAGAAGACCATTGGGTTGACAATTAATATAGTTTATGTATGTAATTAAATCAATATTTGAAGAAGAGCAAAAGACATAAAATATTTTATGAACTTCATAAAAATAATTAGGATTTAATAATGTTATTAAATACAAAAAGATATGATAAGCCGACATTTATAAATAATATAGATATAAATAAATATTGGTTCTTTGGTCCAAACTAATCAAATCCACTTTTTTTTTTTGTTTAATTACTAAGAAGACCCTTTAATGTATCACGCCTACGCTTAAATTCACTTTCACTACCTAATTTCAGTTGCCTTAATTACTACAAGTTCATGATAACGTTCATGTCATTTAACTAGAGAAACAAGAGAAGAACGAGTCAATTAAATAAGCAATTTTTTTGCTTTGGATGACACTCCCTGTTAAATGCAGTTAGCTTTGGCAAAATGATCTTGAGACTCGCAGATCAAGAGGCCTTGGGTTTGTGACTTTCAAGGATGAGCATTCTATGAGGAACACAATCGAGGGCATGAACGACTATAAAGAGTAGGAATTTAATAGCCTTAACATCACTGTTAAAGAGGCACGATCGTGTGGAAGTGGTGGCGATGGTGATGACTACGGTGGTGGTTTTCATAGAGGAGGCTGTCGTGATAGTGGTGGCTATGGTGATGGAGGTGAATAGAGAGATGGGAAAATTAGGGGAAAAAATGAAGGATTGACGGTGAACTAATCATTAAATGTCTATTTTAGGGGTATTTTTTATTTGTCTGATTTTAGTCTTTTAGAACCAAAAAATCTCACCTTGGACTTATTGACTCTAAAGTTACAACGGATTGACTTGTGATTAGAGCTGTTAATTAAACCGAGTTATTTGAATTCAACTTGGATTTAACTCGTTTTTTGGTTCGTTCAAGTTCGACTTGTTTTCTAAATGAACTAAATTTATAATTCTTTTTCGACTTGTTTGAAAAATGAGCCAGACAGACTCGACTCGAACTAAATATGTTCGACTCATTTATATCTAAATATTCGGGTTTGACTCTTTTTAAGTTTGTTTAGACTCGATTTATTTTTTAAATTCAATTAAGAAAACAAGTTTTTTAGACTCGGCTTAAACTTGTTCCACTATATCAGCCCAATCCTCCCTTTTCCTTATAATTTTTCTACTCTACTTTTCGATTTTATATTATTATGAAAGGAGATATATAATTGAAAAAGCAAAAAAAAAAAANATTGAATCTGGGCACGTTAGCAACCACCAAAAATCAAATCAAAATCAAATCTGTAAAAAGCCAAGAATGTAAATTCATGATAAAGTGACAATTTTACTCTATCCAATTGAGTTCTGTGAAAAGGCCAACATATCCAATACTTCAATATTAGAGTTTATTAAACCCAGCTTCCTGCTAGCCTTTCTAAAAGATATCACAAGCTCAATTTTCACTCACCAAACGCAAAAGCACTTGCTCAGTTGATTGGTCACCATCTCCTTTTTGGTATTTTTATTTTATTGACATTATGCACTGCAATTTGTTCTTTAGATTCTGGAAAAGGGCCTCATTTTTATCCAAAATCATTACCCAACAATGTTGAGAAAAAAGTTTCCAAGATCTAACAAACATGACAATTAATACAAAAAGCAAAAAACTTTCTTTTACATGGACCATGATAAATGGATATGGCATACCTTCCAATTGAATAAATATGCAATTGATGACCAAACAACCACACAATAAATTTTTCAAACTAATAAACACCAAAAAAATAGCAAAAATCTGAAAATAAATTTTGACTTTTTATCTTCATACATGTCATGACTTGTTAAACAAACACATAGAAGCGCAACTAACATATTGCTTAACATTAAAACAGTATTGAGACAATCATGGAAAACACTCATACAAAAATAAGTAGGCAATTCAATAGTTGAATACCTGATGCTAAAAAGAAATACACACTCGTGTCCTATGACTTCAATGACAATGGAGTCCCATCAACCAAAAAAAAAATGCCTCAAGTTGGAAGATTTCAACACAATATCATTATATTCTTCGAGTAATTACCAATTGTACGGCCTCTACTTTGCTTCCAGTACCCACCACAGCTCCGTTATGATGAAAGTGAAATTTAGACCCTTAAGTGGGGCTCGAGTGAGTCAATGATGAAATTTATCCATTCATCTCTTTCATTAAGCATTGAATGATTTGAAAATAGTGGCGTAACATGACCATCAAAGCCTATTCCAAGAAGGATGAGATCAAATTTGGGACTATCAATGCTCTCTGAGGCACTAATTATGCAAAGCGGACCAAGGTTTTCATCTGTTAGCCAAGTGTACCTATTATAGCACCTCCATTACACAGAAACGAAACCAATGTGGCCTTTTGACCAGCTGAAGAGTAAGGAGGATGTTTAAAGAAGAAAATGAACAGAGATGGATAATAATGGACTGTTGGGACTTCCCTCAAGTCACAAAAGAGTTTGGTTTTAGAGTTGTTTCTTTGCCACTTTTATATTGTCGAGGAAGATGAAGTAAATAGAAGAATGTATACAAAAGGAAATGAATAGACGCAGGTAATAATGTGTTGTGAAGATGATTGAAAATATTATTAATGCTGTTAATTATAATTATTACTCAAGAAAAGACAGTATTGACATTAGTTGTCCTATTAAGACTATAATAATCAATCAATTTTTTTTTATGAATGCAAATTAGTATGTAAATAAAATTGCTATTAATATATTAAATCCAACAAAGCAAAGGAATGAGAAAGGTTAGTATATACTATATAGAGAAGACCATTGGGTTGACAATTAATATAGTTTATGTATGTAATTAAATCAATATTTGAAGAAGAGCAAAAGACATAAAATATTTTATGAACTTCATAAAAATAATTAGGATTTAATAATGTTATTAAATACAAAAAGATATGATAAGCCGACATTTATAAATAATATAGATATAAATAAATATTGGTTCTTTGGTCCAAACTAATCAAATCCACTTTTTTTTTTTGTTTAATTACTAAGAAGACCCTTTAATGTATCACGCCTACGCTTAAATTCACTTTCACTACCTAATTTCAGTTGCCTTAATTACTACAAGTTCATGATAACGTTCATGTCATTTAACTAGAGAAACAAGAGAAGAACGAGTCAATTAAATAAGCAATTTTTTTGCTTTGGATGACACTCCCTGTTAAATGCAGTTAGCTTTGGCAAAATGATCTTGAGACTCGCAGATCAAGAGGCCTTGGGTTTGTGACTTTCAAGGATGAGCATTCTATGAGGAACACAATCGAGGGCATGAACGACTATAAAGAGTAGGAATTTAATAGCCTTAACATCACTGTTAAAGAGGCACGATCGTGTGGAAGTGGTGGCGATGGTGATGACTACGGTGGTGGTTTTCATAGAGGAGGCTGTCGTGATAGTGGTGGCTATGGTGATGGAGGTGAATAGAGAGATGGGAAAATTAGGGGAAAAAATGAAGGATTGACGGTGAACTAATCATTAAATGTCTATTTTAGGGGTATTTTTTATTTGTCTGATTTTAGTCTTTTAGAACCAAAAAATCTCACCTTGGACTTATTGACTCTAAAGTTACAACGGATTGACTTGTGATTAGAGCTGTTAATTAAACCGAGTTATTTGAATTCAACTTGGATTTAACTCGTTTTTTGGTTCGTNCGGATTGACTTGTGATTAGAGCTGTTAATTAAACCGAGTTATTTGAATTCAACTTGGATTTAACTCGTTTTTTGGTTCGTTCAAGTTCGACTTGTTTTCTAAATGAACTAAATTTATAATTCTTTTTCGACTTGTTTGAAAAATGAGCCAGACAGACTCGACTCGAACTAAATATGTTCGACTCATTTATATCTAAATATTCGGGTTTGACTCTTTTTAAGTTTGTTTAGACTCGATTTATTTTTTAAATTCAATTAAGAAAACAAGTTTTTTAGACTCGGCTTAAACTTGTTCCACTATATCAGCCCAATCCTCCCTTTTCCTTATAATTTTTCTACTCTACTTTTCGATTTTATATTATTATGAAAGGAGATATATAATTGAAAAAGCAAAAAAAAAAAAACCAATTGTGGCCCATTTAAGACCCATTGGGACTAGACTCGGGATCTCGGGGGTAGCCCCTAAAAGACCANAAAAAAAAAAAACCAATTGTGGCCCATTTAAGACCCATTGGGACTAGACTCGGGATCTCGGGGGTAGCCCCTAAAAGACCAAAATGACCATCCCAGTCGAGAGCCATTTTTAGTTGGCCCAGCCCGCAGATTGACCTTGCCCATTACCTAGCAAGGAGAGGGGGATACAACCAACCAATTAGACTACTAAATTAGTTTTTTTTTTTGAAAGAGACTACTAAATTAGTTGGAAAATGGTTGCTAAGCATGTGTGCTTTAATGAGGGAAACTTGGCGCCAAATTTGTTTCTATTATACCAATGTAGGGTTTTTTTTTTTTTTTAATTTTTTGGGGAAAGTTCTTTTGTTTTGGTGGATAAAAGGGTAGGATTGCTTAAAAATACCTTGGGATCCACAAATTTTTCACATAATTTTTTCTTTATGAATATTGTTATTCCAAAAACAATTTCCAAATCAAATTTATCCATCCAAACATGACTTAGACTCGGATTACTTTTCATTATAAAAGAGTGTAATAGTCATTTCAATTGTATATATACATGGGACCCACACTTGGCATATTACCTTCCTAAATAGAGGATCCGACGGGATACGAATATATTTAGCATCTTTAGCCGGACTTCATTTTTTTTTATTCTAGTAGGGATTAATTGAACAGTTATCTGATTAAAATAAATTAAGGGGTTAAATTGAAAGTTGATGAAAGTTTAGGGGACCAATATGANTTTTTTTTTTTTTTTTCTCTAATAGGGATTAATTGAACAGTTATCTGATTAAAATAAATTAAGGGGTTAAATTGAAAGTTGATGAAAGTTTAGGGGACCAATATGATTTTAATCCTAATCAAAATACACTGCACCTGTATNTCATTTTTTTTTATTCTAGTAGGGATTAATTGAACAGTTATCTGATTAAAATAAATTAAGGGGTTAAATTGAAAGTTGATGAAAGTTTAGGGGACCAATATGATTTTAATCCTAATCAAAATACACTGCACCTGTATATTAAATCACCACAATCAAAGCCTTACGGCCACCAGATCCTCAAATTAAACCAATCACCCTCTCCTCAAGATGCGACCGCCTTCTGCCCACTCTCACTTCTTCTCCTCTCTCAAACAGGTAGAGAAGAGATTGAAACTTGACAACCCATCACAACCCTATACTCTCTCTTCACCACCACCGCCGCCGCCAGCTTCAGCAGCAGAGAGCAGTCAGACATTAACAGAGTCTCTCAGTTCCCCAATATACCTCAATTTCGACCGACCCACCATCACGGATCACTCAATCATCCAAGACAGTGAAGTTCCTCATGAATTCCTCTCAAATTCTAGTGATTTTCCACCAACCCATGAAGACCCACCTCACTCAACCAACCCNTCAATCATCCAAGACAGTGAAGTTCCTCATGAATTCCTCTCAAATTCTAGTGATTTTCCACCAACCCATGAAGACCCACCTCACTCAACCAACCCAGAAAACCAAGAAGTAATTTATGAAGGCAAAAACAGTGGCGTCGACGACATCCAACTTTTAATGCAGCTATTGGGCTCATCAGATTCTCAAGAGGATGATGAGGAAAAAGATGATTTGGTTCTGAATTGTGGTGGTTGTGATGATGGGTTTTATGGTAAGATTGTTGGGGTGAAAGGGCCAAAATGTGGGAAGGAATTGGAGAGGTTGGAGGGATGGATTAAGCACTTTTTGAATGGCTCCGGTGAGGAAGGAAGGAGAGAGCCCCTGAGATTGGCACATTTGCTTCTGGGTAAAGCTGCTTTTGTTTCAAAGGAAAGTGATGGTATTGGAGAATTTGGATTTCCCTCAACTGTAGATGAGTTCTTGCAGGATGATCCACCAAGAGATTAGGTGATTGCCGTACTTTGGAAGAATATCAACGGAGATTGTCGAGTTTCTTTTCAAAAGGTATTGATCATCTTTGTTCATAACTTACTGTCGTTGTCTGTTTTTTTTTTTTTTTTGAGAGAATTACACCAGAATTCTAAAGCTTATCCCTTAATCACTCAAATTTTCTAATATATAAAACTAGCAATTGTCCGTGCTTAAAGACACTATATAACAAAAAATTATTAAGAAAATTAAAGATTCTTTTCAAAAAATTAAACACCCACAATGCCTAAAGTAAGGAGAACAATCAAACCGTGTTGTGTTATTTCAGTTTCATATTAAAAATATCTCAGCCCTAATGCAAACTATTTAATTAATCATGTCAAAATGACTTAATACAATTACTATTCGCTTGAAACACCAATAGTTAGAGCATGACCCGGGTAACACATTTACTAAATAAATTGTATCTATGTTGACATGACTCGTTATCAACCTAATCAATATGTTTGGTACATGGGTCACGATTGGGTTGTGACGAATCTTATAACACAATCAACTGGATGGAAACGGCATATTTAACATGTCTAAGCAACTTTAACCTATCAAACCTAAATAAATCCTCATTTTTAATACAAATCATTCATTCATCCGCAATTTACATTTATAAAAATTACTAAATTAAAAGTTAAATATATGCTCAAAACCATCCCATCCAACACATGAAAGAAGTGTGACCCAAAAAAAACATATGACAAAAGTTAAAGAAAATCACATTCCATTCTCCCAAGTATCTTAGCACAACAAACCCAAGTAGTTAAACAAAAAGATAATTCCACATAACATAACACCACAAATTAGTTCACAATCTCAACCAATATTGACATCTGAAATTCTAACTAAACTAATATTGGCAGTAATTAAATTTAATATCTCCCCAACAGTCACACAAATGAGCCTCTTTGACAGTGCAATTCACGTCAAAGCTATGGCACCACCAAAGAATAGAAGTCAAGATGTTTATAAGCCTATCCTCTCTATTTCTGCAATCAAAATCAAATGTTAATTTAATTAATTGATCTGATTCAAATCAAGACTTATATGAACACAAATTAGCAATTGTAATTGAACATAAAAAAGACAATTAAGTAATTTTTCGTTTTCTTGACGAAGCAAATAACGAACTTTTACACCGAACATGAATTCAGGTGGTAGAATTTATGGCCAATAACTTATATAAAATTTGACCTGCAAATTGCAACATCAATCGCATTCCCTCTTGCGATTACACACCCATACAACCAAAAAGATTCAAAAATATAAATAACAAAAATTGAGAATTTGAACATTTATACATGCCCCATCAAGTTGTGTATGATAAGATAAAGGGTCCGGGGAGAGAAATCGATTCAAAATAGATTATGGAATGAGACACTTTTGACAGAGATGTAGTATTTCTTTGAGGCATTTCAACAAATAGTTCAGTGCATCATGTGAATTATACAATTACAACCGTAAAACACCTACAACAAAAAAAAATTACATGATTGCATCTGTAAACCCCCACATATTTATATTAATATAATGATATAATTTTTTTAGAAATTCTAATATATATAATGACGTAAGAATGAAACACATAGACTATAACAGTATAAATAAATATTTGTGAGACAAATTGATTGTGAAATTTAAGTTGCGAAGATATTTAAGCTTGGAAAAGGTTGTTAGGTAAGTTCAAAACATTTTTAGGTCAAAATAAGATTTCTATTGAATCCGGAAGGTCGATAAACCTTGGGAGAAGTAATATGGGGTGTGTTAGAAGTTAGAAAGTGTTCCGGAGTTAAAACACACTTTAGAGAGAATTTGGGTAAAAAGGATCTTGGACACTGCCTAGTATTTTGATCGTAACTTTTTTTTCTGAAGTCCATTTGATCTGAAATTTTGACAGTAGATAGTAGACTTCTAGGGTTACAAAAGTGTATTTCACGAAAAATTTTCAATTTGACTTCTAAATGGGCCAAAACTGCACTGAAAGTTGGAGCAAAAATCTGTCAGTCAAACCGTACCGGTACGCCCAAATTCAGAGGCTAAACAGTACCGGTACTGCGTACCGGTATGCTTTATTTAAAGCTTGCCGAACAGTAAAAAATTCGGGATTTTTTTGTTTTAAAGCACCATTCTAAGCCCCATTTGTCCCATTATTTTGATTCCACTCTCACCTCACACCTCTTAGAACCCTAGGAGAAGATACAGAGAGAAAGAAAAGGAAGGAAGAAGGTTTTCAAAGCTTGGGCTTTTGATTTGAAATTCTTGATTACAAGGTAGGAGTTTTCTTCCATTTTTGTCCATTGATACTAGAGCTAATATATATGTATGTTTTGACTCTTAATCTTATGTATTTACTATGGGTTCTTTGTTTCTTGGTCTTCTTGCAATTATTATCATGTTTTAAACAAAGTTAGGGTTGAATATCCATGAAATCTCTTTTTCTTGATTTAAAACCCTAGTTTTCAAGAGTGATGGATTTTCCTTTTGATTCTTCCTTGGTTGTTGATTTCAAAACCTTAGTGCTTTGTGTTGAGTAATAAAATGATATTGATGATGATCTCTTGCATTTTCTTCAATGTTCTATTGAAATGATACATGTGAAATTTTGGGGATTGTTGAAATTACTTGTGTTCTTGGAAATACCCATGGAATTGGGGGTTTTGGAAATTATTTGTTATTGATGGAATTGTTGGTATTATATCTCTTGTGTGGTTGTTTGGATAAATATATGCTATGATTGACCGGGTATCATGGAATGGGTAGACGTCTTCTTACTCCGTGCGGGTTTGGACATATCCTATCACTCGTAGTGGGGTTGGTATCTTGTGAGGATCAAACCACTATTAGCTCACGGGTGCCGTGTTAGAGGATTAGTATACTAATGTCTGGGTTGGATTCGTCTCTGCCATGGTGTTGGCACACGCCTTTCCCAAATGTTGGATATCCTTGCGAGGATTTGTGTTTGTGGATATGTGAGGCATGATGCTTTCGATGGTGACCATGTTAAATCTTACTTCATACTTGAGATACGAATACAGTGGTGAGTTATTGTTCATTGTACCAGAAATGGTTTCTACAAGAATCTTGGGAAGTATGAGATTCCGCAAGAACTTGGGAGAAACGGTTTATGGTGGAATGGATTATTAGTCGTATATTACAGTGGTTGGTTATTGTTCATTGTACCAGGAATAGTTTGTACAAGAATTTTCGGAAGTATGAGATTCCGCAAGAACTTGAGAGAAACAATTTATGGTGGAATGGATTATTAGTTGTATATTAGTTTCACTTATGCATTAAATTACTGTTGTTGCTTAAACTTGAAATCTGTTTAATTGTCCCTGTTTTATTTCAAAATTCATATATGCTATTTGTGAAAGGTGACCGACTGTTTTTATATACTTTTCTAAACCTTGTTCGAGTATGGGAGAAATGTTACTACAGAGTTTAGTGTTCATCCCCTACAAATAATATTTTTTAGATTATGTCCTAGAGGAGTTGGGAGTGGATGAGCCAGCACACTGGGAGACTCCTATAGAAGGGAACATGGATCCCGAGGTGGACGCTTAGAGCAACATTATCTTTGTTCTAGATTAGGAAATTCATTTTTGAAACATTGTGAAGTCTAGCTTTTTTTTGTAATTTCGCTGCGTTATGATGGTTAAATTTTTGGGATGTAAATGTCGTGGTTCAGCATATCAATTTGGGTAATGTTGTAAATATTTTATGGAAGATGAATGAAGTCTCATTTATTTATGGATTATATTAGTGCTCTCATGATATGAATGGTTTTAAATTGTAATACCGTTCAAGATAATTTTTGGAGCTTTACAGCATCCCCACAATAATAACCAAAATGGATACATCATTGAGTGCCAAGTAGAGAGAGCATAATCAATCAAACTCGTCAATCAAAGGAACCCATACCCAATTAATCAAAATAATTAACACAGAGATTTCAAAAGGTAAAGCTGTGATAGAGGAGAGAGAAATGCAAGACCTTGGTTGTCAAAAGATGTTTTTGAAACTGCATCAAACAGCCGATGTAATTCAGCTACAATTAAACAACTGATGTAATTCAACTACAATTAAGATTAATTAATTGTTTATTTATTTTTTATATAGTGCCTAAAGGCACAGTGTAACAAAAAAAATCGATAATTTCAAGAGATAAAACTACCGATGTAAATATCCATCCACTTTAAACAACCGTACCTGAAGTTTTTTGTAAGTTATAATCGTGTTTATAAGCTACAACTGTGCCGAAATTTTCCCAAAATTTTTCCTAACAGCACACAAATCTCAAATTGCAACATCAATTTTCAATCACATTGATCTCCACATCAGGCAAGTCGCGGGTTATAGATCAATTGCAATCTATAAAATAATAACCAATTTCATTTTGGTTATTATTGTGGGGATGCAATCATGTAATTCAACCAATGTAAAAGGAATCCCTTTTATATTCTAACATCGCGGGTCATCCCTTTTATATTTTATAGATTTCCCTAACATCACGCAACTTGAGTCAGGGTTGAAGATATCCTAAATATTATTGCATTATATTGGTCACTAAATATTGAATTTGTATGATTTGTGTTTGTATATGAATTTGATCTTGTACATTTTAAATATTAAGTATATTTTATTTAATCTATCTCTTGATATCTGAGTGCACAATAACTTGAATTTAATCTTGTATATTTTACATGTTAAGCATATTTTCTTTGTTAAATTAGATTTTTTGCAAGTTAGCTTTTTCTTTTATTGATTATAGAAAAAACAAAATTGACTATTGAATTTGTATGATTCGTGTTTGTAGTATTGCTTGAATGAAAAAGAGAGATGCAGAGGAATATTTTTGTAACATNTATTTGGATAAACATATGCTATGATTGACTGGGTATCATGGAATGGGTAGACGTCTTCTTACTCCGTGCGGGTTTGGACATATCCTATCACTCGTAGTGGGGTTGGTATCTTGTGAGGATCAAACCACTATTAGCTCACGGGTGCCGTGTTAGAGGATTAGTATACTAATGTCTGGGTTGGATTCGTCTCTGCCATGGTGTTGGCACACGCCTTTCCTAAATGTTGGATATCCTTGCGAGGATTTGTGTTTGTGGATATGTGAGGCATGATGCTTTCGATGGTGACCATGTTAAATCTTACTTCATACTTGAGATACGAATACAGTGGTGAGTTATTGTTCATTGTACCAGAAATGGTTTCTACAAGAATCTTGGGAAGTATGAGATTCCGCAAGAACTTGGGAGAAACGGTTTATGGTGGAATGGATTATTAGTCGTATATTACAGTGGTTGGTTATTGTTCATTGTACCAGGAATAGTTTGTATAAGAATTTTCGGAAGTATGAGATTCCGCAAGAACTTGAGAGAAACAATTTATGGTGGAATGGATTATTAGTTGTATATTAGTTTCACTTATGCATTAAATTACTGTTGTTGCTTAAACTTGAAATCTGTTTAATTGTCCCTGTTTTATTTCAAAATTCATATATGCTATTTGTGAAAGGTGACCGACTGTTTTTATATACTTTTCTAAACCTTGTTCGAGTATGGGAGAAATGTTACTACAGAGTTTAGTGTTCATCCCCTACAAATAATATTTTTTAGATTATGTCCTAGAGGAGTTGGGAGTGGATGAGCCAGCACACTGGGAGACTCCTATAGAAGGGAACATGGATCCCGAGGTGGACGCTTAGAGCAACATTATCTTTGTTCTAGATTAGGAAATTCATTTTTGAAACATTGTGAAGTCTAGCTTTTTTTTGTAATTTCGCTGCGTTATGATGGTTAAATTTTTGGGATGTAAATGTCGTGGTTCAGCATATCAATTTGGGTAATGTTGTAAATATTTTATGGAAGATGAATGAAGTCTCATTTATTTATGGATTATATTAGTGCTCTCATGATATGAATGGTTTTAAATTGTAATACCGTTCAAGATAATTTTTGGAGCTTTACAGCATCCCCACAATAATAACCAAAATGGATACATCATTGAGTGCCAAGTAGAGAGAGCATAATCAATCAAACTCGTCAATCAAAGGAACCCATACCCAATTAATCAAAATAATTAACACAGAGATTTCAAAAGGTAAAGCTGTGATAGAGGAGAGAGAAATGCAAGACCTTGGTTGTCAAAAGATGTTTTTGAAACTGCATCAAACAGCCGATGTAATTCAGCTACAATTAAACAACTGATGTAATTCAACTACAATTAAGATTAATTAATTGTTTATTTATTTTTTATATAGTGCCTAAAGGCACAGTGTAACAAAAAAATTGATAATTTCAAGAGATAAAACAACCGATGTAAATATCCATCCACTTTAAACAACTGTACCTGAAGTTTTTTGTAAGTTATAATCGTGTTTATAAGTTACAACTGTGCCGAAATTTTCCCAAAAATTTTTCCTAACAGCACGCAAATCTCAAATTGCAACATCAATTTTCAATCACATTGATCTCCACATCAGGCAAGTCGCGGGTTATAGATCAATTGCAATCTATAAAATAATAACCAATTTCATTTTGGTTATTATTGTGGGGATGCAATCATGTAATTCAACCAATGTAAAAGGAATCCCTTTTATATTCTAACATCGCGGGTCATCCCTTTTATATTTTATAGATTTCCCTAACATCACGCAACTTGAGTCAGGGTTGAAGATATCCTAAATATTATTGCATTATATTGGTCACTAAATATTGAATTTGTATGATTTGTGTTTGTATATGAATTTGATCTTGTACATTTTAAATATTAAGTATATTTTATTTAATCTATCTCTTGATATCTGAGTGCACAATAACTTGAATTTAATCTTGTATATTTTACATGTTAAGCATATTTTCTTTGTTAAATTAGATTTTTTGCAAGTTAGCTTTTTCTTTTATTGATTATAGAAAAAACAAAATTGACTATTGAATTTGTATGATTCGTGTTTGTAGTATTGCTTGAATGAAAAAGAGAGATGCAGAGGAATATTTTTGTAACATATACTATCTATCTAATAGTTATTACATAATTTTCTTTTAGAGAGAGATACCGAGGAATATTTGCGTAATATACTATCTCGTTCTGTGATATATATTATCTATCTACAGAGATATGTAGTATTTGTTTGAATCAATCACTATCTAATATTTTCGTGAGATACAAAAAGAGATACAAAGGAAAATATTGTGAAAAATTAATATTTTTTGCTTGAATTGAGCGTGAGAGAGAGAGAGAGAGATTTGCTTGATTAAAAGAAAAAATTTGGGAGAATTAAATTTTAGAATATCAATTTTAAAAATTATAAATTTTGAGCAATAAAAATATTTCAAAAGAGTTAATGTGGTACGCAAATCAAACGATATGAGACGTCAATAGTTCAAGACTGGTTGGGATAACATCATTCGTTAGATGATACTTTTTTTTGTAACGAAACGATTTAAACTACTCTTTGTCTCCAAACAAATTCGTTCTACTTTATTACATAGATATTACACGTATATCCCTAAATATAACACTCCTGAAATTTATAAGCAAATAATACTTAAACCTCTTCTAGTTTAAAATATTATATTTAAATAAAAAATATTCTAATGAAAGATAAAATATTAAATATTTTAAATTTTAAAACTAAAATTTATGTTCTATTGTTAGGGGTGTCCATGGGCCTGGTTATCTACGGGTCTTGTTATCCAGCCCTAAAAAAATAGACCCGAAACTAGATAGACCCGATAGTTGGTCCGCCCGAGCTTAAGCCCAAGCCCAATATCCTTAAAAAGAGGGTTTGGGTTTGCCCCCAAACCCATTATCCAGCCCAAGAGCTCGCCCCGTCAACCCCAACCCACCCACCATTCCTTTGAAAAAAAGTTATATTTTTAGACTATTAAATTTTAAANTAGATTTCCCTAACATCACGCAACTTGAGTCAGGGTTGAAGATATCCTAAATATTATTGCATTATATTGGTCACTAAATATTGAATTTGTATGATTTGTGTTTGTATATGAATTTGATCTTGTACATTTTAAATATTAAGTATATTTTATTTAATCTATCTCTTGATATCTGAGTTGCACAATAACTTGAATTTAATCTTGTATATTTTACATGTTAAGCATATTTTCTTTGTTAAATTAGATTTTTTGCAAGTTAGCTTTTTTTTTTTATTGATTATAGAAAAAACAAAATTGACTATTGAATTTGTATGATTCGCGTTTGTAGTATTGCTTGAATGAAAAAGAGAGATGCAGAGGAATATTTTTGTAACATATACTATCTATCTAATAGTTATTACATAATTTTCTTTTAGAGAGAGATACCGAGGAATATTTGCGTAATATACTATCTCGTTCTGTGATATATATTATCTATCTACAGAGATATGTAGTATTTGTTTGAATCAATCACTATCTAATATTTTCGTGAGATACAAAAAGAGATACAAAGGAAAATATTGTGAAAAATTAATATTTTTTGCTTGAATTGAGCGTGAGAGAGAGAGAGAGAGAGATTTGCTTGATTAAAAGAAAAAATTTGGGAGAATTAAATTTTAGAATATCAATTTTAAAAATTATAAATTTTGAGCAATAAAAATATTTCAAAAGAGTTAATGTGGTACGCAAATCAAACGATATGAGACGTCAATAGTTCAAGACAGGTTGGGATAACATCATTCGTTAGATGATACTTTTTTTGGTAACGAAACGATTTAAACTACTCTTTGTCTCCAAGCAAATTCGTTCTACTTTATTATATAGATATTACACGTATATCCCTAAATATAACACTCCTGAAATTTATAAGCAAATAATACTTAAACCCCTTCTAGTTTAAAATATTATATTTAAATAAAAAATATTCCAATGAAAGATAAAATATTAAATATTTTAAATTTTAAAACTAAAATTTATGTTCTATTGTTAGGGGTGTCCATGGGCCGGGTTATCTACGGGTCTTGTTATCCAACCCTAAAAAAATAGACCCGAAACTAGATAGACCCGATAGTTGGTCCGCCCGAGCCTAAGCCCAAGCCCAATATCCTTAAAAAGAGGGTTTGGGTTTGCCCCCAAACCCATTATCCAGCCCAAGAGCTCGCCCCGTCAACCCCAACCCACCCACCATTCCTTTGAAAAAAAGTTATATTTTTAGACTATTAAATTTTAAACTTTGAAATAAGTCTCTCAATGTCAGAATTTGAAGTTTTAAAAATTTAGATACTATAAATAATGTATTATTTTATTTTCCATGTATTAAGCGTACAAGTTTTAAAGGGTAGAGTAATGCAAATGATAGATAAGTTAGTAGATGTCATCCTAGTTGAAATATATTCATTTTATTAGATGTAGTTCATCCCCTAATTAAAAATAAAATTATTCATTATTTTATTTTTATCCATTTTAACTCTATTTTTGATTTAAAAATATAATTTATATAAATATTAAGTTACAAAAATATTTATTATTTTTAAATGAAGTTGTATATAAAAAAAGCCCGTGAGTAGGCCCGCCCAACAAGCCAACCCACAGGCCCGCCCAATAGGCTTGCGGGTTGGGTTGCAGGTAGTCTACCCTTATCCGAAGCCAGATCTTGCACACCCGATAATTTATTTAGATAAGGGCTTGAACCTACATTACCCAGACTCGACCCGAAAAAATTTGTGGGCCTAGCCCGGCCCGGCCAATGGACACCCCTATCTATTGTATCATTTATTGAAATAAAATCAAAAATAAAAAGTCAATTTTTTCTTAAAAATTTTTAATTAGTATACGATTATACTATCTATTGAAATAAAACTATAAAGTCAAACAAGAGGTCTAAGTCATTCATAATAGAACATGAATTTTACAATCAAAATTCATGTTCTATTATATCATTTATTGAAATAAAATCAAAAATAATTTTTTTTTATTTAAAAAAAATTATAATTAGTATGCAATTATATTATCTACTAGAATAAAAGTAAAAAATCAAACAAGGGATCAAACTGTAATGGATACAATATATTCTAGCTTTAATTAGGGTAATTTGGTAGTTTAAACGACCAAATTAAATTCTAATAGATAGTATAATTGTATAATAATTATGATTTTTTAAGAAAAAAATTAAATTTTTATTTTTAATTTTATTTCAATAATGTTATAATAGAACATGAATTTTAGTTGTAAAATTTAAAATAGTTGATATTCTATGTTTGATTGGAATATTTTTAGTGTAAGTATAATATTTTAAATTTTAGGGGTCTAAATATTATACTCTTATAAATTTTAACGAGTTTAGATGTAATTTACTAACGGATATAGACGGCAGGAGGCTGAATGTAATTCTTTTTTTTTTGTTTTGTTTTTTTATCAAGTTTATCTGATGTGAATTCAAACATCCGCTAGATATTAATGAAAAAAGAGAAGTCTATACAAATGCGTTCTGTTTTTGGTTTAAAAATGCGAACACAATCCCAAGATTTAAATCGAAACCTGAGAGTGAAATACCTTCATATTTTTTTTTACATTAAGTCCCATTTAGACCCGTTTCCAGCTATTATTCCCTTCTCAAGGGCAGCTTCTTACGCCTCATCCGCCATTGGAAGCACCACTCGCCACTTCCAGTCTGACTTGTATGTGGTAATCATGCTGCCAAGTTTCATTAGTTACATATAGCTTCCTTGTTCGTAGACAATATGGGTACAAATTGTAATGAAGTTATGCATTATGCTTTCTGATTGGTGTTATGATATTTACATTCAGAAGGCACTGATCATACTAAAGCATGGCATCTCTTAAATTGGTATACAACTTGCGAGAATGTTATGCTTTGCAATGATATTGTTGTGATTGGACCTTAGATTGCTTTGAGAAGAAAACAAGATCATTTTTCACAGAATGAGATTTTGATTAGTACAATTGATCATGAAAGTTCTGCAACAGTGAGAGTGAAGCACCAAATGCATTTAAAAAAAAAAAAGTGCTAGTACTAAGATGATTTCACCCAGTCAAGGAGGATGGGGAGCAGCTGATTTACAAATGATTTTGCTGTCCTTATTTCTACTTAATGTGACAACTTTGATCTAAAAAAATAGAGCAACAGTTTTGATCCTATTTCATGCTGGAATCTTGGATGAGAGAACTGTTTTCAGGGTGTTTGCTACCTTTCTTAGTTAGCTTCAGAAGGGAAGACAACACTTGTATCCAGATCTGGTTGGCCCTTCGGGTTTGAACAGATGCAAGACCAAGGCCTGTGAAAGCGTTGAACGTATCTCATGCTATAATCTCCAGTGAGAGAAGTGTTGTCACGGTGTTGATACCACCTTACTTTGCTTCAGAAGGTAGGACAACACCACGTCCATGTCTGGTCGGTCTTCAGGACTTGGGCAGGTGCAGGACAAGCCTAATTTGAGGAGTGCTTCTACCACTTCCTGCTTCTTGGAGATTTTTGAAGTTAGATGAGGATCCACCACTTTGAGTAGCCCATTAATTCCATTAGCAAGGGCCTTCTGCACTAGTTGAGGCAAAGTAATTGGCAACCCATCCTCTTCTGTGAGTCCTGTTGGCCTTCGTTTTGTGAGGAACTCCATCACTATTATGCCGAAGCTGAACACGTCTACTTTCGTCGTAACTTTCCTCATATATGCAAACTCTAATAAAAAGTGCAAAACAAATACCACTAGGTTAGTGAGATCTAACAGCAAAACACTGGTACTCAGAAGATTGGAGGCAAAGTCGAAGCAATCTGGAAATGCAAGATGATTTGATATCCTGGTGCGTTTTTATTGCAAATGGTGTCTGACTTGTGGTCTTCATTTAGAAATGAAAAGCCATTTGAAATGCCAGTATAGATTTAATAACTAAGATATTTCAACCCGCTGACTCTGCAAATTTGTTCCTATCAATTCCAGGAGTGCAAGCGAGGACTCACCAAATTACGGCAATGAGACCGGATATTGGCAATGTAAGTGAACTATAATATATTGCCTATTGAATTGTTATTGTTGGGACTGTCTTTCTCATTTGGATGATTAGTGAAGGCAAGGAAATGACATTGGCAGGAGACGAATATGGAGATAACATCAAAATCGTTAAGCAATGGTGAAAACGTTACCTGGTGCCAAGTATCCAATAGTGCCTTCAAATGCAGATGATGAGGAAAGGCTGCTTTCGTCCTGCAGATGAATACCAAGCATTCGAGCTGTCCCAAAATCGCTCACATGGGCCTCCCATTCTCCATCCAGAAGAATGTTAGAGGGCTTCAGGTCACAGTGAACTATGGGGATACCAAAACCTGAATGCAAGTAAACCAGCCCAGACGCAATAGAAACTAGAACATCAATTCTTTCAGATAATCCCCACGTTGATGGTTCCATATCCGACTCATGTATGATGCTTTCCAAGTTCCCATTTTCCATGTATTCTAGAACTAAAACCTTAAGCTTTCCACTCTCCCAAGCATAGCCAAGAACCTTTACCAAATTCCTGTGCCTCAAACGGTTCAGGGTCTTGACTTCTCTGTTGAAGCACTTATCAGACTCTTCCGAAAATTGGTGTATATTCAATTTCTTTACAGCTATCAGCGTCCCATCTTCCAGTCTACCCTTATACACAGTACTCATACTGCTGGCACCAATAATGTTATCTTCACTGAAAAAATCAGTTGCAATTTCCAAATCCTTTTGATTGAACCTCTTTAGAGCCAAGGCAGAAGTGGATTCTAGTTCTGAATTCTCAACTTTCTCTGTTTCCTGCTTTTTGGTGCGCCGTCTGAGTATTGAAATTACCAACACTAGAATTAGCAGTGCGGAAATAGATAATGCTGCAAGAATCAAAACAGCCTTCTTGGAGATCCTATGCGATTGGCTCTTGCCCTTGCATGGCCTAAGGAATTTGGATCCGCAGAGAGATGGGTTTCCCATCAAACTTACTGCACTTGTGTTTCTGAATATTCCAGTCTCAGGAACATGACCTTCAAGCTGATTGAAAGAGAGGTTGAGATGAGTCAAGGTAGACATGTTGGCAAATATCTTGGGGATCATACCCGTGAACTTGTTTTGAGAAAGATCGAGGGATCTAAGATGTGTCAGATTTGCCAAAGTTTCAGGAATTCCACCATCTAACTGATTCCTTGACAGGTTCAAGCTTGTTAGCACATCGAGTTTAGTAAACCTTTCTGCAGGCATTGAACCAGAAAGTTTATTTCCTGACAAATCAAGAGTAAACAAGTTTCTGCAACCTTCAAGTGCTCTAGGAATGCTCCCTGATAGGTTATTGTTTGAGATGTCAATGGCCTGTACCATTTCTAATGTGCCAAGCTCATCTGGAATTGTTCCATCCAAATAATTGTATGAAAGGTTCAAATATATCTGCATATTTCTCGTCCCTGCAATGACTGACACTGGAATAGATCCTCTGAGATGGTTGTGCGACAAATCTAAGGTTGTCAGTCGGTTAAGATGCGCCATGCTTTTTGGAATTGATCCATTAAGCTTGTTCCAACTGAGGTCCAAGTATGAAAGTAACTCAAGTTCTGAAATGGCATCTGGAATGGGACCATAGAACCTATTGTGCTGCAACTCAAGATCGGTAAGCTGTTTCAGCTCAAAAATTTTCTCTGGAATTGCACCTTCGAGCTCATTGTGATGCAGTTGAAGGCCTTGGAGCCGTGTGAGCTTGGAGAGTTGAGGAGGAAATAGGCCTGAAAATCTATTTGTGTCGAGCAATAATGTCATCAATTGATTCAGGTTGCCAATGTCTCGTGGGATTGGCCCGACAAATGAATTTGAAAAGGCTCGCAAAATTTGAATATTGGCAAGTCGGCCAATACTTGGTTTAAGGGGTCCACTGAAATTGTTCTTGCTCAAATCTAGCAATTTAAGATTTGAACAATTGAAGAGGTCTTCAGGAATGTTCCCTGACATCTTATTTGCCCCTACAGATAGAAATGTCAGATTTGACAATCGCCCCAGGCCCTCAGGGATTTTTCCAACCAGTCTATTATAAGCCAGGCTAATAACTAGAAGATGCGTACAGTTGGTGATACTGGGTGGAATAGATCCCTCAAGAAGGTTATTGCTCAGGGTTAAGTTCTTCAAATTATACAATAATCCGATATTTGAAGGAAGTGAACCGGAGAGGAAATTGAAGCTGATAGTCAAGTATGTCAAATTGGCCAAGTCTGTTATTGATGAAGGGATCTCCCCAGTGAACCTATTTGAATGGAGGGTCAGCACTTCTAATGATATCAAAGATCCAATCCTAGAAGGTATTGTACCAGTAAGTTCATTTTCCGATAGTCCCAAGTGAGTTAATGATTTTAACCGGAACAAGGATAGAGGGATTGTAGAGTTCAACTTATTTTTGTACAAGCGCAAAATTTGTAAGTCAACCAAATTTCCGAGCTCAGGAGGAATGCCTCCGGTGAAGTGATTGATATATATGTTTAGAGCGTTCAGCTTCCTACAACGACCAAGTTCAGCCGGGATTTTCCCAGTAAGAGAATTACCATACAACTGAAGAACTTCTAAGTTGGACAGATTCCCAATCTCCGGAGGTATGACTCCAGAAAGCCGGTTTTCGCTCAGGTCAAGTGCTTGAATAGCTTTCAGCCTACCAATGGAAGTAGGTATAGAACCTACCAAACTGTTATCGTAAGCTACAAAAAGTTGAAGATGAACTAAGTTACCAATGTTTGATGGGATTGTACCAGTGAGATTGTTGAAAATGAGGCCAAGTGCTAACAAGGCTGTGCAGTTACATATGCTATCAGGTATGCTTCCATTCAGAAAATTATTTCCCAAATCTATGGACTGCAGATTTCTAAGGCTTCCTAGCTCTCGTGGAATGGGCCCCAAAAGAGAATTTGTGTAAAGGGTCAGTTCAGAAAGCTGTGAGCAGAGCCCCAGCTGGGTTGGAATTTGCCCAGTGAATGAATTCAAAGTTAGATCAAGAACCTGGAGGCTGGAGAGGTTTCCAAGGAATGGAGAGATCTCTCCTTTGAGCTGTTTGTCCACCAGAGAAATTGAAATGACATTGTCTGAGGAATCACAGGCAATTCCAGACCAGTTGCAGTGGTGGTTTGTATCAGTCCAGTCTGAAAGTGCACCGATCGGGTCGTCGGTGATTGAGTTCTTGAATGCTTTCAAGGCCTGAGTTTCAACTTCCAAGCTTTCTGCTGCCAATAGAACCCTCATTAGGACAGAACATACTATGGCTATTATAAAACTAGTTTTTAGAACCCTCATTGTTTGTTCTATGGAATAGAAAATAGAAGCTGAACTGAAAGTTGAAATTGAATTGCAGTTATATACACACTTCAGTTACTGATTCTATTAAACATTCAAAGTCTCAAGAGTCTTCTCCAATCAAAAGAGTCAGAAGGGTGAACCACCCATCAAAACAAGGAAGAATATAAGCTGATTCTTTGAACTTTGACTATATAACTAATGTTAACTTTTAGCAAAAAGTCTTAACACCCACAAGAAAGAGATCATTGCAGGCCACCACTGAGAAGAGAAATAGCAATTTGCAGCTAAAATACATCCAAAACCTAGTCTCATAAGACCAAAACCTATTCTACGCACCTACCATATCAAAGCAAAACTCAGTCACATGCCCCAACCTATTCTCATGTATCACCTCAACTTGCATTCACCACAAATTTGACAAAAAGACACTGATTGAGCAATTAGCGTCAAGTTTTGTTAATCATTGTGACTTTGTTAGGTTTCAAGGAAAACCTTGAGGGAGTGAGCCGCTAATAACGACTCATTTCCACTTGCACATGGTTGTTTATTTCAATTACGCCAGTCAAAGGATGGAGTTTGGATCGAATTCTAACTAAACCGAATTTGAATTCGATTTTAAAGGTTCGATCTAATAATTCGACAAGATTTTTTTATTTGTTTTAAAATTTGTGATTCATATATGAATCTGTTAACGATTTGAAATTCATTCCGATCTGAATAACTTAACTAACTATATTTTGAACAAATTATACCTAAATTTCAAACTAAATTTCTTTAATATTTATATAAAATATATAAAAAATTGGGATTGGATCAAATATAGGTATATCCAAATTTGAATCTGTGAAATATAAGATATCGGATTTAAGTTTGGATTATTAGTAAAAAATATTAATCCATATTCGGCTAATCGGATTCGGATTAAAATTTGATCCATTGACAGGTCTAATTTTCCCCCCAATCTCTCCTCCAAAAAAAACAATAAAAAACGGAATTTCAATAAGAAAACTCAAATTCAATCACAATAAGATTTGTGGATTTGTTAAACGATTGTGGTGGTGTGAGAACTATTGTACGTTACAATATTAAAAATATCGTCCAAATAATCACGAGCCTATTTGTTCAAATTTGAGAACAATCATTTTATATAAATAATTTTAAATTTAAGATCTTTGGAATCTACCACTATTAGCCCACTGAAATAACTTGGATCAAATGGACTAGCTTTTTAACTATGGCTGTCAACGGATTGGATCTGCATCGGTCTAGATCCGAATCTAATAAGAAATTCGTGTTTCAATTCTAATCTATTTGCGTTATAAATTTTAAAATCTTAATTCATATAAGCATTTGTTAATAATTGGATATCTGATCTGATTATCCGATCCAATCTAAAAATTTGAAGCTCAGCAAAATTTTATAAAAAAAATAATAATTTTACCAAATTTAAGGTAACTTTCGACCTAATTTAATTAATAAATCATTCTATTTAATTTCATGTCAATCTCATTAATAATCTAACTTAGCATGGATGTATATATAATAGTTTTCATTTTTTTTCTTTGATATGAAATGATAGAACTTTTGTTAATTAAATGCTTGAAATATCATTTTGAAGGGGAGGTAACAAGACACTTGGTGCTTTCTCCCTCCAAACATCCATTGATTAGTCTACTTGAAGCAGCAGCAAACTCCCCATTCACATCCCTAATGACAACACCAATGCCGCCTGAGTTCATTGAAGGAAACATAGCACCATCAAAGTTTACTTTAAGGAAACCAGAAGGAGGAGACAACCATGATAATTTCTATTGAATTTTCTAAAAAAATTGTTTTAATTAAAGCATTACTANGACAACCATGATAATTTCCATTGAATTTTCTAAAAAAATTGTTTTAATTAAAGCATTACTAATGGTTCTAAAAATTAGGTCTGATAAAAAAAAATCAAAATGATAAAAAATCAGATGATAAACAAAAGTAGTCAATGATTAGCAAAATTAATGTTTTATTACATGTTGGAGTTAATTCTANGGAGGAGACAACCATGATAATTTCTATTGAATTTTCTAAAAAAATTGTTTTAATTAAAGCATTACTAATGGGTCTAAAAATTAGGTCTGATAAAAAAAAAATCAAAATGATAAAAAATCAGATGATAAACAAAGTAGTCAATGATTAGCAAAATTAATGTTTTATTACATGTTGGAGTTAATTCTAAATCAAAACATTCAAATTTAGAATTAGCAGAAATCCAGCAATTCCAAAATTCGTTACTAAATATTCAAAAATTTAATGAAATTAATAAAATTAGATTAAAATCCAAATTGATGAATGACATCTTGGTTGACGTAATTCTGCAACTTGTATTGGTGGGAGATACGTCATGACTGGTGTCTTCTTTAATTATGGTCGAAAATGCTGATTAATTGTTTCTTCTTTTTGCCCTAGTTAATTTGATTAATGTTTCATTACATCATACATTTTCAAATCCAAATCTTTTAAATTTTGAAATGCACTAAGATGAAATTTCATGTCTTCATTNCTGGCGTCTTCTTTAATTATGGTCGAGAATGCTGATTAATTGTTTCTTCTTTTTGCCCTAGTTAATTTGATTAATGTTTCATTACATCAAACATTTTCAAATCCAAATCTTTTAAATTTTGAAATGCACTAAGATGAAATTTCATGTCTTCATTGTCATTAAAATCCATTGGATCTTGAGAATCNCGTCATGACTGGTGTCTTCTTTAATTATGGTCGAAAATGCTGATTAATTGTTTCTTCTTTTTGCCCTAGTTAATTTGATTAATGTTTCATTACATCATACATTTTCAAATCCAAATCTTTTAAATTTTGAAATGCACTAAGATGAAATTTCATGTCTTCATTGTCATTAAAATCCATTGGATCTTGAGAATCATTATGATCTTCTTTGATTTTCTTTCTTTTAGATGAGGTGTAAGATTGAGGTCATGCTGATCCCGAAATCTAAGGGAATTTGAGGCTTATTATCCCCCTTAAAAAATTAACATATATATATATATACAATCTTGATTGGAGTAGAAACTTCGATTGGAAACTCTGCTTTGACTTGGCCAACATTGGCCCATCACCAAACTATTCCAAAATTCTCTCTTATCTCTTGTTGTATCCAGTCTTCATATGATGTATAAGAAGATCTTCTTTTAGTAAATTATTTGTAAGTTAATTTTAGTTGATCTGTAATTTGAATTCTAGTTTTTGAGTAAATTCATTAATCTTCCATTCAATGTTACATTTTATGTCTTCCGCTTTCATGCTGATATTGAATTTTTGTCGAATTGAATTTATATGTATTCAAATTCAAATTCGTTAATATAAATAGATTAAAATATTAATTTATATCCGGTTAAATAGACTCGAATTCGGATTAAAATTCGTTTAATTGAAAAGTCTAATTATAACCCTAAGCAATGATAATGAGACTTGAACCGTGACATTCGCTATTTAGTTGTTCCACTCTTAGTACAACGCCAAACATCTCCTTGTCTTTACGATCTAGATTTATTTCGACATGTTTGTCTCCAGTCCTCTTAGTGGTTCACACCACAATACACCCTTCCCACTTCAATTAACTAAAAAGTAGTGTGAAATTGTAGATAACTAGATATGTACTCAGTCAGTCTGTGTGCCAGAACGCGGTTTGACCAAAACTGTCAACCCATCCCATATCCTATCCTAACATAAAAGGAAAATGCTAGTTGGCATACACCTTTTTCAGTTGTGTTTGGCGCTAAAATGGCTAGTGGAGAGAAAGAGACACAGATATGATCATCCAGTCCTCCTTTTGTTATTGAATGGAGGGGTCCACTCCAACTATCCACCGCCATGTCAATGCTTGTAAACATTTTCGATTGGGCTTCAAATTCCTAACACTTCAAAATGGTATAAAATGAATATTTAGAGGCAATTTAGTAGTTGAGTTTTTCTTTTGATAATCAAAGATTTCAGATTCAATATTTTTTATACGCTTTAAGGGTTAGTTATTTTTTTTTTAAAGGTACATGTTTTAAAGGCGTTCGAGTTACGATGGTCAATATCTAAATTTGAAAGAATAATCAGCGTGAGTTTAGACGACTTATAGCAAAAAAAATTGATATTAATTTTTTTTAATGAATATTTTAATAATTTTTAATTTTTTTCTCTCAATCGATAAAAATAAAATAAAATATTTATATTTATGTAGATCATATTTAATTATTAAATTCATTGAATATAAAGGCCAAAAACCAGTCGTACTGTTTGCCAAAATGAGCCAATAAAGAGAGAGAGAAGACAGTTGGACACAGAGAGCGGGGGGGGAGGGG
>CAUOFW020000948.1:447808-464644 GCA_963454935.2 Ilex paraguariensis | reverse complement strand
TTTTTTTTTTCATTAAGTGGATAGATGATGAAATTAAATTAGAATTGTGTGATTTATTGATGAAACTAAACTGAAATTTAGCAATAATTTGGTGAAATTTTTTATTATTTGAGGTAATTATACAAAAATTTAATTTATTCATATCAGATTGAATGTTCGATTATTAACAAATTTAGATTTGAATTATGATTTTAATATCTATCGAGTTTGAATCAATTTTTTAAACAGATTCAAATTGGCTGAGATCTGGTCCAAACCCGATGTATTCACGGGCCTAGCCGCGAGTTAAGGAAACTGTTCTATTTTCATATAAACATTAAATTTATTGTGTCAATTCTATTTTTTTTGTATCAATGATTTAATGTATTCCGGTTAGCATATCAACAATTTTTAACACATACANATGTTAAATTTATTTGTGTCAATTCTATTTTTTTTGTATCAATGATTTAATGTATTCCGGTTAGCATATCGAACAATTTTTAACACATACAAATTTATGTGTACGATATGATATGCGTAACCGTGTANACATTAAATTTATTGTGTCAATTCTATTTTTTTTGTATCAATGATTTAATGTATTCCGGTTAGCATATCAACAATTTTTAACACATACAAATTTATGTGTACGATATGATATGCGTAACCGTGTAATATCATTATGACCGATAAATTGATTTTATTGGAAAGACAAGAATTTAGTAGTTGAATTTCTTTAAATTTTAAAAAACCGTGTTTTGCGCGAAGATTCACTTGCCAGATTTCATGGGATTATGACATGTCTTCCAGCTGTTTTCCAAAACCAATCGTTGCACTGGTTTATATTATTAAGTGGGTATTTTTTTTATTGCAAAATATTTTTCACTAAGTACTTTTATACAATTAAGTGTTAAATTAAGTATCGGCTTTCAAAAAAATCCAAAAATCTATTTGGTTTTTTTTTTTTATTATAGTTTTTAACACAGAAGAAAATAAAATGCATTTGCCATATTTGTCCTTCATCAAAACCATTTGGGTGGTGTGAGATGAAGTGCATGTGAATCATTGAAAAAAGGCATGTCATTTAAGATTACGAGAATCATCACCTATAGTTGAAAATTAAAGCAACTTGACAGCGATTGAAAAAGAGTGTTTTGAGAATGGTTCATTAATAGGTTGAATTTTATAAATATTCAAATCACGAGAGAGATGGCTTTGCCTTGGTAACAATCGTGTCGTATTGGATCGTACTCATGTCGTGTTATTTCGAGTTCGTATCGATCATTAATTAATTTTAATCTAACCTGTTTAACTAATTTTGTTGTGTTGTGTAAACTATTTATTTTCGTATTGTGTTCGTGTTAACCCACATAACCCTTAAATAAAAAATTTAACGCTTAATTTTATTTCTAAAATTTCATTATCACTTAATCGAACTTATGTTCATTCTAATTTTATAAACTAAAAATTAACTTAATAAATATAATAATAAAAATGAAAAAAAAATCTTTTTTTTACATAAAATATTAATATTTTATTCTTGTAATACTACTTAAACGTGTTAATCGTGTCAATTTTGTGTTATTCGTGCTTGACACTAACCCAACCGATTTATTATTTGTGTTAAGGGCTTGTGTCATATATAAGTTCGTGTCGAGAAATAATCAATCTTAACCACTTAATTTCGTATCGATTTTAACTCATATGTTTATATTGTATTAAAAATCGTCACCCCGGGTTTTACCCACAACATGGTGAAGAACGGAAATGACTTGAAATTGAATGTCTTCTCCAACGAATAAAACAGCGTAATAAAATCTTCTGGGAAAAAAGTGGACAAAAGATATGGATGTGCAACTAGCTACATAAAAAGACTTCAGATCGATCCAAGCAACACCATTAACTAATGGTAGATGTAAATGCCCATCCCTCAAACAAAAACAACATAAAGTCGGTGCAAAAAATGGACAAAAGTTACGAATATTTAAACCGATCCATGGCGCTGGTCGTTCGCTACCGACCACATGAATACGGAATACTAAACTCTTCTTCAACTCCAAACTCAATTGGAATAGAAAGAATATTAGTTAAAGATGCACATATCTCGTTGCATAAACTGGGATTTTTTGGGGTATCAGTAGTGACTAAGGTCTAAGGGGGTTTGTTCCAATTGCCAATATTAGTACATTTTGTCATAAATATCTGTGTAAATGTTTTGGTCGGCAAATTAATATTAGCTTTTATCTTGATTTTCAGCTCTAACAATAGAGATTCTCTGCTTTTGACCCTCCTACTACGTAATGATCAAGTCTTCACACACACACTCTGACACACGCACATATTTACATGCACATATGATGTATATGTTTGGTAAGCTAGCCTTGGTTTTCATTTAACATATATATATATATATTTGAATCGTCTAACTTATGTTAAATCTCTTCCATTTTAATTTGGTAAATTATTGTTTAAATTTGATCTATCCTTGTTACTCAGCCTTTGTCTCCCGAGAGAGAATAGTCGATCTTTGCCATTTGTAAGTCCTTGTGTAGGCAGTTTGAGGGAAAACAGACAGGTTCTGAGAGAATCAATATGTTAGGGGGTATGCACAATGAAGTCAAAATTAAACAAAAATTTATAAAATTAAAAAATTAGATTTAACCATGAGTAAATTATTTAGATCTAACTCTATGGCTAGCTCATCTAGATCTTCATTAGGTATTATACCTAATATAGTAAATGAAGAAGAACATGAGTTTGGAGAAATAAGAGTAGATTGAACTGGTTGAAATATCCCAAAGGTATCCCACCGAGACATCTACAAAACTAGTTGGCTCCTTAAAGTCTTTAATGAAGAATTACAAGTAAAAACTATTGAACAAGTTTATCCTCTCTTTAAGGATGAACAAAGTTGTCAACTGTTGAGTCCCAAAACCCTTAAGAAACATAGGGATAAAGGATTTAACTTTATTCACCTTGGTTTAGTACTCGTAGCTATTAAACCATTAACTCAACAAGGAAAGAATTCAGCAGCCTTGTTAACATTAAGAGATGCTAGGTTTCTTGAATATGAACCCAGTATCATTGGAATCATGGAAACAGGTCTCCATAAAGGACCAGTTTATTTCAATTGTTTCCCTGACTTTATCTTAAGTTTAGGATGCAAAAATACTCCCTTAGCTTTAACCTTAGGAATAAAGCTAACAGGAAGCATAACTAAATTGGTAAAAGAAAAAGAATCCATACTACTCCTCTACAGGATTTATTATAAATGCATTACCACAAACCTGAATGTGCATGCATTGCAGAAAAGTCCTTTAGGTAGTACTACATTGATTCAAGCCAGTTCTAGTCAAACGAATATCCAAGCACCTAAGTAAATCCTCTGGAAGGATGTAACGCTCCCAGAATCTTGGATAGTAAAAAACAAAAATCATGATAAGGATAGTGAAAACACAACCACTAACTTAGAGAGCATCCACCAATTAGAGGATGACTCAGTAAGAATCTCCTTTGATTCTGCAAGATCCATTAGATCAAGCAGATTCATAAATAAACCTATTCAAATTTGTGAAGGAAGAAAATCTGAATCTAGTTCTAGACTCTCTAAAAGAGACCAAGAAATAGACAAAGAAATTCAAAGACTATTCATGTTAAAAGGAATAGATAATTCCTCTTCACAAATAAGTAAACCATGTTATACTCCACATCAGAGTATTCCACAACAGAAAAAAGAAGAAGATGATGAAGATGATTTCACCCCTTCTCCTACTGCTAGTGACCTTCAAAGTAATAACTATCAGTTATTCATGATTAGAAAAGAATCTAGTACCTTATTCATGCATGATATGAATAATCTTAAGATAGACTTTCAATCAGTAAAAAATGAATCTAAAAGACAAAAGTACTTTAAAAGATTCAATAATAATCAACAAATTGAAATAAGAAAACAGTGGGTTAAGCTAATGTATAAGCTAGAAGCTGAAATCTTATTTTTTGATTATCTTGATGACTTCCACAAAGAAGTCAATGTTGTTACACAATACAAATGGAAAACAGAAAAATCCATTGTATCGTCTAGTCACCCTCCAGCAGAAACCATTGTCATTAACCATGGTAAACCTGTTGTAGCCTCTCCTTTCAAACTCTTCTCAGAAGAGTCTGAAAAGAAAATTGTTGAACAAAATAATTTTACTAACCAAAGCCTAATCACTATAGGTAAACAGTTAGATAAAATTGAAAATAAAATTGATGAGATCAAACCAAGTAACAAATTAGAAAAACCTCTAATTCATCTACCTGAAGATCGTGGTAAACTAGGCATAAAAGACAGTCAAAATATTGAGAAGATTGAAAAACTTATTTCTAAAATGAAGCAGAAAGAACCAGCTTCTCAAAAGAAAGAAAGTACTTCCCAAGTAACTGTCATTAACCAAACTTCTAGTAATTCAGAAACAGTAAACTCAGTAAGTTTATCTGATTCTGAAATAAGTAAATTAGAAGAACAGTTTGGTAACACTCAGATTAACAGATTGACTTTTTCAAATGTTAATCCAACCAATATCAGTAAAAATTGGTACACCAGACCAACACCTCCTGATCTTCAATTTGAAGAAAAAAATATTAGTAATCAGTTTTTCTGTTCAAGCTAACAAACTCTATGAATGGAACATAGATGGTTTAAGTGAACAAGAAATTCTGAATAAAATTAATCACATGTTTATGGTTATTAACAGTTATGTAACAAATCTTGACCAAGATGAACCTGAGATAGTTGACATTATCACTTCAGGTTTTACTGGTATGTTACGTAGTTGGTGGGACAATTATCTCACACAAGAAACCAGAGATGAAATTAAGTATGCTGTTGTCAAAGATGATGATGGTATGTCAGTATTTGATCAAACCCTTGGTAAAGATAAATCTGATGGTATCAATACTCTCATTTATACCATTATTAAACATTTTGTTGGTACACCTAGTAATATTGAAGTTAGAATCCATGACCAGCTCAGTAATCTAAGGTGCCCAACACTCAATGACTTTAGATGGTACAAAGATGTATTCATCTCTAGAGTCATGCTCCGTCCAGATTGCAATAAATCTTTCTGGAAAGAAAAATTTGTTAATGACCTCCCAAATCTCTTTGCCCATAAGATTAGGGATGCACTTAGTAAAGACACAAGGATTATTGAATATGATCCCCTCACATATGGCAATCTTGTCAGTACCATCCAAAAGGAAGGACTTAAGATATGTATTGACATGCAGCTCAGTAAACAACTTGCCAATGATAAGAAAAAAGCTAAATATGAAATGGGAAATTCCTGTGAACAATATGGTCTCCCTTCAATAACACCATCTGTTGCCAGGAAACACAAATCCCATAAACCATATAGTAAAAGCAAAAGTCATTATTCTAGAAATAAAAAGACTTTTAGCAAACCAAATTTTTATGAAAATTCTAGAAAATCTTATAAGCATAAAACTTATAAGAAAAAATATGGGAAACAAGCTAGCACATCTAAATCTAAGAAAGATAAAGATGTCAAATGTTTTAACTGTGGTAAAACAGGTCATATTAGTCCTAATTGTCCAGTTAAAAAGCAAGTCAAAAGATTGAACTTAGCCCCACAAGAAGAAGAAGAAATTCTTAAAATCTTTAGGCTAAACAATCATAGTAAAGACAGTTCAGACTCCCATAGTAGTTCTGAAACTGGATCTGAGTACCTCTCAGCATCTGATAACCCTAATGAACCTAACATTAAATTAGGTTGCAAGGATAGTTGTCTCTGTAAGACAATAAATGTAATAACCAAAGAGAATGAGGAAGAAAACATTCTTATTGAGTTAATCAGTAAAATAGAGGATCCTGAGTTAAAAATCAAGTATGTTAAAAAACTCAAAGATCTTTTAGTAAATATAATGAATGATCTTTTAGTAATTAAACTTCCAGTAGTAAGCAACTTATTAGCTTCAACACAGCTATGGAAAGATTTAGTAAAGAAAAAAAGAAAGAACTCACTTTATAAGATCTTCAAGCTGAAGTTAATAAAATTAAATCTGAAATTAAAGAACTAAAGGCTCAAGACAAGAAATTTGCAGAAGCTTTAAGTTTTTTACACACAGATAGCTTTGGCACTACAAAGGATTTTAATACTGAAAAACAGTCATTAGTTAATGAATAATCTGAGACAGAATCTCAGGATGAAACACAAATACAGCGGATACCTGTAACCTCCACCTCTTTAGTGAAAAATTCAGATGTAACGAAGCTGTCATCTCACGATGGGTGTTCACAAACTAATGATAGTTATAGAATTAATCTGGTTAACAAGATTAGTTTCCAAAAATGGTATTCTCAAGTACAAATCATCATTAATGATTTTAAACTTGAAACTGTTACCCTTATTGATACAGGTGCAGATGTTAACTGTATTCAACAAGGAATAATACCAACTAAGTATTATCAAAAGACACTTGAGAAACTTAGTTCAACAAATGAAAGTAAAATTAAAGTTAAATATAAGTTGTCAAATGTTCATATTTGTCAAGACAATGTATGTTTTAAAACATCTTTTGTCCTAGTACAAAATATGACTAGTGAAGTCATCCTTGGTTTGCCATACGTTTATCTATTGTATCCATTTACAACAGATACTAAGGGTGTAACTACTAAGCCATTTGGTCAATCAATAACTTTCAATTTTATTAGTAAACCAGAAACTAAGACATTAAGACAACTAAGAGATCACTCAGTCTCTTAGCATCTTAATACAATCAATCAAAAATCTCAACAGGTAAAATTTCTCAAAGATGAAATTAACCATAAAAGAGTTCAAGAACAATTAACAAATCCAATCTTAATTATGGAAGTTTTACCATATGTTTCTTCCTATGCCAAAAAGTTGTAGGAAGGTTAGAACATACTTCTTCTTTCAAACCCATATTTGATAGGAATGACCCAAGTAAAGTAATATATCATTAATTATATATTTTAAAGTTCATCTCTCTCAAAGAATGGGGATCTTATCCTTTTTTGCTCAAAGATCTCGAGGGATATGAAAAGAAGTTTAATTATTATGATTACATTGAATCATGGAATAAGCTTCTCCTCTATCAGGATGTGTCATTAACTCACTCCTGGTTCATTTAATTTGATAAAAATTTTAAAAGCCAGATTTCTGCCTGGTTTGCATAGTGGTGGCTTCTTCATGGCCCCATATCTGAAATTCTACCCCTGGACCTACAAGATCAGGTCATTTATTTTGCCTCTATTTTTAAACCTAGTTTTTATGACAGAACTCATTTCACGAGTCTGTTAATATTTTTTAGTAAATATAAAATTCTCTGGATTTACAAATGGTCTTGGAAAATCTGTTCTAACTTTGTTTGCAGGCAATCCAGTGTGAAATGGTGGCCAAGGTTCCAGCATGATCGCATTATTGCTCAAGTAAAACAGGAGTTTCCTGTAAAGATCCCAGCACCAGTTACAGTATTAACTGTTGCTGCAAATCCTTCCAACAATAACTTCACCACCAACAATGGCTATGCCAGCCCTCAGGATTTCCACTCTAGAGCAGCCTCAGACATCTGAAAAGCCTTCCAAAGCCAAAATCAAGCAGAAAAAATTCTCCTTTAAGGACTCTACTAAAGTTTCAGGCTCCTCCAAGCAGCTTAAATCGAAGTCTTCTAAGCTCATTGTTATTACTAAGAAGCTTCTTTAACAAGAAACCAGTAGTGGTTCGTCTTCACCAGCATCCTCCACAGGCTCGGTTAACCCTTATGCCAATATCGATCCAAATGCCCAAGATCCATTTGCTGATTGTGATAACCTCATCCCTGACCTAGCCTCTCCATGATTCTTTTCCTTATGCGTGATAGCTTCAATCACTACTTTTTTCCTCTAAAAAAAAAAAAAGTTGTCTATTACGTATAATGTCAAGATATCAATTATTCTCTCAGTCCTTTCCACTAGTAAAGCACCGACTGTTTCCATCAAATCTGCTTTCTCCACCAAAAGTAGATTTCTTTTGTCCGGAGCAGAGACCCACCTGGCACTCTGCACCATGTTTCAGACATCAGGACCCACCTAGTGTCCGCTAGTCAAAATTCACCCAGAGTTAAAGGAAACCCTTGCTTTTCCACCGAAAGTTGAAGTAAATTGTCTTTACCTTTGGTTAAAGCAAAAGAAGAAATCATTGTAAGAGATACCCTAACTAATCTCTACACCTATAAAATGGTTGCTTCACTTCAGTTGAAAGCAGAGATTTTTTGAAACCCACACTACACACCAGAGACACAATTCTCTCCTCCCTTCACTAGTAAAGCCTGTATTCTGAGATCTTTCATAATGATGCAAATGAAGAGACTCTCATCTATTCTCTTTCACTACTAACTAATTTAGTGCTAGTATTGTAAGTATTTATTTTTGTAATTTATATTTCTTGTTCATTTAAACAAGGATTTTTTAACAAAAATTATTTTGTCACAATTATATTTACATCTTGTGATTCTATTAAACTCACATGAATTCCGCAGATATATATATATATATATATTTTGTAGTTATATAACTTTTGACTTATTGAGCTAGCAATAAACTAGTATATTAGCTTTCCATTATGCATCTATAAAGTGTAAGAAAGAAGTTTTGTAATAGGTAATAGATACGAAGGATTGCTTCTTCAAAGCTCTAAAGAATCTTCCCTATTTGAAAATCTCAAGGCTATATTAGGTGGTTGTCAGAGTTAAGCAGAGTATATGCTTTATTATGTGTGGGGAGAGCGAGATTCGTAGATATCTCAATGAAACATGTGGAATCGAACTAGATGACTTAGAGGAGGGTGAATAGGTTAATTACAATTTGGGCTAGTTTGGATTCAAAGTCAAGGTGGGGACTAGGGTTGAGGTTCGAGTCCAGGTTCAGGTTTGAAATTAGGACCAGTGTCCGGGCTTCGAATTACAATATGGGGCCGATCCGAGCCTAGGGTTCTGCTAAGGTCTAGGTCCAGGTTTAACCAAGATTTGGGGTTGAGGTTGAAGTCCAGGTCCGAGGTCGGGTCAAGATCAGGGTCAGTATCGTGGTGGAGTTCTGATTAAGAGTCGAGTTTGGATCCAGGTCTGTGGCTGAATTTGGGTCTAGTGCTGGGGTGGAGACTAGGGTCGGGGTTCGAGTCGAAGTCTAGGTTTGAAGTTAAGGCCAGTGTCTGGAGTTGGGATTAGGATCTGGGGCCGATTTGATCCTAGGGTTTTGCCAAGGTCTAGGTCCAAGTTCAACCAAGATCTAGGGTCGAGATAGGAGTCCAGGTCTAGGGTTAGTGTTGTGGTGCAGTCCGAATCTAGATTCAAGTTTGGATCCAAGTCTTAGTCGGAATTTGGGTCCAGAGCTAGGTTGGGGACTAGGGTGAAGGTCTGAGTCCAGGTCCAAGTTTGTAGTCAAGACCAGTGTCTGGGGTTAGGATCAGGTTTGAGGCTGATTCGAGCCTAGTATGGGGTTGGGCTGGGACAAGGTTGGATCTAGAGTCGAGTTCAGGTGCAAGTCTAAGTCCAGATTTGGGTCCAACTCTAGGCTAAATCTGGGTCGGGCTTGTGTCCAAGTTCGTGACTAATGCCAATTCTAAGTCTAGCGACAAGTCTGGGTCTAGGTCCAGTCCGGGTCAAGTTTGGGGTCTGTCACGGTGTTTAATTATGAGGTTTGGGCCTTAAAAGTAACTATATTGTTTTAGGGGGAAGTCGTAAGGAGGTACACAAAATTACTTTTTCGTTAACGTCATTAATCTAATAAGGGGTGTTAATGATGTTTTTAGATAGTAAAAAAAGTCTCATTAAATATATGCCTATCTAAAGGGGTGTCAATAATAATTACCCTAGCTTTTTTCTTGCTTTTCTCAAACAGTAAAGATTCTCAACTTTTGTGGACATGCTACTACATTATTTTTGTGCATCAGAGAAATTGGCCGAGTCCTCAGAGAGCCTATAAATTAGAGCATATACTCTCTTGCTTCTTCTCACTACCCATTGATCACATTTTCAAAGAATAGCCAAGAAAACAAACAACTAATATTCTCTTTGAGATTGATTTCTTTCTGAATTATATATGCAATAAAATTATTTTATAAGCAATAAATTCCAAACTAAGATATCAACTGACAAACTCAAACAATAGTACATTGATTTATTCCTGAACTAAATATACAATAAAATTATTTTGCAGGCAATAAATTCTAAGCCAAGATGTCAACTGATGAAGTCCCAACAACTAAACTAATCAACCAACTATCAAAATATGAAAACAACTGGAATCTAAAGGTGAAGGTTCTTCGAAGAGGATCGATAACCACTTATAGCAACAACTGAGGTACTGAAGAAATTTGAAAAGTCATTTTAATTGATGATAAGGTTAGTTAAATTGTCAATATTATCTTAATACTTCTAAGATTCGCATTGTTAATGTTTTATTTTTTCAATAAAAAAATTTGAAGGGTACAAGAATATAAGCATTGATGTTTACCAATGTAGTCACCAAATTTAGAAACTTTTTTTTTTAATCAAAGATAAGACATATTTTGTTTCCAACGGTGTAGTAAAGTCTATAATTCCAAAATATACAAGTGCTCACAGGGACATCGAATTGAAACCAATAATCTTAAGTGAAAATTGGGGGTGAGTCCCCTTAGATGGACTTGTTTGAGGATAAGTGCAGCAAGGAAACTTATTTGGTTACAAGTCCATTTTTTTGACAAATTTACTATTGTACCCTTATTTTTTAGAAAAATATAAACGGCATCCAATTTGCCATCTCTTTGCTAAACGGTAAAACCCTCTAACTCCCTCATTGTAAACCGAAACTTTCGCTTTTTTCAAGCCTTGAAATTCGGCAATATTCATCAAATCTTCCATAGATTCCTTCCCTGAAAATCGGTAAATGTCATTACCCAAACCAATCCAATTCAAATTTCAAAAAAGTTGCATACCATAAGAGCAAAATCTGAATATACTCTTCAAAGTTTAATCTGGACTCCATTGAAGAAGTTATTGTTGTTGTCTCTGCATTCAAATCATCATCAAAAATCTTTGGGATTCATAAAAAGATTGAAAGGTATGTGATTTTAGATGAATGTTAATGTATATTTTTGGGTTTTAGGAAACCCATTGTCTGATGTATCGTTCTTACTGTCATCTGGGTTTTTTTTTATTTTTTTTAATTTTTTGCATTAATAACATTAAAATTAAGATGGATTGTTACTATAATCAAAGTGTTATGTATTTTGTTTTTGTCATTCTTTTTGATGTGTTTGACAGTTGAAATTCGTTGGTTGTGTTTCTGTGAAATATATGAGGTTACTGTGTGAGGAGTTGAATAAATTTATCTCATAATTTAAATATCTTAATATTATTGATCGGTGTTGAGTGTCCTAATTCAAGCATTGATAGTGTGTTACAGTTAGGAATTTTTTTAATTTTCAATTTTAGAATTGTATGTTTACTATAACCATTTGAAATTTGATATTATTGTGAATACAATATAGCCTTTGGGATGAAACTATTCATGTTAGTGTTACTAATTTAATGTGCTATGTATTTACATGTGAACATTTTTTTGTTACTTTATGCGTTGTTCAAGACATTCGAAAACCATTGTTTCAAAGTAACATGAAATATATCATGTTACTCTGTCTTAACATGAAAAATTAATTTTTTAATTTCAATAGATTGATGTGCTTAAGTACTGTGGATGTTACTATGAAAATGATGTTACTGCACATGTGTTACTGATCACAACCTTTGGTTTTTATTTTTAATGCACAATTTGTTGGTTACGAAAAGGAAAATATCACAAGTTTCCTCCAAAAAATTTTTAAGTTACTTTTGAACACTGTTATTTACATTCCAAAAATTGTAACATGTGGACTCAATGGATTTCCAATCAAAACAATTATATAATAAAAAATGTAGGTCCCGTTTGATAACGTTTATGTTTTTCGTTTTTCGTTTTTATTTTGATATTTAGAGAAAACAAGAAAAAAAAACTCGTTTGATAACCATTTTTTTTTCTATCATCGTTTTGTAAACGAGGGACGATTTTCAAAAATGAGAAAAATACGTTTTTTGTTTTTTGATTCTGTTTTTCATTTTTTAGAAAATCAAAAACTGTAAACGTTACCAAACGAGCCCGTAGTTACTAAATTAAAAGTCTATTATATAATTACATGTGTAAATTTTTTGTTGCTTTCTTTGTTGTTCAAGAAATTCGAAAATCATTGGTTCAAGAGTACATTGAACCTTTTAATGTTACTATGTGATAACTGAAAAATTGAATTCATATTTCCAATGTATGTTTGTACTTTGGGTACTGTGGATGGTACCGACAAATTGATGTTACTGTGGACATGTTACTGATCAACTCCCTTTTTGATTTTTACTTTTAATGCACCATATGTTGTTTATGAAGAGTTTAGGGGTTGTTTGATTTTAAATGTAAAAAAGGAACACAATGAATTTGAAAAGGAATTGTGTATTGAAAAATAATGTTACTGAATTGTGTGTATTTTGATGTTACTAACCTAATGTTACTATATTTACATCATGTAATTTGGTAGAACTGTTAATGTTACTTTTGCACAAAATTTTTCATAATTGGTTTATATCCATTATGCTTGGTATCATGTTACTATATTATGTATGTTACTATTCTGTATGTTACCATATGTTGTGTGTTACTATTTTTGTATCATTATACTATATGTTTGTGTAAGATATTGATATTATAACTGTCCAATATATTCATATTGATATTACAACGTCGTGCTACAAGTTGATGACAATTACAGGAAATAGAAAAGAAATCGAAACCAACACAACTTAACGCTCTACGAATACATATGGTGACTACATTCATAAATCATAGGAATGCATGGACTGTTGAAGACTACAAGACAAGATCAAGATTGAAAAAAAAGATACCAAAAAAATAAAAATTGGTGATGTTGTAAAGCTATTCATTATTTAGCTACTTGTAAGCTTGATTAGAAGTTGGTTGTAATTGTTTATTGATTGATATTTAGTTTAAATGGAGTATTCAAACATGTAGAATTGTGGTTTGGATGTTACACCTAAATTGATATGTTGATGTAAGTTTGGAAATTTGTTCGAAATGGAATATTTGGAAAACAAGGAAAATTTTGTCCAATTTGTAAGTGCAACAGTAACTCAAACAGTAACATGTTAAAAAATGTTTCAACTTACATAACCATTCAATTTTAGAATACTAAAATTGTGTTGTATATGGAATTGATATGTTAAAATCCGTTGTAATTATTCATTATCAAGTGAATTTGTAATATTGTTGCACGATTGGTTGTTGTATGTAATGATCATTAAATAGTAACCTTGACAATAACATCATTAGTAACATGGAGTCTTGTGACTGCTTTTATCACTTTCAAACCCCCTACCAAACAGAAAAACCTGTTATTCAAAAGTATAACATACTAAAATTGATTAAGAATTCAAATTTGAATTTGAATTGTTAAGGAAAACTTGTGATCTGAATTAATTCGTCAATTAAGTTTCTATATATAGCTAGCAGATTATATACATTCCATATATTCTTCATTTAATTATTAGAATTTTTAATAAAAAATGATTTCCATATATAACTCAAATTAAGGTTTCTATATATACTTTAAAGATCTAACCTATTGGAATTTATATAATTTGACAAAACTAACACCGTTAGGGATAATATTGAAATTTAAAAAAAAAGTTGACTTAAGTACCTACATATAAGTTTAAACACGGACTTAGACTCCAATAAGTTTTCTTGCCAAATTTATCTTCAAACAAGTCCATATAGGAGGGCCGGCCTCTAAATTTCTCTAATCTTAACTAAAGTCAATGAAGAAGAAAGCGAAATAACATCTCAAGGTCAGTCATATGACTTCATTTCTTTCATAAATGCAGTAAAATAATCAGATCAGAATAGGACATATGATATGTATCCTTAAAAAAATTTCAAACACCATGCATATTCAATTATTTTAATAATAGTAATTTTTTAATTGTATCTGAAAATTTATGATGCATATATCATTAATTTTGTTATTGAAGTCAAATCAAGAATCAATATTAATAAAGATGGAAAAGGTCCCCATGAGAGAAGTTGTACTCAAGAATAACAATTAAAAATTAACCGTACCACATTTTTTCTTATATTATAGCTTATAGAATTTACTTAATAATTTCTAATGATTACAGATTATATTTGCTACAGTTGACCTTATGGGGGGATCTAGCAAAAAATGATGGACAAATACTTGAACAATTGCTTCCACAAAAACCAATCATTGCAATATCTTAAGCAAATGACTTATTATGCGAAGGGGAGTACTAATTTACCATTTATCATTTAAACAATTAATTCACAGTACTAAGACATTTGTTGTTATATTTCACAGTACCATTATCATTTATCATCTATTACGATAATTAAAATAAATCCAGAGATGGAAAAAGCAAAGTACAGGTGAGAATGGTTTGCAATTTATATATAGATGTTCCTTAAAATTTAAAAAAAACTCTTACAAAAAGAAAAAGAGATGTTGAACAAATAACAATTGTTGATATCATCAAGGGAGCACCATCTACAAAGAAGGCATGAGTTAACATATATTAGACATAACAAATTTTTATGTTTTAGTTTTATTTTATATTTTAATTTTTTTTCAATTTGCAGACAATTTTTTTTTTCTTTAAAAGCAATGATTCTAAACATAGAAAATAAGGGGAAACCATGATACAATGCCTGCAAGTAATTTCAAAGCAAGGTAATCGTCACAGAAGATGGAACATAATGCAAAAAATGTCAAAAATAAATGTTGAATACGCTCACCAATAACTATCATTTGCAATAGTTATTTGAAATTTTGTAGATTTTTTTGACTTTATACAACTATTAAATATTTTCAACCATCTCATTAAGACTATATAATATTTTTATTGTAACAGATATATAGTCAAACTCATCATATCATATGGAGACTAAAGAACTTTTGTTACTTTATTTGATGCAGCATAAACTCTTATAGGATGTCCAGTTTCAGAATTTATTGAATGAAAAGAACAAGTATGCAATAACACACTCACTCAATCCAAAAATTACTAAAACAAATACTAATTCTATTTGTATGATCTATGACAAAACAAAATGCAATGCATCTATGACCAAAAGCTACTATTATGCAGTGGGCAAGACTTCAATTTTTTGATAAAAGTGAGCAACTTAAATGAGAACTACCAAGCAACAACAAATAAATAACTGACAAGAAAAATAAAGAAAACAAAGAAGAATTTGTTCACTTGAAGATAAAGAATTGCCAAAAAACATAACCACTCAACGATGTTTTTATATATTATCCTCCTTTTTAGTTATTGTTGAACATACATGATATTTGGTGTTTTTCATTTTCGAATAAAAAATTCTCATATTATTTTTTTACTTCAATGTTTGTTAGGACTCACAATCAATCTAAAAACTACAATGAACTAGATCAATAAATTAGGTCTAAAATAGTATTGCTCATTTTCAAATCCTCTATACTTTAGGAAATAAGACTTGATAATTAACTTCATCTGTTATGTTATCTGCATTTCAAATACTTTTATCATTGCTAAAATTTAACTTATTTACAAATTTATTTGAAACAATTAAAAAGTTAAGCGCCTTTTTTTTGGTTTTCAACAATATGGAAATACTACAATTACAATCTAATTTGCCAGTGGTTGACAATTTATCAAGAAACACTTATGTACTATTATAAAATTTTAGCATCCATGCCAAAATCCAAGATTATTGACCATTTAATAACTTATTTAATTTTATTACTCATACACTTCGTATTTTTAATAAATTTAATAAAAAATTTATGATATAAAATTTTCCACGTGCAACGCACGTGTGCATTACTAGTACAATAAATAATGCATTCATGGTACTACTCTTTTCTTTTTTGGTCAGACACTATTATAACAGAAAAATATCGAGATTCGAATATATATACGACTTTAAAATTCAACAATGGAGAAGGTGATCACTAGACCAACCACGAACCTAATGGCAGGGGCAGCTCAAGCCAATTTAAGGTCTAAAGCGGAAACATTAAATGAATGTCTTTTTTATTTTAAGTATTATTTTTTTAAAAAAATTAATTTATTTTTCATTTTTTATGTGAGAGGGAGACAAAAAAAAGATGTGTTAATGTTGTCGAGAAAGAGATTTAAATTTTTTTTTACCACAAAGAGGGAGAGAGAGTGTTTAATTTCAACTTTTGTTTTTTGTTTTTTTTACCGGAGAGAGAGAGAGAGAGAGAGAGAGAGAGAGAGAGAGAGAGAGAGAGAGGGTGGGAGTAAATATGACTTGACTTTTGAGTATTTTTTTATTTTTTTAATTTCTAAGTTTTTAATGTTATAAATTGGATTATAAACCCAAATTATTGCAATAAAAATTTTGATTTAATTTAATTTTTTGGGGCTTTTTTGTAAGGCTTAATATTTAATAAATTTAATTTTTTTTGTGGGCTAGTGATGTACTTAAAATTATGGGTCATTCTTAAATTTTAAAGCCTAAGTCCACACTGTTTTTTTTTTCTATACTGTTGGGCCGGCCCTGCCTAATGGTACCACCTTTTCATTGCAAGATAAGTTGTTGAAGAGATTCTTGTATTCCTTTTTGCCTCATAGGTAGAGTCGTAAGCTTTTCAAGCTTGCTTTCTTGTCTCCCAAAGTTTCCAATTTTACTTTCAAATCACTTAAAATGGCTGTTCTTGCTTTTTTTTTTTTTTTTTGGACTGCTTT
>CAUOFW020000948.1:418013-431812 GCA_963454935.2 Ilex paraguariensis | reverse complement strand
AATACATTTTTTTTTTTCCATTTTCTTTTTTGATAGATCTTTTCCTTTGAATTCAAGTGAGATCCGGTGCATTTAAGTAAGCCCTTTACTCATATAAAGCAAAATGGGAGTAAGTAAACAATGAAGGTGTCATCCTTTTATCCATTAGCACCAAACATTTATTTAGTTAAACCTAATGTTTAAAGTACATTAGAAAGTGATCAACCTCTCATTAGATCACATGAATCAACTATTCATTGCATGGGGAAAAAGAGATAAAAATTTACCAACTTGACTTTGAGCTCACAGACAACCGTCAACAAACTGTAAACAGAAAAATTCATATGACGTGTGCTAGAGATAGGAAAAGAATCTTTAACCACATCGAATATTTTAACTTTTCATCTTCGTAGCCCACAAAAACAACCACACCACTACTCAAATTTCACACACCTAACACACACTTTCTCTCCCAAATTTCAAAACTCCAACACACATTTCACAACACACAACTGCACATACATACACACACTCCAACACATATTCAAATGCATGCACAGTATAATAATTCAGTGTACAATGACTTTAATCACGAGATATTGCTAATATATATATGTTAGGTGATCTACCAAATAGAAAAACGAAAAAAAAAAAAAATTAATTGGAGGGGATATGGGTCCCAACAATGCAAGTGACCTTCAATGTTGTGATAATGAGACAACATTATACAAATAATAAAATAGAACCAATAATAAATCAAATGATTAGGTGCTAATATATCAACACTACTTTAAAATACCAAGATATTTGAAAAATATTTTTTTTTCACTTTTATCCTCCAAATCTGCAAATATAACATTTTTATCCTTCAAAATTAATATCAATCTACACCTAAATCATCACCTCACCGTTTTATTGCCTCTTAGCTTTGCTGCTACTACTTCTCTCTCTCTCTCTCCTCTCCTGATATGCCATTTTATCCTTCTAAATGAATGCCTTCCAAAACCTAAGGGCAACTCCAACAAGAGTTGTCATCAAGGGTGTCATCTCCATAACCGCTAAAATGATACCCCAATTGCAAAAATTCAAACTCCAACGGAGGTGGCATTAGAGGTGGCAAAATGACATCTAGGGTTTTGAGGTGACATATTAGGCAACTTTGGAGAAAGAATTGAGAGGTTGCAAAATAGCCGTTGGTGGCTACTGTTCCACTCAACGGCTATAGTCCACCCAAAATTTCTATAAAAATATAAAGAGAGCAAAGGGGAAGGAAACTTGCCTGAAATTGATTTGTGTACTGCTTCCAGAAAATAGCTTCCCTGAATCCTTGCCTTTGATATCGAAAACCCTAGCTTCCCTGAACCCTTGCCGTTGGAGTACTGCTCACATAGCCCCATTGCTGTTGTAAGTTGCAGAGAGGCGCAGAGGAAGGGGAGGAAGGGGAAGGGGAAGAGGAAAAGGAAGAAGACGACTGGTATGGGTAAAGGGTAGGAACCATTTTATTTAGGGGAAAGGGAATGTGTTGTAATTTATAATTACATCTGCCCCCTATTCTTGTTTTATTTTATAATTTGTAATATAATTTATGGAAGATTTATTTGTTTTAATTAAGGGTAATTTTATTTATTGTTTAATTGATTATTTTATGCTCATTTTTTAAATTGATTATAATTTGTTTTTTCTTTTTTTTTTTTGTAGATGGATTCGCAATTTGATGGTTCTTTCACTGATTTGCTTATGAACAACACCGATTTATATGATGAAGCTATGCAGATCAATCCCACAGTATTGACGCAAGTACAAAATGAAGTCGTTCCAAGAATGAAAAAATCGCAAAGGACAAAAAACTTCTCTTTAGAAGTAGATAAATTAATTGTGTTTGCGTGGCTTAACAAAAGTAAAGATGCAATTACTGGGAATGAACAAAAAGGTGGTGCTTTTCTGGCAAAGAATATTGCAATACTTAGAACTTTATGGAGGCAATGAAGAAGAGCGTTCACAATCTTCTATTAAAAGTAGTTGGACTGATATAAATGCAAAATACGAAAAATTTGTCGATTTTTATAGTCAAATTGAAAAACTGTGACAAAGTGGAAACACCGAGTAAAATAATGTAAGGATTAAAATTTTAATTTAGACACTACTATAATTTGATATTTGAACTATTAATTGAATAATTTCATATGTATTTCAAGTTGATGACGCAAAAGAAATATTTGCTAAGATTATTGGAAGACCATTTTCATACGAGTATTGTTGGAATATATTAAAAATGGAACGGAAATGGACTGATAATCTCACCAGTAATAAGAGAGCAAAAACTCATTGAACTGGTAGTCTTGCTAAATTAACTCATATTGAATTTTGTTATTTAACTCCATATTTAGGGGATGACACTGAATTCTCGTCTACTCCCAACCTCGATAGGTCATTGGGCAGAAAGGCTTCAAAGAAACAACTTAAAAACAAAGAGAATTAAACCGGTGTTGAAGCATCACTTGATCATCACCACTGGAATGACAGAATAGAAGTGGAATGACAAAAAGTTGAGCAACATGACAAAATTTGTGCTCAACAGGAGATAGTATTGGAGCAACATCGTAGACAGTTAAAAATTGAAGACAGGCAGGTGCAAGAAATTGAAAGACAGAATGAAATGAAAATTATGGAAACTGACACTATTGGCATGGACCCAATTTCTGCAACATATTGGAATAACCTGAAGATAGAGATTATGAAAAAGTGAGGTTTTAATTTTTAGTCATTATTTATTATGTTGCTATTATTTTTTAATTTGTAGTCATTATTTATTATGTTGCTATTATTTTTTAATTTTTAGTCATTATTTATTATGTTGCTATTTTTTATGAAAAACTATGTATTGAAAATACAATTTGAAATTGAAATTGGAATTGAAAGTACAACTTGAAATTAAAATTGAAAATACAACAAGGAATTGAAATTGAGAAAATTATTAATTGTCATGTTGTTCCCACAAATGCTCGATAAGATCTGATTGTAGTTGAGAATGAGTAACATTGTCTCTGATTTGACAATGTGTTTGCATGAAATCTTCCAATTCTACTGTATACGCATGCGACACTTCTACAGGCAGATTTGCATCATTTCCATCAAAATCATTATTATCAATATCTCCTTTATCCTCAATGACCATATTATGCATTATTATGCACGCTTTCATAATATCTGCATGTGTTTTTTCATCCCAAAAGCGTGTTGGTCCATGCACTATTGCAAATTGGGCTTGAAGTACCGCAAATGCTTGCTCTACATCTTTTCTTGCCTACTTTTCTGTTTTAGCAAAATATTTTTTCTTCAAACCTTGTGGACAAAAAATTGTTTTTACAAATGTCGACTAGTTTGGATAAATACCATCAGCTAAATAATATCTCATTGTATACTCATAGCTATTAATTATATAGTTGAGTAGAGAAGCATGACCATTTGCTAATAATGCAAAAACAGTGGATCTATCTATAACATTTATGTCATTCAGCGAACCAGGAAGCCCAAAGAATGCATGTCATATCCAAAGATCTTGAGAAGCCATAGTTTCTAAAATGATTGTTGGTTTATGACAATGACTAGTATACATACCTTGTCACGCGGTAGGATAATTTTTCAACTTCCAATGCATGAAATCAATACTCCCTAACATGTCGGGAAAGCCACGTTGTTCCCCTGTATGTAGCAATCGAGCAATATCGATATTGTTTGGTGATCTCAAGTAGTGGTCGCCAAACACTACAATAACCACTTTTACAAACCTTCTTAGATTCTGTATGACAATGTTTTCTCCAATTCTGATGTATTCATCTACAGAATCTGTCGGTGTTTTGTAAATAAGAATTCTATAAGTAGCTATTATCTTTTGAAGGGATGACAAACCGATAACTCCAATGACATCTGTTTGTTTGGATGAAGTATAGATCGAGTTGTTCAACTTCATTTACAATTCAGAGAAAAAGAGGATGACTCATTCGGAACCTCATTTGAAAAAAACCTTCATATACACAAGGGGTGGAAAAATAGTCACGATAGAGTCTTTCGTGACATTCAACTCTACCACGATTAACTATTTTGTGGCTTGGAACGGAACCACGATGCCTTCTTATCCATCCCTGACTAGACCCTTCTGACCTTCTAGTTGCAGCATATAACATATCCAAGTCATCATTATCTTCTTCTTCAATATTAAGGATCTCTCTTATAATATTAGGATAACGATTCATATAACTTGATGAATGAAAATATAAAAGGATAAATAGTCAAAGAGAAAGGAGATATTGAATTTATTGAGAGAATGTAAGATAAATAGATGAAAACATAAGAAAAATGATCATATTTATAGACGAATTATACATTTTTTTTAATTTTTATTTTGACTGTTAAATTTTCAAATTTGAATTTCAATGGTTGAAATTTGAAATTCTAATTTCGACGGACAAAATTTGACCGTCAAAATTTGAAAATTTAAATTTTTGCTATAAAAATATATCCGTTAAATTGCGATCGTTATGAAAATTATACTTGTTAAAATATAAACGTTAAATTTAATTATATTTTTTAATAAAAAAATATTAAAATGAGGTCCCGTTGCACTAGTGCAGGGAAAACACTGTTAAGAGTACCAAAACAATATTTAATGTTGTAAAATGACATTTGACGTACCATTTTTGGCAACGCACGTTGGAGTTGCTCTAACTCATCACGTCACCCCCTATGGCCTTTTAAATCTTCCACCGTTCTTCTCTCTCTTTCTCTGTTTGTCTCTCTATCTCTCTCTCCCCTGCCTCTTTAACTTCTCTGTTCATTGCTTTGTGCTCCCTCTCTTCACCCTCTCCATCTTCCTCTTGTCTCTCTTTAATTGTCCTTTAGCGGCGACTTAAGGGCTTCTCCATTGCTTTGTCAATTAAGAATTCAATTACAATTAAAATGCCCTTCTTTCCACTTAACCCTACTCTTTCTTTTAATCCTCTGTTTGTGGCTATACACATTCCAGTAATTATTTTACCAAATTGATTTAGTATAAAAGTGTCGTTTCATTCCTCAATTCTATAAACCATATTGATATGCTTCTCATGTAGCACATCGGACATAATATCTGCAAGAATTATAAGGGTGATTTTCAACACTTCTCTAGAGGTAAGTCTTTCAACATTTCATTAGGCACTTGGTGATACATATGTATGACTTTCACTTGATCATTTTTAAAAATCATATATCTTCAAACACTGATTTTAGCTTATTGTTATATTTGTTCACAGCCTTAGCTTTGAAATTGCATGAAACTGGAATCAAAGCTGTCATTAGGAGTGCAACTCGGGCGGGTTGTGCGAGTTGGACAGTCAACCCTAGCCTAACCCTAGGTATATAATCTTTAACCCTAACCCTAACTCTAATCCTACCTCGAATTGAGGAACTCAACTCGAGTACTACCTGAGTTTAATTCGGGCGTGCTCGAGTTGAATTCGGATTAATGATTTTGGGCTGATTTTAGGTTACTTTACGGGTTCAATTCGGTTTGAGTTCGAGTAAAGTCCAAAATAAGCTTGTTATTCTAAACATAATACACATATTATATAATATTCACATAAATTAACAATCAATAACTTCAACAAAGTTTTTAACATAAAAACCATAATCAGAACATAAAAATCATTGCCACCAGTCCATTGCGAGAGAGATAGAGAGGGGGGAATAATTATAAATTTATAAAACATAATACATATATATATATATATATATATATATATATATATATATATATTTATTTTACAACTGAGAGAATGAGAGAGGTAGAGAGAACGAGAGCGACAGAGAACGATAGAACAAAAATAAAAAATCAATGCTAATGTTTTATATATATATAATTTTTTTTAATTTGTTGGGTTCGGGTTAAACCCGTAAACTCGAGGCCTTAACTCGAGCCCAAGTCAAATTGAATTCGGGTTGAAGTTTTTAGACCTAAGTTCAACTCAAGTATTAAAAACCCTTATCCAAACCCTAATTTGTTTGGGTTGGGCTCGGGTTGAAATCGGGTTGCCCAACCCAAGTTGCATCCCTAGTTATCATAGTCCCATATTGATGGTGTTCCCTACCTTGGCAAGACAATCTAAAGTTGGAACCTATACTAATGGATCGAGAAACACAATTGCAATCCTTGAAAGAGCATTTCACAATGCGGTCAAATGATCCTGAAATTAGTTGCTTGTTACACTTTATTGGTAGTGCATGAATATGTCAACTAAACACTCATAGTAAAAGGTTAGTATTGAGATGTATTATCAAGAGGATGAAATAGAAGCATTTGTTTTTGATTAAAAAATAAAAAAATAAGATCCAAGGCTTTAGTATTCAACATGGCTCATGTGCAGCAACGCATGTGTGCATTAACTAGTACAATAATAGTATTATAAATTATCAACAAAAGTGAAAATATTTTAATTTGCTTGGAATTAATTCATTTTAACACACACAAAGAGAAAAAAAATTAAATAATTTTTAACTATCCTTCCCAGCACATTGAAACTGATAAATGTTATACCTGAGTAGGATGGCCTCAGGCTCAGCTTAGGGGCAGGGGACAGTTGATCCATCGGCCATTGTTAGGTATTTTATTGAGTAAAACAGGGGAGAATCTACCAATATTGCCCCCATTGGACTTTGGAGAATTACTCTCTGTATAGTGTTGAATCATCATGAACTCAACTCGAAGGTAGCTTGAGTGGTAATAAAAGTGATATGTAAATTTTGGCAACCTTTTAGGGCGTGGATAGTTTTTTATCGGACCAGGAAAAAACTTAGATGGCCCTCTCTCTCTCTCTCTCTCTCTCTCATGCAACGATGTTGCTTGCTGGTTTGGGTTTGTTGGTCTGAGGTGATAACATTGTTGCAAATTGGGGGTTTTGGTTCGGCGGAAGGAGGGTTTCGATTTCAGGTTCGAGGAGATTGGGAATGTGGGGGAGCGCAGCGAATTAGGGGTGGGGGTAAGGGTGGGGATGGGGTTGGTGCATTTCTTTTGGGGCCACGGGGAAGCTCTCTTCCTCGCTATAAATTCTCAGAAGTTCCTCCACAGAAGAAACAAACTTTAAGCGAAGACTTGTACAAAGAAGCAAAGTTCAGTCTTCCACCACTAGTCTTTTGCGTTATTGCAATATTTCTGCTAGAATTATGACACAAACTCAATCCATACTTGTCTATTTCATCCATAAATTCAGCTCAACCTGAACCAAATACAAGAGGCAAGTTATCTCTAAATTTTTCTAAGAGGCTTGTTTTCGGTTCGAGCTCAACTTGAAGAAGTCTGCGACCTCAGGTAGCCAAGCTTAAAAGAGTTGGCTTGATACCTTATTCCCAACCACAACCCGAATACCTGACCGAACCACCACCCATCTACCCCTAGTTGTTGATAGAAGACTGAAACAATTAACATCCCTACTTTGCAGTTACTTTTTCTTGTACTTAAATCAGTTGCTTCAAAATTCTCAAACATCAATGGTTTATGGTTGTAGGATAGAGTTATGTTTCAGATTCCACTACTACCGTGTAGCACAGGTCGAAGATAATGCCCCTTCAATCGTCAGGTTATGAAAGAAAGCCTCTGGTCGTTAATATATTAATTGATTAGGAGATATTATTTTATGATTTTTATAATTTGTGTTTCAATATGAGATTAAATGTTTGTTTCTCTCTAAATGAAGGTTTGTTTTTTGAAGAGGAAGTCTAATTGGTTTGGGAGGAATAGGAAAATAGGTATAAGCTTTCATGTGGTTAAGAAGCACGGATTTGAGACACAGACACACTGACATGAAATTATTCAAAAAAGTAGTAGACAAACACGTTGGAGACACGAACACATTTGTATTCCCTTCCAAATAATATGCACCTAAGCAACCTTTGGTTCTCTCTCAGAATAATCGCCTAAGTTTAACACCCATGGCTAAGTCTCTTATGTATTTCAGCATTCTCTGTCTTTTTCTTCTTCTCTTGTTCTTTAACTTAGGTACTTCTTCCCTACACCTTTGCCTTTTTGGTAAGTTAGTAATTTCTAAGATATTTTTTGCACTCAATTTTTTCAACTATTTGATTTTCTTCAAACTTTTTCATTTTTTTATACGGCCAAGAGCCATCCCAACCTTCCATTCTCTTGGTAAACTTGATACATGTAGAATCACTTGTAAATTATGTACATCAGGTCAAACACTCTTGTGAGTCTTGAACTTGTTATCTCGAGATATTAACACGGAAGTCCTCTTGCCCGAGCAATCTTGACATGTTGAATTTGTATCATGTATCGTATCACTGGAACTAGCTACATTCTTCTTGTGGTCAACCTTTGATAGCCAATTCCTTGGTTTTCTTCTAAATTCAACCTTTGTTGACCGAAACAACTTTAATTTAGATCTGAAATGGGCTATTTTAGCTTTTTTTTTTGAATGAACTTCATGTAGGTTGATCATGAATTTCTAATTTTTTTCATGAACTTCAATTCAATTTCTATTGAGGCTGGTTTAAAGTACACTATTCTTGAACAATCTCCTAATTTAATTCCTATTTTAGTTTCAAATTTTGGCCTACAATGCTATTGAGGAGTTACTGTGATTAATTCTCTGTGTTCTAGGTGAAGTTCTGAGAGGTGCAAATGGAAAAGCACTTGGGCAGGTAAATTTGTCACAAATTTTCCTATCATTTTACATCGAAAATTGAAGAAAAAATGTATCAGATTGTTCTTTGACATGTTTGAGAATTGTCAATGAATTTCAGGGTTCTTGGTGCATTCCGAAGCCTTTAACATCTGACCAAGCACTGATGAACAACATCAACTTCACCTGTGGGATTGTGAATTGAAACACAATCTAAGAGGTTGGCCCTTGCTTCAACCCTTCTACTCTTGTCGACCATGCCTCAATTGCCATGAATGTTTACTACCAGCAAGAGGGAAGATATTTTTGGAACTGTGACTTCACTAGTCTGGCCTTATTGTTGTGATTGATCCAAGTAAGCAATATTTTTGTGAATTAAACATAGAAGTATATATATATATATATATATATATATATATATATATATATATATATAGAGAGAGAGAGAGAGAGAGAGAGAGAGAGAGAGAGTCTTGACTCATTGATAAAATTGTTAAATTATAACGCGGGTGTCATATTGGTTCACATAAAAAGCCTCTCTGTATAGAGGGTAGAAACCGCTTATATCTGCCTATCTTTAGATCTCGCAATATTGGGGACCTCGTGTATATAGTTGTGCTTATATATATATGCATAAAATGACAAATTTTTAGGGGCTAATTTGCTAATTTTTAATTGTGCAGGCTATGGTGATTGCAAATATGAATATGCTTAGTAGATGGAAGAAACTGCTAGGATTTGCACTATATTTGATGTTTTTTCATGTTACATTGTTGTCTCGAGTTGTGAACTTTTTCTGGTAGATGTAGGTAGTTGCAGGTTACGAGAATTTAAATTTAAGTGGCCTTGAGGTATAGTCATCCATGGGGGAGCCCTCTATAGTGGTGTACAAAGTGGAGTAAATGCTTGATATCATTGATTGTGTTGTTGTTTGGAGCAATTTCTGAAACGGATGGTTCGAGTAATATATTATTCATTAAAGACAATGCCAGATTACACAAATCATCTTTTTCCTATGTCGCTTGTGTCATGTTGAATAATAAGACAAAAATAAAAAATAGAAGTTGATTTTCAAATAATAGTAACTGTATGCTATTCATAATTCAAATTCAAACAAACTTAAAAAGAGTGTCATCTGTGTCTCGGAGCTCTTCATTCTTATACTTACGAAACAGTTCATTGATAAATCACCCGTCAAGAAGTATCATTTTCACAAAATTACCTTTATCAAGGCTGTTGGTTTTTGCGTAACATTTTATTTCTTTCGCTTCCATCTCACTCAAGGTCTATTGGCACTCATATCATTTCTGTGTAAGTAGCATTTGCAGATACCGCATTTTATGCTCTTCCATATTTTGTGGCTTATCTTTATTGTTACCTTCCTTAGCTCGTTGGTGGTAGTGGCATGTGAATGCCTCGTCCAAAGGTGCCCATGCCTTAGTCAAATTGGGTTATATTTAGGCAAAATATACCCTTGTGCAAAGTTGGCAGAAGCTCTATGCATGACTGAGGGAGACAGTCCATGCATGGGCACGTTGGGCATGATTGGACATAATCAGTGGGCTAATTGAATACCCATGCATGGCTAAGTGAGGCAGCTCATGCATGGGCATATGGGCACAAGAAATCATGCAAACATGGTAGTCAGGTGGCTTGAATTGTGGGGCAATGTTAACTTGGAGGACTAAGCCTTTGGCTGGGTATAACTAGGCACAAATGCAAGATAATTAGATGTTGAGGGCTTATAAGAAGACACTTGCGCACATGTGAGGACGTTGTGGTATGTGCCCTATAGATGGTGGCATTTTTGTGCAGTTGCTGGCAGGTGCACAATATGAGGGAGTCTCTGTCGTGCACACAACATGCAGGGAAGTTTCAAGCAGTTGCTGACTGGGTCCGCTAATAGTTGCAACGGCCATTGCCATGACCAACACAATGGAGGGAATGACTAAAGGTGTCAACCATTCTCTGTAGGCTTGTAGGGGGATTTGAATTGTTATGCAGTTGCTTAGGCGGTTGGGCTTGTAACCGCCACTCTGAATTTTATAAATAGGCATGCCTGGGTTTGTAGTACAACCAAGAGAGTTGGACACGTTATTGTAAGCAGACTTAGGGCTGAGTTTCCTTATACTTTGTTGAGAAAGAAAGGTTTGGCTAATTGGCATGTAAAGCTTGTGTGTTGTGTGTGAGTTTGCTTGCATGTCCCTACTCTATTCGTGTGTGCATTTATGTGAGCGTTTTGAGTGAGATTGAGTGTGGATCTTAGTGCCATCACGAGATAGAAGTTTGAGTGAGAAATTTGACCCTGTGACAATTGGTATCAAAGCCAGGTTTGCGACTATGGCTGATGGAAACGTTGCTGAATTGCGAGAACGTGTGACCTGTCTCAAAGATTTTTTGGGCGCCCTTGAAAGTGATGCTGCAACCAGCGTTGCTGTGCAGATGGAGCAACACACTATTCAAATTGCTGGTTTATAGATGGCCTTTGATACCTATTTGGCCAACACCGATGCAAAGCTTACAACGATTATGAAGGACATTATGTCCCTCACTGACGTTGTCAAAACCAATTTGAAGGAAGTTGAAGATAAAATGTCTTTGGTGAAGAGGGCCATGAATTCTCGACCTGCTGTGGGCGAGAAGTCTTCAAAAATCAAAGTCCTAGAACTAAAGGCCTTTGGAGGCACTCGAAGCGCCAAGGATTTGAAAAATTGCTTATGGGACATGGAACAATACTTCAAAGTTGCCTATGTAATTGCTGGAGAGAAGGTGACCATTACCAGTATGTATCTTTCTGGTGACTCCAAGAGGACGATGCATTTGCTGGGCGTGCAAAGATTGAGACGTGGGAGACCCTGAAAAAGGAATTAAAGGATCAATTCCTCCCTAGTAATACGACTTGGATTGCTAGGGATTCGCTCATGAAATTAAAGCATACCAGAACTGTTCATGATTACGTGAAGGAGTTCAGTTCGGTGATTATGGACATCAAGAACATGTCAGAGGAGGACAAACTCTTTAATTTCATGTTCGAGCTGCAAGGCTGGGCACAACCCGAGTTGCGTAGGCATTGCTATAGACGGTCTTGTTGACTTCAAAATGGGCAGTAGTCAAGGCCCTTTTGAGAAGAAAAAGAAGGATGGTGGTGGCAGAAAAGATAAAGCTGGCATTTCCAGAGATGCAAAGAAGGCGGATTGGAAGAAAAAGATTAATGTTGTTGACTCTAAAAAGGCAGACAATAGCCAGAAGAAGAAAGTCTTTGATTCTGACTGTTTTCTCTATGGTGGCCCCATCGTTTCAAAGACTGTCCCAAGTGGGAGAAGTTGAGTGCCCTCGTTGCTGCAAGTAGGGATGATAATGATGATGATTGCCCCACCCGAGTTAACCCTTTACAGTTGCTGAACACAATTACTATGGGCAAAGTTTGACAACCCCCCAAAGGCATCATGTTTGTAAAGGTCTGGGTGAATGACAAGGAAGTTCTGGCCGTGGTAGATACAAGAGTCACCCATAATTTCATTGCCTAGAGAGAGGTGGGAAAATTTAGCCTAAAATTGTCAGAAAATGCTAGCAAGCTCAAGGCGGTGAACTCTGAAGCAATGCTAGTGCATGGCATAATAGAAATACGCCTAATAGTGGGTCTGTGGGAAGGCCATGTGAGCTTGATTGTTATGCCCTTGAACGACTTTGATGTCATTCTAGGGAATGAGTTATTTATCAAGGAAAAGGTGACATTGATGCCACATTTGAATGAGGTGCTGATTACGGATGAGAAAATACTATGCTTTGTGCCTGTAGTCATGACAGACCAAAGCAAGAAAGAAGGCAATCGGAAGATGGAGATGTCCGCTATACAAGTGAAAGTTGGGCTGAGGAAGGGCAAGATGACATAGCTTTGGTGGAGATCAAACCAGACGCACTGGTTGAAGTGCTTGATGTAATGGTAGAAGTCTTGGGGGAATTTGCTAATGTTATGCCTGCAGAACTCCCCAAAAGCTTGCCGCCAAGACGTGAAATCAACCACAAGATTGAGCTGGAGCTGGAGCCTGGTGCTAAGCCTCTAGCTTGTGCCTCTTATCAGATGTCGTCGATAGAACTGGCAGAATTAAAGAAACATTGAATGAGTTGCTAGATTTTGGCAATATGAAGCCATCCAAGGCGCCATAGGGAGCTCCTGTCCTGTTCTAAAAGAAGCAATATAGTTCGCTATGTATGTGCATTGAGTATTGGACCTTGAATAAGGTGACAATCAAGAACAAGTACCCTGTTATGAATGTTGCTGATCTGCTTGATAGGCTTTGCAAGGCAACCTTCTACACGAAGCTGGATCTAAGGACTTGGTATTGGCAAGTTAGGATTGCAGAGGGAGATGAGCCTAAGGCTGCGTGTGTGACGTGCTATGGGTCTTTTGAATTTCTTGTAATGCCGTTAGGGCTCACCAATGCTCTGACAACTTTCTATAATTTAATGAATGGTGTCTTTTATGAGTATATTGATATCTTTGTGGTTGTTTACTTGGATGATATTGTGATCTATAGTGAGACATTGGAGGATCATATAGATCATTTGAGAGCAGTGTTCTTACGGCTTAGAGAACACCAGCTGTATGTCAAGAAGGAGAAATGCGAATTTTGTCGCCAAGAAGTGATGTTCTTGGGACACTAGATTAGCAAAGGTTATATTTGAATGGATAAGAGGAAGGTGAAGGCAATTGTCGATTGGCCTGCACCAACCAAGGTGTCTGAACTATGGTCGTTCCTTGGCCTAGCCAATTATTATCTCAAGTTCATCAAAGAATATTCCAAGAAGTGTAATGTCTTGACTGACTTGCTAAAGAAAGACCAGAAGTGAGACTGGAATGGAGCCTATCAAACATTTTTTGAGAAGCTGAAGCATGCAGTATCTTTTGCACCTGTACTAAGACTGGTTGACTTCGATCTGTCATTCAAAGTGCACATAGATGCATTTGATCATGCCATTGGAGGAGTCCTTGTTCAGGAGGGACACCTTGTTGCCTTTGAAAATCGAAAACTGAAAGATGCTGAGCAACGATACTCAACACACGAGAAGGAAATAACTATTGTGGTACATTGCCTTGAAATTTGGAGGCATTATTTGCTGGGAACGAAGTTCACCGTCGTGACAGACAATGTG
>CAUOFW020000948.1:374156-417892 GCA_963454935.2 Ilex paraguariensis | reverse complement strand
AGAGAGAGAGAGAGAGAGAGAGAGAGAGAGAGAGAGTCTTGACTCATTGATAAAATTGTTAAATTATAACGCGGGTGTCATATTGGTTCACATAAAAAGCCTCTCTGTATAGAGGGTAGAAACCGCTTATATCTGCCTATCTTTAGATCTCGCAATATTGGGGACCTCGTGTATATAGTTGTGCTTATATATATATGCATAAAATGACAAATTTTTAGGGGCTAATTTGCTAATTTTTAATTGTGCAGGCTATGGTGATTGCAAATATGAATATGCTTAGTAGATGGAAGAAACTGCTAGGATTTGCACTATATTTGATGTTTTTTCATGTTACATTGTTGTCTCGAGTTGTGAACTTTTTCTGGTAGATGTAGGTAGTTGCAGGTTACGAGAATTTAAATTTAAGTGGCCTTGAGGTATAGTCATCCATGGGGGAGCCCTCTATAGTGGTGTACAAAGTGGAGTAAATGCTTGATATCATTGATTGTGTTGTTGTTTGGAGCAATTTCTGAAACGGATGGTTCGAGTAATATATTATTCATTAAAGACAATGCCAGATTACACAAATCATCTTTTTCCTATGTCGCTTGTGTCATGTTGAATAATAAGACAAAAATAAAAAATAGAAGTTGATTTTCAAATAATAGTAACTGTATGCTATTCATAATTCAAATTCAAACAAACTTAAAAAGAGTGTCATCTGTGTCTCGGAGCTCTTCATTCTTATACTTACGAAACAGTTCATTGATAAATCACCCGTCAAGAAGTATCATTTTCACAAAATTACCTTTATCAAGGCTGTTGGTTTTTGCGTAACATTTTATTTCTTTCGCTTCCATCTCACTCAAGGTCTATTGGCACTCATATCATTTCTGTGTAAGTAGCATTTGCAGATACCGCATTTTATGCTCTTCCATATTTTGTGGCTTATCTTTATTGTTACCTTCCTTAGCTCGTTGGTGGTAGTGGCATGTGAATGCCTCGTCCAAAGGTGCCCATGCCTTAGTCAAATTGGGTTATATTTAGGCAAAATATACCCTTGTGCAAAGTTGGCAGAAGCTCTATGCATGACTGAGGGAGACAGTCCATGCATGGGCACGTTGGGCATGATTGGACATAATCAGTGGGCTAATTGAATACCCATGCATGGCTAAGTGAGGCAGCTCATGCATGGGCATATGGGCACAAGAAATCATGCAAACATGGTAGTCAGGTGGCTTGAATTGTGGGGCAATGTTAACTTGGAGGACTAAGCCTTTGGCTGGGTATAACTAGGCACAAATGCAAGATAATTAGATGTTGAGGGCTTATAAGAAGACACTTGCGCACATGTGAGGACGTTGTGGTATGTGCCCTATAGATGGTGGCATTTTTGTGCAGTTGCTGGCAGGTGCACAATATGAGGGAGTCTCTGTCGTGCACACAACATGCAGGGAAGTTTCAAGCAGTTGCTGACTGGGTCCGCTAATAGTTGCAACGGCCATTGCCATGACCAACACAATGGAGGGAATGACTAAAGGTGTCAACCATTCTCTGTAGGCTTGTAGGGGGATTTGAATTGTTATGCAGTTGCTTAGGCGGTTGGGCTTGTAACCGCCACTCTGAATTTTATAAATAGGCATGCCTGGGTTTGTAGTACAACCAAGAGAGTTGGACACGTTATTGTAAGCAGACTTAGGGCTGAGTTTCCTTATACTTTGTTGAGAAAGAAAGGTTTGGCTAATTGGCATGTAAAGCTTGTGTGTTGTGTGTGAGTTTGCTTGCATGTCCCTACTCTATTCGTGTGTGCATTTATGTGAGCGTTTTGAGTGAGATTGAGTGTGGATCTTAGTGCCATCACGAGATAGAAGTTTGAGTGAGAAATTTGACCCTGTGACAATTGGTATCAAAGCCAGGTTTGCGACTATGGCTGATGGAAACGTTGCTGAATTGCGAGAACGTGTGACCTGTCTCAAAGATTTTTTGGGCGCCCTTGAAAGTGATGCTGCAACCAGCGTTGCTGTGCAGATGGAGCAACACACTATTCAAATTGCTGGTTTATAGATGGCCTTTGATACCTATTTGGCCAACACCGATGCAAAGCTTACAACGATTATGAAGGACATTATGTCCCTCACTGACGTTGTCAAAACCAATTTGAAGGAAGTTGAAGATAAAATGTCTTTGGTGAAGAGGGCCATGAATTCTCGACCTGCTGTGGGCGAGAAGTCTTCAAAAATCAAAGTCCTAGAACTAAAGGCCTTTGGAGGCACTCGAAGCGCCAAGGATTTGAAAAATTGCTTATGGGACATGGAACAATACTTCAAAGTTGCCTATGTAATTGCTGGAGAGAAGGTGACCATTACCAGTATGTATCTTTCTGGTGACTCCAAGAGGACGATGCATTTGCTGGGCGTGCAAAGATTGAGACGTGGGAGACCCTGAAAAAGGAATTAAAGGATCAATTCCTCCCTAGTAATACGACTTGGATTGCTAGGGATTCGCTCATGAAATTAAAGCATACCAGAACTGTTCATGATTACGTGAAGGAGTTCAGTTCGGTGATTATGGACATCAAGAACATGTCAGAGGAGGACAAACTCTTTAATTTCATGTTCGAGCTGCAAGGCTGGGCACAACCCGAGTTGCGTAGGCATTGCTATAGACGGTCTTGTTGACTTCAAAATGGGCAGTAGTCAAGGCCCTTTTGAGAAGAAAAAGAAGGATGGTGGTGGCAGAAAAGATAAAGCTGGCATTTCCAGAGATGCAAAGAAGGCGGATTGGAAGAAAAAGATTAATGTTGTTGACTCTAAAAAGGCAGACAATAGCCAGAAGAAGAAAGTCTTTGATTCTGACTGTTTTCTCTATGGTGGCCCCATCGTTTCAAAGACTGTCCCAAGTGGGAGAAGTTGAGTGCCCTCGTTGCTGCAAGTAGGGATGATAATGATGATGATTGCCCCACCCGAGTTAACCCTTTACAGTTGCTGAACACAATTACTATGGGCAAAGTTTGACAACCCCCCAAAGGCATCATGTTTGTAAAGGTCTGGGTGAATGACAAGGAAGTTCTGGCCGTGGTAGATACAAGAGTCACCCATAATTTCATTGCCTAGAGAGAGGTGGGAAAATTTAGCCTACAATTGTCAGAAAATGCTAGCAAGCTCAAGGCGGTGAACTCTGAAGCAATGCTAGTGCATGGCATAATAGAAATACGCCTAATAGTGGGTCTGTGGGAAGGCCATGTGAGCTTGATTGTTATGCCCTTGAACGACTTTGATGTCATTCTAGGGAATGAGTTATTTATCAAGGAAAAGGTGACATTGATGCCACATTTGAATGAGGTGCTGATTACGGATGAGAAAATACTATGCTTTGTGCCTGTAGTCATGACAGACCAAAGCAAGAAAGAAGGCAATCGGAAGATGGAGATGTCCGCTATACAAGTGAAAGTTGGGCTGAGGAAGGGCAAGATGACATAGCTTTGGTGGAGATCAAACCAGACGCACTGGTTGAAGTGCTTGATGTAATGGTAGAAGTCTTGGGGGAATTTGCTAATGTTATGCCTGCAGAACTCCCCAAAAGCTTGCCGCCAAGACGTGAAATCAACCACAAGATTGAGCTGGAGCTGGAGCCTGGTGCTAAGCCTCTAGCTTGTGCCTCTTATCAGATGTCGTCGATAGAACTGGCAGAATTAAAGAAACATTGAATGAGTTGCTAGATTTTGGCAATATGAAGCCATCCAAGGCGCCATAGGGAGCTCCTGTCCTGTTCTAAAAGAAGCAATATAGTTCGCTATGTATGTGCATTGAGTATTGGACCTTGAATAAGGTGACAATCAAGAACAAGTACCCTGTTATGAATGTTGCTGATCTGCTTGATAGGCTTTGCAAGGCAACCTTCTACACGAAGCTGGATCTAAGGACTTGGTATTGGCAAGTTAGGATTGCAGAGGGAGATGAGCCTAAGGCTGCGTGTGTGACGTGCTATGGGTCTTTTGAATTTCTTGTAATGCCGTTAGGGCTCACCAATGCTCTGACAACTTTCTATAATTTAATGAATGGTGTCTTTTATGAGTATATTGATATCTTTGTGGTTGTTTACTTGGATGATATTGTGATCTATAGTGAGACATTGGAGGATCATATAGATCATTTGAGAGCAGTGTTCTTACGGCTTAGAGAACACCAGCTGTATGTCAAGAAGGAGAAATGCGAATTTTGTCGCCAAGAAGTGATGTTCTTGGGACACTAGATTAGCAAAGGTTATATTTGAATGGATAAGAGGAAGGTGAAGGCAATTGTCGATTGGCCTGCACCAACCAAGGTGTCTGAACTATGGTCGTTCCTTGGCCTAGCCAATTATTATCTCAAGTTCATCAAAGAATATTCCAAGAAGTGTAATGTCTTGACTGACTTGCTAAAGAAAGACCAGAAGTGAGACTGGAATGGAGCCTATCAAACATTTTTTGAGAAGCTGAAGCATGCAGTATCTTTTGCACCTGTACTAAGACTGGTTGACTTCGATCTGTCATTCAAAGTGCACATAGATGCATTTGATCATGCCATTGGAGGAGTCCTTGTTCAGGAGGGACACCTTGTTGCCTTTGAAAATCGAAAACTGAAAGATGCTGAGCAACGATACTCAACACACGAGAAGGAAATAACTATTGTGGTACATTGCCTTGAAATTTGGAGGCATTATTTGCTGGGAACGAAGTTCACCGTCGTGACAGACAATGTGACAAACACCTATTTCAAGTCCCAGAAGAAGTTGACTTCCAAGCAGGCCTGATGGAAGGTATTCCTTACTGAGTTTGATTTTGTGTGGATGCGTAGACCCGGGAGGCAGAATCAAGTTGCTGATGCATTACGTAGGAAGGAGGTCCAGGACTATGTTGCTGCACTGTCCAGTGTGCAGATTGACTTCCTTACAAGAGTCAAAGAGCATGCCCAGATCGATGTTGCTTATGGCAAATTGAAGCAGCAAGTTGGCGAGGGTTTGGTGTGCAGATATTAGATTGATGATGGTTTGCTCTATGTCAAAGGTGGCAAACTTTATGTTCCTAGTGGAGGGGAACTGAGACTGGAGTTACTGCATGAGACATACGACTCCCAGTAGGTTAGACATCCCGGAATAAAGAGGATGCTTCATTATTGGTTCGTTCCGATTATTGGCCTAAGATGGAAGATAACGTTGAGGCCTTTGTTAGAACTTGTCTCATGTGCCAACTTGACAAGGTTGAGAAGAAGAAGGCAGTAGACTTGCTTCAACCACTGCCCATTCTTGACAGACCGTGGCAATTAGCCTTGATGGATTTTATATTCAACCTACCAAAGGTTGATGGCATTCGTTCGATCATGGTGGTGATTGATCGTTTTGCCAAGTATGCGGTGTTCATTCCTGCATCTCATGCTTACCCTACGACTATTGCTACAAAACTGTTTTACAAGAACATGGTGAGGTACTTTGATTTGCTGGAAAATATAGTCAGTAATCGTGACACCAGGTTCACTGGCAAATTCTGGTCGGTGCTGTTCAATGTCATGGGTTATGAGTTGAAGTTCTCTAAGCAAGTCATCCTCAGACTGATGAACAGACTCAGCGGATTAATGCCTTGTTGGAGGACTATTTGTAGCACTATGTCACTACAAGTCAAAAAAATTAGGTAGAACTTGTGGACACTGCCCAATTTTGCTACAACTTGCACAAATCTTCAGCGATAGGAATGAGTCTTAGTGATTTGGCTATGGGGCAGCAACCACTTACTCCTTAAGAAGTGGTGAAGCAGAGGACCGGAGAAAAATGTCTCGCTGCATATCAGTTTGCTCGTTCCAAGTAGGAGCTGCTTGACGAGGCAAATGACAGCTTGACCAAAGTTGCTCAACGAATTAAGAAGTATGTTGATCAAGGTTGCAGACCATTGGAATTTCAAGTTGGTGATCTTGTCTTGTTGAAATTGACCCTTGCGATACGGAAAAGGATCAACAACAAGGTAGTACACCATGGGCTTGTTCCCAAATATGTTGGCCCCTTCGAAGTGATGAAGAAGATCGAGAATGTTGTCTATCGCTTAAAGCTGCCGTATTGATTGAAAATTCACCCAACTTTTCATGAGAGTTTTCTGAAGCCTTTTCATGAAGACTTGCTGAATGCTGGAAGGAAACACGCCAGACGGGCTCCACCTATAACCACGAAATAGTTTGACAGAGAAGTCGATAAGATTCTGTCTCATTGGACCATGGGTTAGAGTAAGAAGAATCGCAAGACTAATTTTCTGGTACATTGAAAAGGTGGTTCTGAGGCAGATGCGAGTTGGGAAAAGGATGTGACTCTTTGGCAGTTTGAGAAACAGATTAAGAAGTATTGGGACAACCTCTCGATGAGGACATCGGGCTTTTCTGGTAGGGGTGGTTTGTTAGCCCCTTAGCTCGTTGGTGGCATTGGCATGTGGCTGCCTTGCCCAAGGGCGCTCATGTCCTAGCCAAATTGGGTTATACTTAGGTGAAGTATACTCTTGTGCAAAGTTGGAAAAAGCCCCATGCATGGCTGAGGGAGGCAGTCCATGCATGGGCACGTTGGACATGATTGGACATAATCAGTGGGCTAATTGAATACCCATGCATGGCTGAGTAAGGCAGCTCATGCATGGGCACGTAGGCACAAGAAAACATGCAAGCAAGGTAGCTAGATGGGTTGAATTGTGGGGCAATGCTATCTTGGAGGACTAAGCCATGGGCTGGGCATGGCTAGGCACGAATACAAGACAATCAGATGTTGAGGGCTCATGAGAAAGGCACATGCACAACATGTGAGGACGTTGTGACATGTGCCCTGTAGATGGTGGCAGTTCTGTGCAGTTGCTGGCATGTGCACAGTATGTGGAGTCTCTGTCATATGCACACATCATATAGGGAAGCTGCATGCAGTTGTTGGCTGGGTTAGACAACAATTGCAATTGCCTCTGCCATGACCAACATAATGGAGGGAGTGACAACCATTCTTAGTAGGATTGTGGGCGGATTTGAATTGTTATGCAGTTGCCTAGGCGGTTGGGCTTGTAACCGCCACTTTGAATATTATAAATAGGCATGGCTGAGTCTGTAGTGTAACCAAGAGAGTTGGACACGTTTTTGTAAGCAAACCCAAGACTGAGTTCCCTTATATTTTGTTGAGAAAGAAAGGTTTGGCCAATTAGCCTGTAAAGCTTGTGTGTTGTGTGTGAGTTTGCTTGCCTGTCCCTACTCTATTCGTAAGTGCATTTCTATGAGCGATTTGAGTGTTTGGTTGAGACTGAGTGTGGATCTTAGTGCCATCATGAGGCAGAAATTTGAGAGATAAATTTGACCCCGTGACATTTACTATAGTGATAAGGGCCAATTGTTAGTATTTGTGGTTCATAAGATTTCTCATTTTTAATATGTAGTTCCTCATACACCATGAAGATGCACTGCTCGGGGGGTGTAGGAGATAAGCAAACAAGCTCTCACTATCTATACTCATGGAGATGTGATCTGTTTCTTATGACATATTTAGCTTCTAGAAACAATCATTAGATCTCCAAAATTAATAAGAAATAAATGTACAATTAGTTGGGCCAAGCTTAGACATCCTTATTACAAAGTTAGCATCGTTGGTCGATATGCTTTCGGGTATGCAGCAATGCATGGAGGAGCATCATCGTCTTACGTCATAGAGATTAGATGTGTTGGATGGACGAATTGTATGGAGACTGCTCAACAAGTGGTCTTTGGATCTCTTACCAGGAGAGTTAGTTGAGTACACAAATTGATCAAGGGTAAGCAAATTGTTGGGGAGCCAATGGCAGTTGAGACTGATTCATATATCGAGCTTCCCTGACATGACAGAGGAGATGGTGGTAATGCAACCATTTGAGTTGTAGCTTTTAGAGACTTATAGTGTAGGTCATATGTGAGCTTGAGAGTGTCTTTATATTCATTCATGACATATACTAAAGTACTCATTATTTTTCCTTCTTTGACTTTTATCTTTTGTTGATTTTTATTTGTTTAGCTTATTTTTTTTTGGTGACATACTCTTGGTCTTATTCTTGATTTTCTATCATATTTGACTTTGAGTTATATGTCTCATTCGTCCTTTATTTAGTTTACTTGCATAATTTGGCTAGTTGATGTGCATTCGTACATTCTTGTTATATTATAATTTTATGTCATGATTGTTATAAGTCATCATTACATTGACAATGATAGCAGTAAGATAAAGATGTGTTGGGTAACTTGATTCTGTGACATGCTGGTTGCTTGTTGTCATTGGTTTGACATTTGTAATTAAAATAGGGAGAATATTTTAGGTACATATTGGAGAAATCAGGGAGATTGATTATTAACTAGGATAGATATGTTGTGTTGCATGTGAACATAGAAAGAGGGAGTTTGTTCAAATACTTAGGGGGGGAGTAAATTTACAAACTCAATATAAAGTCAATTATTTTACTTGTTTATTTGTCACTTGTTATTTGACTTGTGAACATCAATTAAGGGGGAGAACTTGATGTATTTTATATTGATAGATCAATAGGTTTTCAAGTATATTGTGCAAGTTAATTTCTAACATGATGTGACATCTCCCTTTCACCTTTCACCTTTCACACTTGTATTTGAATCAGTTGCTTCAAAATTCTCAAACATCAATGGTTAATGGTTGTAGGATAGGATTGTGTTTCAGATTTCACTACTACCACGCAACACAGGTCGAAGATAATGGCCCCTCAGTTGCCAGGTTATGAAAAAAGGCCTTTGGTCATTAATATATTAATTGATTAGGAGATATTATTTTATAATTTTTATAATTTGTGTTCTAGCATGAGATTAAATGTTTGTTTCTCTCTAAATGAAGGTTTGCTTTTTGGAGAGGAAGTGTAATTGATATGGGAGGAATAGGAAAATAGGTATGAGTTTTTATGTGGTTTTTGTAAATGTATGCAGTTAAGAAGCACGGATTCGAAACATGGACACACTGACATGAAATTGTTCAAAAAAGTAGTGGATGGACACGTTTGTATTCCCTATCAAATAATATTTTTGCCTTTCAAACATTCACTCCTTTTGTTATTTGAGTCCATGTAAGTTACTGAATTTCTACATTTTTCTCCTGGATCTCACTCATTTATTTTCACTTTATCAAACTTCAGCCCACAAAAAATGCAGCCTCCCATTTATAGTTTTCAGTTATTAATAACTGGACTTGCATCTCTCTCTCTCTCTCGTGTTGGAAAAAATGATTTTAAATAAGTTTATTTGAACAACTTAAGGCTTAAATAAAAGTGAGACTTGTTAGAATTGATCAACCAAGATAAGAAAAAGAGAATAGAGAAGAGAATGAGAGAAAATATTATTAGACTCAAACAAGTCTGTAATTGTCATTAACCTAGAAGTATACAAAGTAGGCCTTATATAGTAGAGCAACACAACATAAAGAAAATGCTTAAACTACCCTTAATACTAATACTCTAACATCCCCTCTCAAACTCATAAAATGGTAGAAAACATCAAGAGTTTGCCAAGTAGAAATCGAAAAAGTGCTATGGTGTGAGATTTCGTAAAGAAATCCACTATCTGCACGGTGGAAGGAAGAAAGGGGAGAGTGACGGTGCCTTGCTGAAAATGATGATGCACAAAATGACAATTACTCTCGATGTGCTTTGTGCATTCATGGAAGACCAAGTTGTGAGCAATCTGAATTGCAGTAGTGTTGTTGCAGAACATAGGAGTAGGAGAAGATATCAAAATGCCAAGATCAGCAAGATGCCATCGTAACCAGACTATCTTAGCTGTGATAGATCTTATAGCACGATACCTAGCTTCAGTAGAAGGACGAGCAACAACAATTTGTTTCTTGTTTTTCTAGTAAATAAGAGAATTCCCAAGAAAAAGACAAAAATTAGTGGTGGACTTGTGATCCATAGAGTCACCAGCCTAGTCTGCATCGGAGTAAGCCTTGAGTTCCATAGATGAGGAGTGAGAAAATAATAAACTTTGATGTAGAGTACTACAGAGATATCGAAGAATACGAAGAACAACAGCCCAGTGAACAGTGGTAGGTGAGGCAACAAAGTGACTCACAATATGAATAGCATAAGAGATATCCGGACGAGCGACTGTAAGATATACAAAACTTCCAACAATAGTACGATGGAGAGTGGGGTCAGAAAAAAGAATAGCATCAAAAGAAAAGTAACAAACATTGAGCTCTAAAGGTGTTTTAACTGTTCGATTATCTAATAAACGGGCTCGTTGAATAACATCCGAGGCATACTTGGATTGAGAGAGAAGATAACCTTCAGGAGATGAAACAATCTCAATGCCCCAGAAATACCTAAGTTGCGCCAAATCGTTCATCTCAAAATGATCTTGCAATTGAGTTTTCAATAAACATATACCAGTAATGTCATCACCCGTAATAATTATATCACCAACATATGGTAAAAGAATAGCAGAACCTAAGGAAGTAGACCGTAAAAAAGAGATTAGAATCATGGTCATTGGCGCAAAAACTCAAGTAAAAAATAATCAAAGAAAATTTGGCAAACTATGCCGTGAGAGCCTGTTTAAGGCCATATAAAGCTCTATGAAGTTGACATACTTGACCAGGACAATGACACAGGCTAGGAGGAGAAGCCATAAAAACCTCTTCACTTAAATCTCCATGAAGAAAGGTATTTTTCACAGAATGACAACAACTGTAATCACGGTGCGAACAGTGATCATCTTTGCAATAAGGGCAAAAGTCTAATCATAGTCTAGACCATACTCTTGAGCAAAATGCTCAGCTATATTCCACTGAACCATCAGACTTGATTTTTATCTTATAAACTCACTTACAACCAATTGTGCGTTTACTAGGTGGTAAAGGCACTAGCTCCCAATCTTTTGTCTTATATAAGGTAGATAACTCCTCATACATAATTATTTTCAAAGTGGATCAAGTAAAGCCTCCTTGTAGGAGGTGGGTTTAGATAAGGAGTGAATAAAATTTCGAATTCAGAAGAATAACAAGTGTTACTCCAACCAAACCTGTCTAAACCACAGTGTCTGAACTTGATTGGGTGGCAGAAGGAGAAGGGGAAGGCACCGCATCTGTAGAGGAGATAGCTGGAGTTCTGCGAACATATATATGCACAATAAGGGGATGAGGGACAGTCAATTCAGAGGGAGAAAGATCTAACACAGTTAAATCACTCACATATGTGTCATGAGGAACATCAGTAGGAAAATGATCAATGTATAGTAGATCAGATTTATTCAGTGGGGAACAACTAGATGAAATTGAAAAGAATGGAATATGCTCCATAAAAATAACATGGTGAGAGACATATAGTTTGTGGGTAACAGGATCATAGCAACGATACCTTTTTTGACCCTCAACATAATTAAGAAAGACACATAAAGCTAAACAAGTAGAAAGTTTTGTACAAAGAACACTAGGGAGAAAAACAAAGTAAATACAACCAAACACATGTAAAGAAAAATAGCTAGGTAGCTTACCACTCAAATTTTCAAATGGGGAGACGCCTGAGGTAAGAATAGTAGGAATTCAGTTGATCAAATGAACTATTGTATGAATTGTTTCCCCCAAAATGAGCTGGAAACGTGTGTTGATAATAAAAGGGAGCAGGCTATCTCAAGAATATGACGGTGTTTACGTTCAACAACGCCATTCTGCTTAGATATGTCAGTGCAGGAGGATTGATGAAGTGTACCATCAAATTTCAACATATCACAAAAGGAAATAAGATTGTATTCACCTCTTTGATCACATTGAAAACATTTAATAACGGTGGAGTATTGAGTACGGACCATGTTACGAGACCCAACCGTACCTTGTATAATCATCAATAAATGAAACATAATATCTGGACTCTCTTTGTGTATGAACAGGAACAGGTTCCCATATATTAGAATGAATAAGATCAAATGGTGCAAGAGAACAAGTAACACTTTTATTGAATGGTAATGCATTAAATTTAGCCAACTTACATCCACAATAATCAAAAATGTCATGGCTTTCTAAACTACCAAAACTACTAGTAGAAGCTAAATATTTTAAATGAGAATGAGAAACATGACCAAGGCAAGAATGTCATAAATAAAAACTAGATGACGTTGGACTCAAATGAAAAGATGATAAATCAATAGTAGAAACAACAACATTGGGGACATGATGCTCCTCCAACACATATAGCCCTCTCTTTCTACGGCCTGTCCCAATCAGCTTCTTGGAGCGTGGATCCTGATCAATAAAGCAAGAGAAAGAGAAATGAACCAAAAATTCAGAGTCAAATAGTTGACTGATTGAAATTAAATTCAAACTAAGTTGAGGAATGTAATAGACATCTGAAAGTGTAAGGTGAGAAAAAATAATTGTCCCAACATCACCTAACGATATTTGAGAGCCATTAGCGGCAAGTACATCTACAGATGGAGGAGAAACAATAGATGTAAATCAAGAAGAATCACTAGTCATATGATGTGTGACACCTTAGTCAAAGACCCAGACAATTCAAGATATACATGAAGGACCCGAACTGAATGAACCTACAATGGGAGAAATTGTAAGAGCACCAGGCTTATAGAGAGAGAAAAACTTCTGTAGTTGATCTGCAAACACAGTCAGGCTAGGAGCTGATGAGGCAGACTCATCAACTGGTGATGCAACGGCTGTTGTGTGATGATCTCTGGACTTAAACGACTAATTTTGAGACCCCTATGCATTCCTCTTCACCAACTTAGGACATTGAGCCTTTAAGTGACTCTTTTCATGACAGAAACTACACTCATCAGAAGTAGCTCGACCTCAATACTTATTTTGGGAATTAGATGTCACTTTGGAAGGAGTAGCCAATACAGTTTGATTCAGCAATGAAAGAAGATCCTTTCCAGAAAGGGTTTTAAGGTGAATCCCTTCAGCTAAGAGATCATTAACAATTGCATCTACTGAGGGGAGTGGGTGACGATAAAGAATGGAATCACAAAGTCCCTTAAAGTCATCTCTAAGGGCTATCAAAAATAACACCAACCTCTACTCCTCTCTAAAAGTGCGATATATCTGATTAGTGCTCAACTCAGTGGGTTCAATAAATGCTAACTGATCATAAAATTCAGTCATAACTGAATAGAATTCTTGTATGTTTTTGTCCCCTTGACGCGCCAAATAATCCCAAATTTCCTTGGTTGTGCTAAACTTAGCTGGATGAACCCCAATAGTTTGATCAACTGAGTAATTAATCTAGGTGATAATTTTTGTATTGTTGATATCCCAAGTGCTCTTCAAATCAACATACTTTTTTGCCTTAGTATTAGTTGGAGCCTGGGTAGCGCCATTAATATAATTCCACATGTCTTTCCCCTACAATTTTTTTTTGTTCATAACATAAGTTCAATAAACATAATTGCCACCAGTTAATCTCTCACTAATGGCTTGAAGGGAATCGAAATTTCCACTTGGCATAGGTCAATAAAGGAGTAGCACTAATAATTATCTAAGATATTCTCAGTAGGCAGTTAAATGAACTAGTTATCTCACTAATAGTCAAAATTACCTCAATCTCATCCCTTAATACTACCAAGCAACAACTTCATGAAACACTCACAAACAAGCAGAAGAAAACTATGAAGTAGAAGGAACCCAGAACCACAAAGGAACCGCTACGATTGAAGACAAAAACAGGAGCAAAAAAAAACCACTATCGATACCCTATGTTGGCTACAATTCCTCCAAAAAATCCTCCAAAAACTTCGGGTCCCTCAAGAGGTGATGAAGAAGACTTAGTCGTACCTCTTAGAGACGATTTGAACCAGAAATTTAGAGAAAAAACCCTAATTCTGACAGAGCAAAAAATTTTAGCATATTTTCCCGAAAATATTCAAAAAATAGAAACAACTACTAGATGAGGTCAAAATAAAAAACGAAGCACTTCAATGGAAAGCCCATGCAAAATCGAGTCGAATGGTGGTATTCAAGATCCAAAATGGGTGATGTCAACATGACATCATCTCTGGCGATGTTGACGTCAGTTTCTTGCAGCAAAATAAAAAAAAAACTAGTCTTTTTCCTTTTTTTTTTTTTTTTTTAAATTTTGGATCATAACTGCTCTGATACCATGTTAGAATTGATCAACCAAGATAAGAAAAAGAGAGCAGAGAAGAGAATGAGAGAAAATATTATTAGACTAAAACAAGTCTGTAATTCTCATTAACCCAGAAGTACACAAAGTAAGTCTTATATAGTAGGGCAACACAACATAAAGAAAATGTCTAAACTACTCTTAGTATTAATACTCTAACAGGACTCACACCTCAAAATCCACAAGGAGATGAATGTCGTATGTTTATTTTTTTAAAACCATTAAGTATTGAATGAGAATATATATTTGAAAGTGATCCATTCAAATTGATGAAATGAACTAAGATTGGAGTAGTGGAATAAGACTTGTCCCACATTGAAAGAAGACCAACATTTTGTTGAGTTAATATATTCCTAGTTGATTTTATGAGTTTGGCTCTAAGGGTTACTATACTCTTGTGAGCGGAGTGAGCGCCTACACTACCTTGGTTACCACACGCCTCGCCCTAACCTGGCCAGGCTTGGGTTAATCTTTTTTGAGAAAATTTATTTAGGGCGGTATCGGTTATAAGTCAAACCAATCAGATCTGAACGCGGATTGTAATTAACTACATCTGTTCTCTAGAGGTGCCTTCTCCTTTTGGTTGATGTTAAGGATTAAAGGTGTGTCTCTTCGATCGAAACATGTTCAACAAACAAGGATGTCTTGTGCATTTTCAGGTGATCTGAACAGACATGAAGGGTCTACAAATAGATTGCCTCATTGTCATTTTCAATCCATCCCAATTCTAAATTTAGTATTTTGAGCTTTCTCTCTCTCTCTCTCTCTGTGCATATTGTTGCATTAGTCTTGCTTGTTCAGTTCAAGTATAAATACAAAATTTTGTTCGTTGGAACGTTGAAGATTGAAGTGTTATATTTTCAAGAATGAAATTCGTTCTATCTTGGGAGACAATTGCTTGTCAACCTTAAGCACCGAGAGAGAGCAAATCCGTCTTAAAGAAATTGTGATTGCATAAGACTTGAATTATATTTGATTTTCTGAATTATTATTTCTATACTTGTTGTTCTGCGTCACTATAAGTGTATTACTGTTTCTGTTTTAATATTCTTGTTTATTAAATTAGTCCACATATAACAGTATACTTAGTAATTTAGTTTTTTAATACAGTAATTAGTAATTAANAGGAGCAAAAAAAAACCACTATCGATACCCTATGTTGGCTACAATTCCTCCAAAAAATCCTCCAAAAACTTCGGGTCCCTCAAGAGGTGATGAAGAAGACTTAGTCGTACCTCTTAGAGACGATTTGAACCAGAAATTTAGAGAAAAAACCCTAATTCTGACAGAGCAAAAAATTTTAGCATATTTTCCCGAAAATATTCAAAAAATAGAAACAACTACTAGATGAGGTCAAAATAAAAAACGAAGCACTTCAATGGAAAGCCCATGCAAAATCGAGTCGAATGGTGGTATTCAAGATCCAAAATGGGTGATGTCAACATGACATCATCTCTGGCGATGTTGACGTCAGTTTCTTGCAGCAAAATAAAAAAAAAACTAGTCTTTTTCCTTTTTTTTTTTTTTTTTTAAATTTTGGATCATAACTGCTCTGATACCATGTTAGAATTGATCAACCAAGATAAGAAAAAGAGAGCAGAGAAGAGAATGAGAGAAAATATTATTAGACTAAAACAAGTCTGTAATTCTCATTAACCCAGAAGTACACAAAGTAAGTCTTATATAGTAGGGCAACACAACATAAAGAAAATGTCTAAACTACTCTTAGTATTAATACTCTAACAGGACTCACACCTCAAAATCCACAAGGAGATGAATGTCGTATGTTTATTTTTTTAAAACCATTAAGTATTGAATGAGAATATATATTTGAAAGTGATCCATTCAAATTGATGAAATGAACTAAGATTGGAGTAGTGGAATAAGACTTGTCCCACATTGAAAGAAGACCAACATTTTGTTGAGTTAATATATTCCTAGTTGATTTTATGAGTTTGGCTCTAAGGGTTACTATACTCTTGTGAGCGGAGTGAGCGCCTACACTACCTTGGTTACCACACGCCTCGCCCTAACCTGGCCAGGCTTGGGTTAATCTTTTTTGAGAAAATTTATTTAGGGCGGTATCGGTTATAAGTCAAACCAATCAGATCTGAACGCGGATTGTAATTAACTACATCTGTTCTCTAGAGGTGCCTTCTCCTTTTGGTTGATGTTAAGGATTAAAGGTGTGTCTCTTCGATCGAAACATGTTCAACAAACAAGGATGTCTTGTGCATTTTCAGGTGATCTGAACAGACATGAAGGGTCTACAAATAGATTGCCTCATTGTCATTTTCAATCCATCCCAATTCTAAATTTAGTATTTTGAGCTTTCTCTCTCTCTCTCTCTCTGTGCATATTGTTGCATTAGTCTTGCTTGTTCAGTTCAAGTATAAATACAAAATTTTGTTCGTTGGAACGTTGAAGATTGAAGTGTTATATTTTCAAGAATGAAATTCGTTCTATCTTGGGAGACAATTGCTTGTCAACCTTAAGCACCGAGAGAGAGCAAATCCGTCTTAAAGAAATTGTGATTGCATAAGACTTGAATTATATTTGATTTTCTGAATTATTATTTCTATACTTGTTGTTCTGCGTCACTATAAGTGTATTACTGTTTCTGTTTTAATATTCTTGTTTATTAAATTAGTCCACATATAACAGTATACTTAGTAATTTAGTTTTTTAATACAGTAATTAGTAATTAATTTTAATTATATACCTACATTGGATAACATCTCTTTCTCTCTCTCTCCCTCTCCCCCTCCCTCTTTCTTTCTCTCTCGCCTCCACTCCTCTTTTTCAGTCTAGCTTTGAATAGAGACCCATATTAGCTACCTCTTGTAGTCAACACCTGGCCTTCTCTCATATCAGCACATCATTCCCCATCTTTGCCTTCTCACCACCTGCAAAGTTTCACTCCTTTAATTACTCTATGTCATTGGAATAACAATGAGTTGATTTAGACCCGCTATTAATTCAATAACTATAATATATTAGATCAACAAATTAGACCCAAACAATATTTTTCTATAAAATATTTCACTGCAATGGCTAAATCATCTCTGCTTCTTCCCCTCGTTCTCTCTTTAATTTGCATCTATGCTTTTACTCGGGTATATTCTCACTCCTAGCTAGCAAGATTGGTACTTNCCAGAAGTACACAAAGTAAGTCTTATATAGTAGGGCAACACAACATAAAGAAAATGTCTAAACTACTCTTAGTATTAATACTCTAACAGGACTCACACCTCAAAATCCACAAGGAGATGAATGTCGTATGTTTATTTTTTTAAAACCATTAAGTATTGAATGAGAATATATATTTGAAAGTGATCCATTCAAATTGATGAAATGAACTAAGATTGGAGTAGTGGAATAAGACTTGTCCCACATTGAAAGAAGACCAACATTTTGTTGAGTTAATATATTCCTAGTTGATTTTATGAGTTTGGCTCTAAGGGTTACTATACTCTTGTGAGCGGAGTGAGCGCCTACACTACCTTGGTTACCACACGCCTCGCCCTAACCTGGCCAGGCTTGGGTTAATCTTTTTTGAGAAAATTTATTTAGGGCGGTATCGGTTATAAGTCAAACCAATCAGATCTGAACGCGGATTGTAATTAACTACATCTGTTCTCTAGAGGTGCCTTCTCCTTTTGGTTGATGTTAAGGANAAAGAGATATGAGAGAGAGATATATAAGAGAATTTTGTATCAAAATTGGCTCTGGTTTACTAAGAATGATTGAAGTCCTTATATAGGCATAAAAATTTCTTGAAAGAATCTTTGAAATGATTTCTCTTTTGACTTCTGATGCTGTTTTAACTCAAGTAACTTGCTTTTACTTAGGTGATATGTTTTTCACTTTTGCTTTTCGGTGGAAAAGGTGAAGTGAATCCCTTTTACTTAGGTGAATTCTGACTTTTAGGTAGGAGCATGTGACTTCTAGGCCCCTGATGTTGGCTAGAATCTGCTTTCGGTGGAAAAGTTAATTAAGTGAGTGACTAATGGCTGATTGGTGGCTTCTTTTTTGGTGGAAAGTAGCCTTGTTGCTGGATGATTCCATCAGGGTATGTAAAAGACAACTTTTATTTCGTTAGGTGAAGAAAGTATTGATTGAAGTCTTTCACACATAGTGATAGGAATCATGGGCTGGAGAGATCATAAACATCATTGGGGTCTTGGGCATCCTGAAAGGGATCCATAGACGGGCTGACTGATGCTTGTGATGTTGCAAAAGAGTTGTAATCTTCTTGTCCTACTGCTTGCTGGAACAGTTTCTATGCTAGCTCAATTAGCTTAGATGACTTCTTCTTATTTGTTTAACTTGAATCCTTAGAGGAGGATTTGATTTGCTTTGCTGGTGATGCCTGGACTTCTGGTGAAGATAACCTAAGGGCTGGCATAACTTGCTTGGCTGGTATGCTGGTGGTTGTTCTTGTAATCTTGACTGGAGTAAGAAATTTGACAGAAAATTCTTTTTCAACTTGGGCAGTAGTATGGTTGTGGTCAAATCTTGGCCACCATGTAACATAATATTGCCACACAACTGTGTTTGCTATGATACTATAATCCCACTTGCATATCCAAGGGACTTTATATTAAACTATAAATAATAATACTATTGGAAACTGACTCTCATGTTGACTAACCTTAAAATAGGAGGAGAAATAGGTAACTTCATCTTGAAGATCAACTGAAGGGTTTTCAAGCATCGGGCCGTGAACTTGCCACCACGGTAAAAACCAAGAAGGAACTTGGCTCTTGAATTCCTTACTGAATTGTATGAACCAGGAATGAGCGTAAGACTCATTCTGATAGAGGATCAGTTTAAACCATGACTTTTTATAGTCATAGTAACTAAACTGTTTGCTATGTCTTGGAAGATCTTGGAGTAAAAAAGGGTGAAATCTCTAATTTTTGGCTGAGATGAACTTTTGTATATATAAAGAATGATATATAATTTTGTTAAGATCATTCCTATCAGCAATAGGTTTGATAAAGATTAACTGGGTATGAAACAGGATATCTTAGTAAAACGTGAAAGTTTTCTGAGGATCCAAAGGGATAAAAGCCCATCTTGGTTAAAGATAAGCATTGACTAGGTCAACAGGGTTACTTAGATGAGCATAGACAGGTTCAATAGCAAATACGTTGTGTGTTGTTGGTTTCTTAACAAATTCGGTTTTTGGACCTTGGTATGTTGACTTTGATGAATAAGGATTGGTTAGTTGGCTAGACAAAACTAAGCACATGGGTTGGGCCATATATGGGCTAGAAGCTGATTATTGCTTGGCTTGATAAAGGCCTATGGTTGTGCCTGGGTTTACTAAAGAAGATTGGCATGTTGGTCTAACTGGGTTACCAAGAGGTTGGTAACGATTGACTATTTCAAGAGGTGATAAATGGCTTGACTTTGGATTTGGACTTGGTAATGCTAATTGTTTACTAGTATCCCTCTCGGGCTTTTCAGATGAAGTAGTGGGTTTACTAGGTTTCCTGTCCGTTATAAGGTTCCCACAGAAATTCACGAGTTAGAAAATTAGGGATGTAGTTATTACTGTCTTTAATATACTCGATATCAAAATTGAAAATACTTAAAATAGATTGTCATCTGATAAAACATTGCTTACTAGTAGTGTTTTGTACATCTTTTTTCAAAACATATTTTGCTAATTTACAATCTATTGTGATAAATTTTTTTGATTTAGTATATTATCCTGGAATTTTGAGATACACAGGACAATAGATAAAATCTCTTTTTTTATAATACTATAATTACTTTGTGCTTTGTTATAGATTCCAGAGTGGAAACAAACAATTTGTTATGAGGAGTTTGGATTGACTTTTTGGAGAAGGATACCACTGTAGCCAATGTTGGAGGCATCAGTCCGAATAATTTTGAAAGAATTTGCTGAGGGAATACCTAGACAAGACAAAATGTTGATATATTTTTTGACTTGTTTAACTATGAATGTATGAACAGAAGACCAAGGATGAGGATTTCTTTGAGTTTGTCATACAAAGGCTTGACTGTTTTTCTAAGAACTTGCTAGAAGTTTGAAACATAGTTTAAAGATCCTAAGAATCTTTGTAACTGTATTTTGTCTNTAAAAGCCCATCTTGGTTAAAGATAAGCATTGACTAGGTCAACAGGGTTACTTAGATGAGCATAGACAGGTTCAATAGCAAATACGTTGTGTGTTGTTGGTTTCTTAACAAATTCGGTTTTTGGACCTTGGTATGTTGACTTTGATGAATAAGGATTGGTTAGTTGGCTAGACAAAACTAAGCACATGGGTTGGGCCATATATGGGCTAGAAGCTGATTATTGCTTGGCTTGATAAAGGCCTATGGTTGTGCCTGGGTTTACTAAAGAAGATTGGCATGTTGGTCTAACTGGGTTACCAAGAGGTTGGTAACGATTGACTATTTCAAGAGGTGATAAATGGCTTGACTTTGGATTTGGACTTGGTAATGCTAATTGTTTACTAGTATCCCTCTCGGGCTTTTCAGATGAAGTAGTGGGTTTACTAGGTTTCCTGTCCGTTATAAGGTTCCCACAGAAATTCACGAGTTAGAAAATTAGGGATGTAGTTATTACTGTCTTTAATATACTCGATATCAAAATTGAAAATACTTAAAATAGATTGTCATCTGATAAAACATTGCTTACTAGTAGTGTTTTGTACATCTTTTTTCAAAACATATTTTGCTAATTTACAATCTATTGTGATAAATTTTTTTGATTTAGTATATTATCCTGGAATTTTGAGATACACAGGACAATAGATAAAATCTCTTTTTTTATAATACTATAATTACTTTGTGCTTTGTTATAGATTCCAGAGTGGAAACAAACAATTTGTTATGAGGAGTTTGGATTGACTTTTTGGAGAAGGATACCACTGTAGCCAATGTTGGAGGCATCAGTCCGAATAATTTTGAAAGAATTTGCTGAGGGAATACCTAGACAAGACAAAATGTTGATATATTTTTTGACTTGTTTAACTATGAATGTATGAACAGAAGACCAAGGATGAGGATTTCTTTGAGTTTGTCATACAAAGGCTTGACTGTTTTTCTAAGAACTTGCTAGAAGTTTGAAACATAGTTTAAAGATCCTAAGAATCTTTGTAACTGTATTTTGTCTGTGATCTCATCAGGGAATTTATCTGCAAATTGGATAGATCTACTGATAGGAATGATTGTTGACTNAAATAAAAAATGATTTGGCTATTTATTCAGAATATGGTTGTTTATTTTTGCATATCAGGCTATGATGGGTGTAAATATTGAGTTGGACTTCTTCATGGATACAGTAACCAATGGAAGAGTTTTAATATACTATGAATAGGCATATTGGACATGTGATATGAAACATAAAGATCAAGTTGTATGTTTGAGTTACAGAATTTTATTCTTATAAATAGAGTTGGGTATAATATAATTAATTATCAGATGATCAGTTTTCTAGTCAATAATAAATCGACATAGATTTTGGTCCATAGATGTATGTACGGTGTACTAAGGTGGGTATGATGTATTGAACCACATTATCTGTTTGTATTTTATTTTTATTCTTTTTCTTATCTTAAATTCCTATCTCTCAACTTATAGTGTTAATGATATTTATCTGTTTTACAAAAATAACAAAACTGAATGAATGAATAAAGTCTTAGCAAAATATTGTCATATAAATTTTATTTTTACCCTAAGAAGAGTAGAAATCACTTTTTNCCTTGGTACTCCTCTTTTTAATTCTGCATTTTTTAATGACATAGACAGTTGGATATGACCAAGGAGATTTGCTTTTTCTAATGATACCATTTTTGGGTAACTCAAAAATTTCTTTTTTTTACAAATTTCCATTACTTCATGGTTCGTTTGGATAGGTCTTGACTTGGTTNCATCTTTTTTCAAAACATATTTTGCTAATTTACAATCTATTGTGATAAATTTTTTTGATTTAGTATATTATCCTGGAATTTTGAGATACACAGGACAATAGATAAAATCTCTTTTTTTATAATACTATAATTACTTTGTGCTTTGTTATAGATTCCAGAGTGGAAACAAACAATTTGTTATGAGGAGTTTGGATTGACTTTTTGGAGAAGGATACCANCGTCACTAATGAAATTAACGTGGAAGAAGGGTTTACATTATATTAGATAGGTTTTTTTTTCTTAAAAAGGGTGTGATTGAGGTCATGTGAGTAACTCTCGGATGAATTTATAGAAGAGAAGAATGTGAATAGCATCAATGTGTTCTCTCAATGAGCATGGTAATTAGGGGTGTTCAAATTTCTAATTACTCATAAATTCCGACCCTACCCTATTCTACCCGACTCTATTGATCGGCTACCCGGAATAATCGAGTAAGCCAACAAAAGATTTTTTGGTATATATATATAGCAGAAGACATTCAATAATCAATTAAATAATTGATAATTACTCGTATTGACAAATGAAAACAAATTCAAATTACAATTAATTGAAAATAACTTACAACTAGTTTACTGAAAGAAAATCTCTTGCTGCATCATATGAAAGTTGGAGACAAAAAGAGATATGAGAGAGAGATATATAAGAGAATTTTGTATCAAAATTGGCTCTGGTTTACTAAGAATGATTGAAGTCCTTATATAGGCATAAAAATTTCTTGAAAGAATCTTTGAAATGATTTCTCTTTTGACTTCTGATGCTGTTTTAACTCAAGTAACTTGCTTTTACTTAGGTGATATGTTTTTCACTTTTGCTTTTCGGTGGAAAAGGTGAAGTGAATCCCTTTTACTTAGGTGAATTCTGACTTTTAGGTAGGAGCATGTGACTTCTAGGCCCCTGATGTTGGCTAGAATCTGCTTTCGGTGGAAAAGTTAATTAAGTGAGTGACTAATGGCTGATTGGTGGCTTCTTTTTTGGTGGAAAGTAGCCTTGTTGCTGGATGATTCCATCAGGGTATGTAAAAGACAACTTTTATTTCGTTAGGTGAAGAAAGTATTGATTGAAGTCTTTCACACATAGTGATAGGAATCATGGGCTGGAGAGATCATAAACATCATTGGGGTCTTGGGCATCCTGAAAGGGATCCATAGACGGGCTGACTGATGCTTGTGATGTTGCAAAAGAGTTGTAATCTTCTTGTCCTACTGCTTGCTGGAACAGTTTCTATGCTAGCTCAATTAGCTTAGATGACTTCTTCTTATTTGTTTAACTTGAATCCTTAGAGGAGGATTTGATTTGCTTTGCTGGTGATGCCTGGACTTCTGGTGAAGATAACCTAAGGGCTGGCATAACTTGCTTGGCTGGTATGCTGGTGGTTGTTCTTGTAATCTTGACTGGAGTAAGAAATTTGACAGAAAATTCTTTTTCAACTTGGGCAGTAGTATGGTTGTGGTCAAATCTTGGCCACCATGTAACATAATATTGCCACACAACTGTGTTTGCTATGATACTATAATCCCACTTGCATATCCAAGGGACTTTATATTAAACTATTAAATAATAATACTATTGGAAACTGACTCTCATGTTGACTAACCTTAAAATAGGAGGAGAAATAGGTAACTTCATCTTGAAGATCAACTGAAGGGTTTTCAAGCATCGGGCCGTGAACTTGCCACCACGGTAAAAACCAAGAAGGAACTTGGCTCTTGAATTCCTTACTGAATTGTATGAACCAGGAATGAGCGTAAGACTCATTCTGATAGAGGATCAGTTTAAACCATGACTTTTTATAGTCATAGTAACTAAACTGTTTGCTATGTCTTGGAAGATCTTGGAGTAAAAAAGGGTGAAATCTCTAATTTTTGGCTGAGATGAACTTTTGTATATATAAAGAATGATATATAATTTTGTTAAGATCATTCCTATCAGCAATAGGTTTGATAAAGATTAACTGGGTATGAAACAGGATATCTTAGTAAAACGTGAAAGTTTTCTGAGGATCCAAAGGGATAAAAGCCCATCTTGGTTAAAGATAAGCATTGACTAGGTCAACAGGGTTACTTAGATGAGCATAGACAGGTTCAATAGCAAATACGTTGTGTGTTGTTGGTTTCTTAACAAATTCGGTTTTTGGACCTTGGTATGTTGACTTTGATGAATAAGGATTGGTTAGTTGGCTAGACAAAACTAAGCACATGGGTTGGGCCATATATGGGCTAGAAGCTGATTATTGCTTGGCTTGATAAAGGCCTATGGTTGTGCCTGGGTTTACTAAAGAAGATTGGCATGTTGGTCTAACTGGGTTACCAAGAGGTTGGTAACGATTGACTATTTCAAGAGGTGATAAATGGCTTGACTTTGGATTTGGACTTGGTAATGCTAATTGTTTACTAGTATCCCTCTCGGGCTTTTCAGATGAAGTAGTGGGTTTACTAGGTTTCCTGTCCGTTATAAGGTTCCCACAGAAATTCACGAGTTAGAAAATTAGGGATGTAGTTATTACTGTCTTTAATATACTCGATATCAAAATTGAAAATACTTAAAATAGATTGTCATCTGATAAAACATTGCTTACTAGTAGTGTTTTGTACATCTTTTTTCAAAACATATTTTGCTAATTTACAATCTATTGTGATAAATTTTTTTGATTTAGTATATTATCCTGGAATTTTGAGATACACAGGACAATAGATAAAATCTCTTTTTTTATAATACTATAATTACTTTGTGCTTTGTTATAGATTCCAGAGTGGAAACAAACAATTTGTTATGAGGAGTTTGGATTGACTTTTTGGAGAAGGATACCACTGTAGCCAATGTTGGAGGCATCAGTCCGAATAATTTTGAAAGAATTTGCTGAGGGAATACCTAGACAAGACAAAATGTTGATATATTTTTTGACTTGTTTAACTATGAATGTATGAACAGAAGACCAAGGATGAGGATTTCTTTGAGTTTGTCATACAAAGGCTTGACTGTTTTTCTAAGAACTTGCTAGAAGTTTGAAACATAGTTTAAAGATCCTAAGAATCTTTGTAACTGTATTTTGTCTGTGATCTCATCAGGGAATTTATCTGCAAATTGGATAGATCTACTGATAGGAATGATTGTTGACTGTTGGATATTATATCCAATAAATCTTATTGAGGTTTGGAACAACTTAATCTTGCTAGAAGAGATGACTAGACCATNTGTTTTGAAGCATACTTTGTCCTAAAAAATATGCACATTTGGTAACTTGTATTTTATACTCATTTTACTACCATTGCCAGAACTGAGTATTTCAGCTGGTATAAGCGCTTTCTGAATGCAGTTTAAATCTGCACCAGTATCTATAAGAGCTATGACTTCTACCTCATAATCATTATTAATTATGATTTTAACTCTAGAATGGCATTTTTGGAGATTTAACTTATTGATTAAGTTTAACATGCTATCATTTTTGCTTGTATTCAAACATCCATCGTTAGATGACATATTTGTTACACCCAGGGGATCCACATTTGAGGTGGAGGTTATGAGTATCCGCTGGGAACATGTTCTGGTTGAACTATGTGCGCTATCTAAGTTTTTAGTTTCAGATTTTTCTTCAGATTGGCTAGAAGCTGAGCTTCTTGATTTGCTAAATTTATTTTTTGCTTTGAGAAGATTTAAAGCTTCTTCCAACTTTTTGTCTTGTAGTTTTAATTCTTTTATTTCATGCTTTAACTTGTTAACTTCTTATTGGAGGTCTTGTAAAGTTACTTCTTTCTTTTTATTCTTACTTAATTTCTCCATAGTTTTGTTATAACTAATTAACTGTTTTTCACCAAAAGATTGTCTAATATCTTTTTTGACAAATAAATCTGATTTTTTTTTAATTCTTTTAACTTTTAACTCAGGATTTTCAATCTTGCTAATGAGATCAATGAGGACATGTTCTTCCTCATTTTGCTTGATTACAACTCTAATTGTTTTATAACAATTGTCTTTATAACCTAGCTCAATGTCAAGTTCACAGGTGTGACTTGAAATCGACTAATAATCTGAAGAACTTTCAGGATTACTTGAATCATATGAACTTTCTTCATTTTGTCTGAGGTTACTTAACTTAGAGATGGTTAAGATCTTAACTTCATCTTCTTGAGTTAATTTTAATTGTTTTAACTTCTTTTTAAGTGGACATTCTGGGCTGATATGTCCTTTTTTGCCACAATTATAACATTCAACTACTTTAATATTCTTTTTTCCTGACTTTTTCTTATAAGTTTTACGCTTATAAGATTTTTATGTTTTTGACTTGACTTTCCTTAATATTCTTGTTTTGGAAAATTCTTTTTGTTTTTTTTGTAACAATGCCTACTTTTGTTGTAGGGTCTATGTGACTTGTGTTTCCTGTGGGATGGTGCTACTGAAGGGAGATCATATTGTTCACAGAAATCACCCATTTCATGCTTAACTTTTTTCTTATCATGTTTCATTTGTTTGTTAATTTTCATATCAATACACATTCTTAAACTTTCTTTTTGAATGTTACTGACAATGTCACCATAAGTTAATTGATCGTATTTGATGATTCCTTTAGGTTTGCTTAAAAGTTCTCTAATCTTATGTGCAAATAGATTAGGCAAACCATTAATAAAATTTTCTTTCCAAAAAGACTTACAAACTTGTCTAAGCATTACTATAGAGATGAATACATCTTTGTACCATTTGAAATCACTTAATGTTGTACATCTTAAGTTACTTAGCTGATCATAAATTCTGGATGCTATGTTACTAGGTGTTCCAACAAAATGTTTGATTATTGTGTAGATGAGCGTATTAATCCCATCCGGCTTTGCACTTCAAATTGTTTCATAAAAAATTGGAATATTTTCATCATCTACTTTAACAACATACCTAACACTGTCTCGTAGATCTTGACTGAGATAGTTATCCCACCAGTTTTTTGACATTCCTGTGAATCCAGAAGTGATTAGGTCAACTATTTATGGTTTAGTGTTATCTAGATTGTTAATATAACTGTTAATAACCATAGACATGTGATTAACTTTGGTGAGTATTTTTTGTTCACTTAGTCCATCTATGTTTCATTCATAGAGTTTGTTAGATTGTACTGAAAATTGGTTACTAATGTTCATTTCTTCAAATTGAAGATCAGGAGGTGTTGGCCTAGAATACCAGTTTTTTGTGGTACTGGTTGGATTTACTTTTGAAAATGTTAATTTGTTAAGATTTTGACTATCAAATTGTTTTTCCAATTCTTTGATGTTAGAATTAGAAGAACTTCTAATGCACTTGTTTCTAGAAACTTACCATCTTCAGAGGTTTGTTCATTTTGATTGATAGTGTTTATCTGAGATAGTTCTGCTTTAGCTTCCATCTTTTAGATAGCTTCTTCAATTTTTTGAAGTCTTTTTCTATTTTTTTATTGAAACTCCAAGTTTACTTTGGTTTTCAGGTAACTGAATTAAAGGTTTCTCTAATTTTTTACTTCATTTGATTTCATAAATTTTTGTTTCAATTTTATCTATCTGTTTACCAATTGTTGTTAGACATCGATTGGTAAAGTTATTCTACTCATTTATTATTTTTTCAGGTTCATTACCTAAAGGTAGCTTAAATGGTTAGGCTTTGACTTTAGAATTTTTATGACTAATTAATAAGGTTTCTACTGAAGGATGACTTGAAGATACTGTGGAAGCATTCTTTTGTTTTCATTTATGTTTTGTTATTACTTTGACTTATTTGTCATAGTTTTCTAAGTAATCAAAGAAATAGATTTCACATCTTATTTCATTCATAAACTTAGTCCAATTTTTCAAATATTCTTTGTTTTTTACTATCTTTATATTTGTTGTAAAACTCTCGTCTTTTAGGTTTATTTTCCTTAGACTTGAATTGATCATATAATCTGTCTACAACGATAATAAACGAATCATTTGATTTACTAATTGTAAGTAGCAGAGAAACCCAACAAAAATAATGAAGTGCAAGAACAATTGATTAAACTTGAAATAAAAGAGAATACAATACAAGAAATAAAGATTAAAAGTGAAATATAACTTACTACAAAGGAAATGGGTGAAGAAAATGCAACAATCAAAGCTTTCTCTCTCTAAAACTCTATCTTCTACCTTGGAAGCTTCTCTCTCTAAAAATGCTAAACTATGATGTGTAATGTGAAGAGTGTAGTGTAATTTTTGTCCTTGAAGCTCTATGGCCTTTGTGTTGACTGAATTCCATGATTTTCTCTCTCCTCTTCTCCCATGCCTCTTCTTCCAATGTTAGGCTTTTGTGTAAGGCATGGGTGTAGGTAGAACCTATCAGGGTAGGTGTGGGAGAAGCATATGTGGGCTCCCCAAGCACTTGTTTTGCTCAAATCTTGGTCTTTTCACCTTCCAAGCCATTGTCAAGCCCCCCTTCATCTTCATTGACTTTGAGCACTACGATGGGGGCTTAACTCACTCTATTTTCAACTCTTTGCCTGCAAACACATTGAAATCTCATTAATTGTTAGAAATATTGCAATTCCTCCCATTTTCACCACAAAAGTAAGCATAAAAAGGAGTGCAATTGCATACATGATGTGCAATATTTTGGGCTAATCAGTATCTTCAAGTCATCCTTCAGCAGAAACCTTATTAATTAGTCATAAAGATTCTATAGTCAAAGTCTCACCATTTAAGCTACCTTCAGGTAATGAACCTGAAAAAATAATAATTGAGTAGAATAACTTTACCAATCAATGTCTAACAACAATTGGTAAACAGTTAGATAAAATTGAAACAAAAATTTATGAAATCAAATGGAGTAAAAAATTAGAGAAACCTCTAATTCAGTAACCCAAAAACCGAAGTAAACTTTGAGTTTCAATAAAACATAGCAAAAGACTTCAAAAAAATGAAGAAGTTATCCAAAAGATGGAAGCTAAAGTAGAACCATCTCAGATAAACACTATCAATCAAAATGAACAAGCCTATGAAGATAGTAAGTTACCAGAAACAAGTGCATTAGAAAGTTCTATTGATTCTAACATCAAAGAATTGGAAGAACAATTTGATAGTCAAAATCTTAACAAAATATCATTTTCAAAAGTAAATCCAACCAGTACCACAAAAAATTGGTATTCTCTGCCAACACCTCCTGATCTTCAATTTGAAGAAATGAAAATTAGTAACCAATTTTCAGTACAATCTAATAAAATCTATGAGTGGAACATAGATGCATTAAGTGAACAAGAAATACTCAACAAAGTTAATAACATGCCTATGGTTATTAACAGTTATATTAACAATCTTGATAACACTCAACTATAAATAGTTGACCCAATCACTTCTGGATTCACAGGAATGTTAAAAAATTGGTGGGATAACTATCTCAGGCAAGATCTACGAGAGAGTATTAGGTATGTTGTTGAAGTGGATGATAAAAATATTCCAAATTTTTTATGAAACAATTGGAGAGCAAAACCAGATGGGATTAACACTCTCATCTACACAATAATCAAACATTTTTGTTGGAAGACCTAGTAACATAGCATCTAGTTTAAAACCTTGGTAAATTTGAACTTTTAAGAAAAATGGCAAAACGATAATTTGCACTGCGGTACGAGTTGAAAACCCGAATTTTTCTAGAAATCGAATGATGAAACGGACCTCACTATTGGATTTTTTTTTGTAAAATGTAGTTATCATGTCAATTTTCATCGAATTTTGAAATAGTCAAATTTTTTGCATTTTACGAGGCAACCAAGTGACAGGTGACCTCATAAACGAACCCGAAAAATAAAATTTCAAAAATTGGATAATAATTTAAAGTAAATTGAAATAAAAATATTTTGAACTTGAACTGGGATGACATTTAATCGTTTCAAGACAAAATCAAACCCGGGAATAGGGAACGTGTGACGCAATGAGGGCTAAGTGTTTATAGACTATAAAAAAGGGGGAAGAAAAATCAGATTTCTTCCCCATTTTCTGTTGGGTTCAAAATTGGAAAGAGGAAGAGAGGGAAAAAGTGAAAAACTCCACCTTCTCTCTACAATCTACGGAGATTTGTTGCTCAAATCAACTCAAGCCAAGAACAAATATTGTTCTATGCAGCGAGGGCTACAAAACTTACCAAGAAGGACAAATTTCACCAAAGTTCCAAAAAAGAGCTTGGAGAAATCAAAGGTTTTGGACGAGATTGGGGTTCTTGGAGCTTCCTAGCGTCTTACGCTTCAAGAGAGAGGGTTTTCATCCTAACTAGGTTTATTTCCAACCTAGGGTGATTATGTGAAATGGGTAGGTTGTTAGATGTATTTAACACTTGCCTATTGTTGTAAAATGGGTATTAGAAAGGAGTAGAATAAATTCTATCTTGAATTGGGTATGTAGAAATTACTTAATGATTAGGTGCCTTGAAGGTGTTTGATTAAATACCTATGTGAAATTAAGTATGTTTTGCATAGATTATGTATAACATGCTTGAGAAAATTTTTGTTGAATGTAAATGTTAATAAGCTTATGATATATTGACATTGTGATGATTTATGAAAAATTATATGCTTTGGATATAATAAGCCATGAAATGTGTAGAAATGTAGTTGAAATAGTTCATATGACATTCATTACATATGAATATTATATTGATATTGCAATTGTTCATTACATTGCATATGTACGGAGTCATAACATTCATGGGCAATTAGGCATGAGTGTGGGTGTGTGTGCATATTGTTGGATCAAACATCATCCTTAGTGGTTGGTAAGTGGGTTTGATACAGTCGGACCAAGGTTCAACAGAGTCGTACAATTGCATGAAAAACTTGTATCAAGTATAGTAAGAAGGGCTAGATACTCCCTTGGGTGTAAGACCCGGTTATTAATTTATACATTTCCGATGGTAAAAGTCCAAAAAAGTGTAACGGTGTACGGAACTGGCAATGAGATTCTAAAACCCGAATATCCAACAAAGACACATGATTTATTTTTTTTTTAAAAAAAGATCATTGGATGTGCAATATCAATGACAAGGGCTTGAATTGCCCATTTTTATATATACTGGCATTGCATGTGTTATGGGAGCCGGTAAGAGCTCAAGTTGAGTTGCATGAGTGAGTCTCGTATTATTTCATGACATGGCATGAAAAATTTCAATATTGAATTGCATATTCTTAATTGGAATGCTTTGTGAATTGTTGAAATTGTATGTGACATTTCATATACATCTAGGTTGAGGAGTAGTCTCTTTAGGAGATACCCTATTGAGCGTGACTCATCCTTTATGGGAAAAAATTTCAGATGCGGATTATACACCGGCGAATGGCTCACATTTGGAGACTCAAAGATGAAGAAAAGTCAAATTGTGCTTTTAAACCATATTTTGTAAAACGATTGTGAAATTTGATTTTGGGCATGTAAATCTTTGAAAATGATTGTAATAGAACATGTATGAACCATGTTTTATATGAAAAACTTCATTATACTTGTTTTGGATGAATATGGAATGGGTTGAAGTGGATTGAAAATCGAAAACAGGTGAAATAGACAAATCTGGACACACTGACTGGTAGGTTTTGAGCACACCTACCGATAGAAAGTCACTTTTTTTTGCGGTAGACGAATTTCAGTAGCCTTTTTCTACTGGTACGTTTTGAACACATGTGCTTGTAGGTTTTCACAGATTTTCTAAAAACAGGAATCCAATGCACTACTGCTACCGGTAGGTTTAAGAACACTCATACCGATAGGTTTTCTCAAAACTTTAAATTTTTTAAATGTTTCATTAGGCTCTTGGGCATTGTTTTCTCTTGATCAAAGGTGTTCTATGGGGGTGTAAATGAAGATAAGCTAATGTGTAAGAGACCACAAAAGTGTGGGTAAAATCTTGGTTGAGGGGATGGCATTGACATGATGTCGGGTGGTGCGACAGTCACTGGTATTTTCATGGGTTGACAGGTGGTCAACGGTTAACAAAGGACCTCTGGTTTTTGGGATTTCACAACTATAGTTCATGATCAGCTAAGTAGCTTAAGATGTCCAACATTAAGTGATTTTAGATAGTACAAAGATGTATTCATCTCAAGAGTAATGCTCCGACAAGACTGTGACAAGTCTCTCTGTAAAGAAAAGTTTATTAATGGTTTACATAATCTCTTTGCACATAAGATTAGAGAAGCAATAAGCAAGCCTAATGGAATCACCGAATATGACCAGTTAACTTATGGTGATATTATTAGTATCATTCAAAAAAGAAGGTTTAAGGATGAGTATTGATATGAAAATTAGCAAACAAATGAAAGATGATAAAAAAAAAAAGAAGCTAAATATGAAATGGAAGATTTCTGTAACAATATGGTCTCCCTTCAGTAGCACCATCCTGCAGGAACCACAAGTCACATAGACCCTACAATAGAAGTAGGCATTATTACAAAAGATGCAAAAAGAATTTTTTAAAACAAGAATATTGTGGAAAATCAAGTCAAAAACATAAAAAATCTTATAAGCATAAAATTTATAAGAAAAAGTCAAGAAAGAAAAATAGAAAAAGAAGTTGAATGTTATAATTGTGGCAAAAAGGACATATCAGCCTAGAATGTCCACTTAAAAAGAAGTTAAAACAATTAAACTTAACTCAAGAAGATGAAGTTAAAATCTTAACCATCTTTAAGTTAAGTAACCTCAGTCAAAATGAAGAAAGTTCAGATGATTCAAGTAATCCTGAAAGTTCTTCAGATTATCAATCGATTTCTAGCCACTCCAGTGAACTTGACATTGAGCTAGGTTGTAAAGACAATTGTTGTAAAACAGTTAGAGTTTTAACCAAGCAAACTAAAGAAGAGCATGCCCTTATTGATCTTATTAGCAAGATTGAAAATCCTGACTTAAAAATTAAATACATTAAAAAACTCAAAGATTTGTTTGTCAAAAAAAATATTAGGCAATCTTTTGGTGAAAAACAGTTAATCAGTTTTAACAAAACTATGGAGAAATTTAGTAAGAATAAAAAGAAGGAAGTGACTTTACAAGGCCTCCAATTTGAAGTTAACAAGTTAAAACAAGAAATAAAAGAATTAAGACTACAAGACAAAAAGTTGGAAGAAGCTTTAAATCTTCTCAAAGCAAAAAGTAAGTTTAGCAAATCAAGAAGCTTGGCTTCTAGCCAATCTGATGAACAATCTAAAACAAAAAACTCAGATAGCTCAAATAGTTCAACCAGAACATGCTCCCAGCGGATACCCATAACCTCCACTTCAAATGTGGATCCCTTGGGTATAACGAAGTTGCCAATTGACGATGGATGTTCACAAACAAGTAAAAATGATAACAAGTTAAACTTAATCAAAAAGCTAAATCTCCAAAAATGGCATTCTAGAGTTAAAATCATAATTAATAATGATTATGAGGTAGAAGTCATAGCTCTTATAGATACTGGTGTGGATTTAAACTGCATTCAGGAAGGGTTTACACCAACTAAGTATGATCACAAAACAATTGAAAAACTCAGTTCAGCCAATGGTAGTAAAATGAGTATAAAATACAAGTTACCAAATGTGCATATTTGTCAAGACAAAGTATGCTTCAAAACATCATTTTTCTTAGTACAAAATATGACATATAAAGTCATTCTTGGTATACCATTCATGTATCTGTTGTATTCTTTTACTATAGATATAGAAGGTGTGTCTACCAAACCATTTGGTCACTCAGTAACATTCTATGAAGCACGGATACTTCGTTAAGGTCGGCGTATCTGTATCGGATATTTTATTGGATACGTTACTCGTTGGATACTCAAGGATACGTATCCGATAATAATTAAATATTAGGATACTTCTCGGATACTTTTGTGTTCAAGCAATATATATAATTTTTGAATTAAATTTTTAACATTTTTTTCGAATTCACATACCATACAATACATTTACAAAAATTCATACTACTTCAAATGCACATGAGTATTTTTTAAGTATTATTTACAATTACATGTCAAAAGAGCAAAAAATAAATCTATTACATTATAATTTTAGCAAAAATTACTTCGAAATAAACCGATTCGGTAAATGTTAACTTTGATTCCTCTAATTAATCATTTCACTTTGTGAATATACCATAGTGATACGATATATATTTTCTTCAAACTAAATAGAATTACTAAATTTTTTTATTGTGTTAAAGAACTATCAAAATATATAAGAATTATGCTGATTAAAAATAATAAAAATATTAAATATATTTTATTATAGTCGTATTTTGACCGTACCCGTATCCTTCTTTTTTAGATTTTGTCGTACCACCGTATCCATATCATATCGTACTCGTATCCCATATCCGTATCCGTGTTTCATAGGTAACATTTAAATTTTTGACAAAACCTCAAGTCAAAAAATTAAAACAACTTAAAGATTATTCAATCTCTAAGTCTCTTAATTTAATAACCCAGAAAAGTAACCAAATAAAATTTCTTAAAGAAAAAATTAGTCACAAAAGAATTCAAGAACAACTAACCAATCCAATCTTAATCCAAAAGATTGAAAGGTTTAATGAAAAGTTCGAAAATGAAGTATGTTCTAACCTTCCTACTGCTTTCTGGCATAGAAAAAAACATATGGTAAAACTTCCTTACATCAAAGGATTTAGTAAACATAATATTCCAACTAAGTCAAGACCTATTCAAATGAACCATGAAGTAATGGAAATTTGTAAAAAAGAAAATTCTGAATTACTCAAAAATGGTATCATTAGAAAAAGCAAGTCTCATTGGTCATGTCCAACTTTCTATGTCATCAAAAATACAAAATTAGAAAGAGGAGTACCAAGGTCAGTCATCAATTACAAGAGTCTAAATTCTATATTAGAATGGATCATGTACCCAATTCCAAACAAACAAGATTTAAACAAAAGATTAAGCAATTCAGTGATATTTTTAAATTTTGATTTGAAATGTGGCTTCTTGTAAATTCAAATATCCCCAAAAGACAGATACAAAACTGCATTTATAACTCCTTTTGGACATTATGGATGGAATGTAATGGCCTTTGGATTGAAAAATGCTCCTAATGAATTTCAAAATATAATTAATGAGGTCTTTAACCCAGTTAGTCATTTTTTCATAGTTTACATAGATGATATCCTCATTTTCTCCAAGTCAATAGAAAAACATTGAAAACATCTTAATGCCTTCTTTGAGATAGTTAGACACAATGGTTTAGTTATCTCTTCTAGCAAGATTAAGTTGTTCCAAACCTCAGTCCGATTTCTTGGATTTAATATCCAACAGTCAATAATCATTCGCATCAGTGGATCTATCCAATGTTCAGATAAGTTCCCTGATGAGATTATAGACAAAACTCAATTACAGAGATTCTTAGGGTCTTAAAACTACGTTTTAGACTTCTACCAATTTCTCAAAAAAAAAAAAAAAACAGCCAAACCTTTGTATGATAAACTCAAAGGAAAATCTCCTTCTTGGCCTTCTGTTCATACATCCATAGTTAAACAAGTCAAAAAATATGTCAAGACTTTGCCTTGTCTTGGTATTCTCTCAGCAAATTCTTTCAAAATTATTCAGACCGATGCTTCCGACATTGCTAATAGGAATGATCCTAGCAAAATTATATATCATTTTTTATATACAAAAGTTCATTTCAGCAAAAAAATGGAGATCTCACCCTTTTTTGCTTCAAGATCTTCCAGGATAAAGCAAACAATTTAGTTATTATGACTACAAAGAGTCATGGTTTAAATTGATCCTCTATCAAAATGAGTCTTATGTACATTCCTAGTTCATACAATTCAGCAAGGAATTCAAGAGCCAAGTTCCTTTTTGGTTTTTACAGTGGTGACAGGTTCACGGCCCCATGCTTGAAATCCTTCTAGTTGATCTTCAAGATCAAGTTACCTATTTCTCCACCTGTTTTAAGGCAAGTCAACATGAGAGTCAGTTTCCAATATTATTATTATTTATAGTTTAATATAAAGTCCCTTGGATATGCAAATGGGATTATGGTATTATAGCAAATACAATTATGCGGCAATATTATGTTATATGGTAGCTAAGATTTGATCACAACCATATTATTGTCCAAGTTGGAAAAGAATTTTCAGTCAAAGTTCCTACTCTAGTCAGGATTACAAGAACAACCACCAACATACTAGCTAAGCAGGTTATGTCAGCTCTTAGGTTATCTTCACCAGAAGTCCAAGCATCACCAACAAAGCAAATCAAATCCTCCTCTAAAGTTTCAACTAAACCACAACAGAAAAAATCATCTAAGCTAATTGAACTAGCACAAAAATGCTCCAGCATGCAACAGAACAAGAAGATGATAGTTCTTTTGCATCATCACAAGTATTAATCAGCCCGTCTATGAATCCCTTTCAGGATGCCCAAGACCCCAATAATGCTTATGGTCTCTCCAGCCCATGAGTCCTATCACTATGTGTGAAAGACTTCAATCAATACTTTCTTTACCTAAAGAAACAAAAGTTGTTTTTTACACACCCTGATGGAATCATACAGCAACAGGGATACTTTCCACCAGAAAAGCAGCCACCAGTCAGCCACTCAATCAATTTTTCCACCAAAAGCAGATTCTAGCCAGCATCAGGGGCCCAGTAGTCACATGCTCCTACCTAAAAGTTAGAATTCACCAAAGTAAAAGTGATTCACTTCACCTTTTCCATCAAAAAGCAAAAGTGAAAAACATCTCACCCAAGTAAAAGCAAGTTACCTGAGTTAAAGCAGCACTAGAAGTCAAAAGAGAAATCATGTCAAAGATTCTCTCTAAAAATATTTACACCTACATAAAGACTTCAGTCATTCTTAGTAAACCACAACCAATTTTTATACAAAATTCTCTCCTCTCTCTCTCTCATATCTCTCTTTGTATCCAGCTTTCATATGATGCAACATGAGATTTTCTTTCAATAAACTAGTTGTAAGTTATTTTCAATTATTTGTAATTTGAATTTTCATTTGTCAATATGAGTAATTATCATTTGTTTAACTGATTATTTAACGTCTTTATATATATACATGTTAATCCCTAAAAATTAAAATTCAAAAATCTAAAAACCCTAATGTTTTATTGAAGTTTATGACTTTTTTTTTATATATAATGTATTGATGTTTATGACTTTCTTGTTGTGTTTTATTGTAATTGTATATATATTATCGAATATATTATATTTTTTTAGTGTTATTGGTTTATTGTGTTAGTTAATTAGTACATGTTACTTAATTAAATTATTAAAATGATCCAAAAATTAATAATTAAAATTATGTATTCACCCGACTTCCTAACTAATTGTTTTGGTTGGAATTCGGGTAGGAATAGTACATGATCGGGTAGTGTATGCCAAGAAAAAATTATTCCGTAAAATATCGGGTAGAAATATAAAATACCATAATTTCTACCCATAGGTAAGGGTGAACACTCCTAATGGTAATATTATGTTCTAAATAATGTTGCTCACACCAATTTTGTGCACCATCTATCTTGAAGTGGCATAATCAGAATCGTTGAATATCTCACAAATTCAATAGGATTCATTAATCTAATGGTCCATGTTAATAGCATTGGTTGTTTAGCTTTACCAAGTTAACAACAAAATAAAAAAAAAAAGCCAACATTTCACAGAAACACATTAATTGCTATAGTTGTAAATCCAGCATTTCATACTCAATTTTTCTTGAGCCAAAAGAGAAAAAAGACAGACTAATTGAAACTCACGTATTTCAATTTATGATGAAAAATTGAATAGTAGTTTGGACAAGCTTTACATTGCTATAAATTCATAACATTGATGGTGCAAATTGAAAATCAAAATATCTTTTAGGGTGCAAAGTGACATTAGCCCTCAAATATTTGTATTATTAGGTATTGTGCGTCCTTGGGTACCACTGCAAAAAACAATCGATATTGTACGAAAAATTGCTACTTTTTGAGGTCAAGTTATACTTTTTAAATGTGAAGTTATTACAATTTGATGTAACTTCATAATCGATCATGAATACTTTCTGATAGTTNCCTCAAATATTTGTATTATTAGGTATTGTGCCTCCTTGGGTACCACTGCAAAAAAAAATCGATATTGTACGAAAAATTGCTACTTTTTGAGGTCAAGTTATACTTTTTAAATGTGAAGTTATTACAATTTGATGTAACTTCATAATCGATCATGAATACTTTCTGATAGTTGTAACTTCAACTTTAAAAGACATAATTTGACCTCCAAAAATAATAACTTTACCTTTATAAGTCATAACTTCTATAATTTTTCTTTGTTTTTTTAAGAAAATTATAGAAGTTATCACTTATAAAGGTAAAGTTATTATTTTTTGAGGTCAAATTATACCTTTTAAAGTTGAATTTATTTTTTTGACTTACCCAAAAAAAAAAAAAACTTCTATAATTTTTCCAATTGTAACTTTTACTTTCAAAAGGTGTTACTTAACCGCAAAAAGTTATAAAGTTCAGCATAGTACCAATTTTAGTACCTTATTCTTCCTCTTTAAGGGTAGATTACCTATCTTACATAGTTGGGGGACCATACGTGGATTAATATTAGTTAATCTACCCTAATTAAATTTGAAAGAAAAATATTAGATTGAATTTGAATTCTTATAAAACTAATTTTACTTTCGAATCTTAACTGCTTAAAATCGAATCCATTGTTAAATTTTATATTAGAATCATGTTAGATATGGGTTAATGTTACGAATTGAAGTCCGACCTAAAATATTACAAACAGTGACATCTTAGTGAAGGGTTTAGTTTTATTCACTTTATGGCGGTTAATCAACACTATGAGATTAGGCTTGGATGGCTGAAGTTGACCCCGGCATTCAATAACTCAATAAAAAAGTATCAAAACAGGTGGGGAAAGAATCTCATTGCCCTCTCTCTCTCTCTCTCTCCCGCCAATTTTGGTGCAAAGCACAACTGAGGAACTGTAACGAGAATGGGTAACTTGCCATTTTTCAGAAAAATGTATCTATGAACAAGAAAGCTACAAGTAATGCAAGTATGGAACTTCATAATCAGGAGAAGTGATATGGTCCCCTATGTGGGTGAGAGAGAGAGAAAAAAAAAATGAGATGTGAGGCTGAAGATAGTAAATGTATTAGGTGTGAGGATAAGTTGTAAATCTACACGTCATGAGTTCGAATTTTTGCAATTCCTTGGGGCCTGGTTGTGGAGAATTTATCCCTCATGAATACCCTAGTCCGGACATTGACGACCTACATTTGACTGCAGCGGGTATGAGATTAATTTAGGTTCACATAAGTTTACCCAGACACCCTTGACCATTGAACCAAAAAAAAATGTGTTAGATGTGGTCACGTGTCCTACTAAAAAGATTGTTGTCGCTCAATTTTTTTTTTATATCATACCTTTAAGCACGGGTTATGGCTAATGCCAACCAAACTCTACTGCAAATTTTCTTAACACAAAAGAAAATCGACCCAAACTTACTGAATGTGAGTTTAGATTTAACAAATTCATGTCATAACTAAGTTTAATTGTCTGACTTTTTTAATAAACAAGTCTATATCAACCAACTGATACACAGGGTATAAACTCAACTATATGTGTGTTAAATACAGATGGATCATACATGAGTTAAACTCAACATGATACGAACCTAATATAAGACCAACATGATAGGAACCCAAGTTTTTATCATTGATGTTCAAGCCCCTCAAAACCCCACCACCACCACTTGTTTGGAAACAATGATCTGGTCGATGATGCATGTGATGTCAGTTTTTCACGTCATGTATTAACTCTGAACTTGGTGAAGCACACAGAATGAAGGGAAAAAAAACAATGCATTTCCCATATTTGTTCTTCATTAAAACCATAGATTCTTTTTGGGTGGTATTAGGAGAAGTGCATGTGAATCATTGAAAAAAAGCACCATTTAAGGTTAAAAGAATCCCCATCTATGGTTGAAAATTGAACCAACTTGAGAGTGAATCAAAACAGAAAATAATCTCGGAAGGAGGACTACCCTTGTCTTGAAGCCCTTGTTGTGGGATGTATCTATCACTATTATAAGCAGTCCAAAAGTGGGAAAAAAAAAAAAAAACAAGAACAGCCATTTCTCTGTCGCGTGTTGAGTTAGCCGGAGAGAGAATTTCCTGCGTTTTCAATAATTATTATTTTTTTTGCAGTGTGGTTTTGATAGAGTGCATTTATTTTTTGGGTGATTGATTGATAGTGGTGGCCATCAAGGGAATTGTGTTGTGTTATACACTTCGGGTGTATGGGAATCCTATTTGAATGGCGATATTTTAGTTCATGTTTGTGACATTTTTTGGTAATTAGTATATCAGAATACTATTTAACTACAAACCATCAACGTGATAGCTTAGTTGGTTTTCAGTTGATGGTGAAAGTCTTATCCTCCCCTAGTGGTAACAGGTTTTATGAATCAAATACTATTTGAGGGATTGAATGTTCAGCTTGCCCTTGATGGTGTTGTGGTAATAGACTCGACTATCCCAAGTCAGTAGTGTAAAACCAGATAGATTGAAGCATAGATTTACAATTGTAATTAAGAAAAATGGCTACTGGACTTTTTGGCCAAAACAACAATTATTAGAACTATGATGTGAGCAAAATAACTATGAATGTTGCAATCTAAAATTAGGAATAAAGCAGGCAAAAAATGGCTTAGATCATTAAAAATATAATATGCGGTTTAACTGAACACATAAAATATATAAACATACAATCTATATAAACCAAATAAATTGATTTTGAATGAGCTGCTCTGCGAGTTCAAGAGACGCATGATCACAGTCCTAAAGCAGTTGAGTCTCCCCATGTGAGGGTACTGACGGACACTAGTGACTCTGAGATTCAACCCAGACGCTCGCAGCAGTACCTTCTCAATGATCACGTCCACTGAAAGATTAAGGTGAATCTGACTCGAATCGAATTACCCAAAAACAAATATATATATATATATATAACTCGATGTTAGAAGAATATGAATATAAAAGTAAATGGAATATAGTGTGGGGTAGGCAAAAGACTACTAGTGTAGACTAGTATGGCCAAGCAAAGGTGAAATACATCTAAAGGAATAATATTGGAGGTTGAATTCTTTGTTCTCCAAAATGGTTTTTCAAAACCACTTATATAGCAATTTGTTTAATTGTTGGAACAGAAGTCTTAAGAACCACTTATATAGCCATTTGTTTAATTGTTGTAACAGAAGTCTTAAGAACCACTGATATAGCCATTTGTTTAATTGTTGTAATAGAAGTCTTAAGAATCATTGACAGCGCGTATATATCGAATACAAAAAAAAATTTCTTTAAAACCCCACAAAATGGAACTAGGGTTTACATTCGAGATTGCTCTAGATTAATTTCATCTCAGCACGAACACAAAATATCTAAAGATAGGAACAAAAAGTAGCTCGATGAACCTCACGTTTTTCTGTCGTATATCCTCCAACGCCAAAATTCGGATGCAGTGTGAGCTACAAGGGCCTTTGAACTTCTGTTCTCTCTCTCTCCCTCCCTCAAAACATGAGTAATCAAGATGATACTGATTTAGAGAGCATAAACGTCTATATGGGCTACGACAAAAATCGTAAGGAGAAATAAGGGTTGGGCTTCTAATGGACCTAGGATTCTTATGTTCAACCTAAAACAAACATTCTACAATCCATTAATAATAAGTTAGTCTACCAAAAACTCATTATTTATCTTTTGAGTCTTTTCTCAAAATTATGTTTCGAGCTCCTTATTATTAAATGCTTAATAATCTTCCTACATTTAAGATTACAGATGTCTATCAATTAAATAAATTACTGATAATTATATTTAATTGACTTTTTTATTACTTTAGACCTTACCATTCAACTTATTTGTCATATCAGATAATTAAATCTATCTACAGGGTTTGACATGGACAAAACTTATGAGTTTCCTCAAGAAGACGTCATCAACCCATTTAAATATTAGGACGTCGTTTCCTTTAATAATTAATTTTCACCATACAAATAATATCATCTCCCAATTTACCGAGCTTTATTGACTCAATATAAATCTCATTTTTTGATGAATTAAAGTGACAATCATTATATGTGCGTGAAAATTAAATATCTCGAGATTAAGAGTATAAACAANTTTTTGATGAATTAAAGTGACAATCATTATATGTGCGTGAAAATTAAATATCTCGAGATTAAGAGTATAAACAATCACAATAATTATGAGGTATTTATTATTTTATTCAATCAGTAAAAGATAACAACCTCAATATGAGTTTGTTTAATACACAAAGTGTACTAGTGCAATAATCTTGGACATTAAACAATCTCCTATATTCAAGATATACTATGCAAGAATATTATACTACAGTGATACTGATGATATATCCAATTCCAGCTAAGATTGTGAACCTATATTCATATTATACAAGGATTTGATAATCTGATTTTTTGTGCATAAGTCGAACTCTACACACTAGATTATCTACAATATAAAATATAAGATACACATGCATACAATATATCAAATATAATGCAAATATTTTGCTCACATAGATTATCAATAAAATAAAATAAAAAAACTCCTATTAATTAATAAAACGAGTTTCATTACAAAAATTAAGCTTTTAGTACATAACTCTATCAATAACCCACACACACAGCCTTTACAACTTCTGATCGTTTGGCCATAAAACCATCTTTAAGATGAGTAATTTTTATTCTTTAATATACACAATAAATGGGACAAAAATCTGAAATTGAATATTTAAAAATTTAAACTTAATTAAAGTGAAAATCCAATGAAAAGTTTTAAAAACTAAATTTTATTCTTACAATCCCCCACAAGTGTTTAAAACTTCAAAATATCTCAAATATTTTGTATATACTTTAATATAGAAAATATGAGGAACTATTATACTGTGCAACAGGTGTAGGTGTCTTCCAGACTTGAACCTCATTTAGTGTTGACAATCTCTCTCTGAAGGATCATAGTAACTAAAGGCTTGAACTAGACTCTTTGAACTAAAGTTCAACATGTCACACACATAGTGTCGATATTGGTCAAAATTATCGGGTCAGTGCTATTAATGGTCATGCACTTGATCTTGATTCTTATGGAAGTTTCTAGAGAATAGCCTAATTCTCATAGTCGTGGTCTCATGACTACTCTCACTTAGGTGAGCCCTCTAAGGGTACATGCGCACGATACCTTATAGGAGTATTTCTGCCTCGGTCTCATTCAGGGTATGAGTCCTTCCTTACCGTCACACTACATATGCATTTCTGTCATAGTGATGAATAGGAAAAATATCTCCTCTTGAATATTTCCTAAATAATAGTGCTAATGAGTTACATAGTATGAATAATTTATACCCATTGAACTTCCTTCATAGGGTCCCCAATCACAGAAGTTGGGTTACTTTCCTAAGGGACCCCTTGCGGGCTTAAGCCCATCCCCCTCGATAGTTATGTTACTACTTTTCTCGAAAGCCATTTAATTAACTAATCAGTTATATTTAGCTCAGACTTTACAATATCTAGTGAGATTATGTTTTTACTTAGGATTTTCTTTATTGATTTATATCTCACTTGTATATGTCTATTCATTTTTTTTATTATTATGATTTTGCTTCACAAGTTCAATCACTACCTTACTATC
>CAUOFW020000948.1:347235-373803 GCA_963454935.2 Ilex paraguariensis | reverse complement strand
AAAGGCGGTGTCTACAGTCTTAGGACCTTTTTTATTTCTCTTTGGTTTTGGAATAGCCACCTTAACTAAACACCCCCACATTTTCATGATACTAAGATTAGGAACTCTTCCGTTCTATATCTCATATGAAGTTTTTTCATTGTCTTTAACATATACTCTATTCAAGATGAAACAAGCACTAAGTATAGTTTTCTCCCACAAATTATTAGATAAGGCAGAACTAATCAACATTGAATTTACCATATCCATTAAGATTCTATTCTTTCTTTCGGCTACTCTATTTGATTGAGGGAAATAAGGAGGATTCATTTCATGTATTATTCCATGTTTTTCACAAAAATGTATTTAGGTCGATCAGAGTATATTCACCTCATCTATCGAACATTAGTTTTTCACTTTTCTCTCTAATTGATTTTCAACCTCATGTTTATATCATAAACTTATTAAATAATTCATATTTAGTCTTGATAAGATAGATATAACAATATTTAGAACAATCATCTATAAAAGTCACAAAATATTTATTTTCAGCTCTTGTNTAGTCTTGATAAGATAGATATAACAATATTTAGAACAATCATCTATAAAAGTCACAAAATATTTATTTTCAGCTCTTGTTGGCAGTTTACTAGAATCACATACATCACTATGTATAAGTTCTAGAAATTGGGTATTCTTTTCTACACTCTTATGAGATTTCACACTTATGTTTAAAATCTACATTAGATTTGGGAATAAGGTTGAGATCCATCATCCTTTTGATTTTCCTAAGGCTTATATGTCCTAATCTTTTATGTGATACATTGCAAGATTCAACATTGAAAACTTGATGAAAAACTTCATTAGCTNGACAGTTTACTAGAATCACATACATCACTATGTATAAGTTCTAAAAATTGGGTATTCTTTTCTACACTCTTATGAGATTTTTTAGTTTGTTTGGCTTGTACACAAATTTCACACTTATGTTTAAAATCTACATTAGATTTGGGAATAAGGTTGAGATCCATCATCCTTTTGATTTTCTTAAGGCTTATATGTCCTAATCTTCTATGTGATACATTGCAAGATTCAACATTGAAAACTTGATGAAAAACTTCATTAGCTTTCGAAAGTACATTCAATTTAAATAAACTATCACAAACATATCATTTGCCAACAAATACATCATTCCTATTTATCTTAACTTTATTTGACTTCATTACAACCTTATAACCTTGTTAGACTAAGGATGACCCACTGAGTAAATTTCTTCTAACTTCAGGTGCAAAACCCGAGCATGCATGTGGATGAAAAAAAAATATAGGCACATATTTATAGTGCATGTTTTAATAGGTTTATAATTATANCGATTTATCTCAACTTTATTTGACTTCATTACAACCTTATAACCTTGTTAGACTAAGGACGACCCACTAAGTAAATTTCTTCTAACTTCAGGTGTAAAACCCGAGCATGCATGTGGATGAAAAACAAATATAGGCACATATTTATAGTGCATGTTTTAATAGGTTTATAATTATAAAAATAAAATAAAATTGAGTTATTTACGAAAATACCATTGCATGACATTTGTTTCCAAGCTGCTGCCTGGCAACACAAGAGGAGTTCTCCTCAGCCTTCTCCATGACTCTAGATGTGTTTGAGGAGGTGTTAAATACTTCAGCAAGTCTCTGGATAAGGGAGAACCGCCAAGAAAGGAGAAAGGGAGAAGAGAGAAGCTAGAAAGAGAAAATTAAATTTGAAATTTCGGATTTGTGGAAGAAGCTACTTTGAACAATTAAAGGTATGCTACTAGGCTAATTTGAGGGCTAGGAATCTCCTGGTATCATTAGAATTCCATATGATGTACTCCAATTGCTCGAATTTATGTTTTAAATTTTCAAATTCTAGGTTTTTATGAAATGGGTTTTGAGTTTGAGGTTATTTTGGTTAACTTGGTTGTCATGACTGTGTTTTGGGGAGGTAGAGGAGTATTTTGGTGGTTATTTCAAGGCTTGCCATGGTCGGAGGTGATGGGGTGGTGGTGATGAAGTTTTGGTCATGCTGGATTTTTGATCTCTTGGTTTTAGGGGTTAAACTTCGGAGGGAAGGTTGTTCCTAGCTAAAATGGACCTTAGGAATCCATTGGTGACCTTAGAAATGGATTTAAAAGTTGTTAAGATGGTTAAAATGCAAGTTGCAGGTCTGGCCATAAACTAAAAACCTTATTTTTGGGTTACTATTTTTTATGGGTTTAAACATAATTTGAAGCTTGAGAATTATAGGGTTTGTTAGAGTGATGTGTGGTGAGTGTTTAGGAGCGAAAATTAGGTGAAAAGGTGTATTGAGTAGAGAGAAATAAGGGTGAGAAGTATGGGGGTTAGGGCTGGTGGAAGGAGCCTAGGGTTTTGGTCAAAGTGACCAAGGAAGAAAATGAAGTACACTAGTGCACCCTGAAGGCGCGTGAGGGAGCGCTAAACCCTGATTGACCTCCAGTTGGTTCCAAAAGTTCTGTAACGTCCGTGTGGAGGTCCCGGTAAAATTTCAAGTCGATCTGATGGCCGAATCAAAATGAGAATTAAAATGACTTTTTTGACCTCCGAAGCCAATTTGACTCAGGTTTTGGGTGATTTTTGGAAACTAAATTTATATTTATTCCTAGGTAGGTTATTTGAGTATGTGTATAAAAATTCATTGAAAAATAACGTTGTTTTATTTTTGGCTATTCCAGATCAAAAAGCAGCGTCAAATAGAATTTCTTAATTCCGGATCATTCGAAGTTTTTCAAATTCATTGTGAAATCATGTATTACATTCCTTATGAATTATTAATATATTTTAAAACTTATGATTGATGATCTTGGATTTAGATTGGAAATCATAGATTTGAATTAGGGTTTTGAGTGCGGTAACGCACAGTGGTCTAAAATGATGTAATTGTGATTAATACGAAACGTTAAGAAATACATTATTGTGCATTGATTTTCATTAGTTAAGCTATCTTTGATTCGATACTCATTTGCATTAATCCATGTGTTAACTGTTAGGGTCGGAAGCTACTACCTCGGTTACGCATAGGGATTGACCATAAAGAAAGGAAGGGTATATGACAGTGGTAAAGGTGAAGTGTACTGCTTCATAATACTTGGAAGTAAAAGTTTATGATATACCAAGTTTATTCTCTTATATGTGATAAATCAATTTTGCTGAATTGGTTTAAGTTGAGTTGCTTAAGCTATGGATCAAATATGTTTTGTTGAGAAGCTTGTGGTTTGTTGAAAAGCTTGTGATTTGAGTAGTATCCATTGTGCTAGAGTTGTTGATAGCTTAACATGACTTACATGTTGTTGATTTGGATATTGCGCAGTTGTCGTGAGATAGCTTGATATTGCTTAAATGTTGTAGATAATTTGACATTGCTTAAATGTTGTTGATAGGCTGACATTGTTTAAATGTTGTTGTTGACTCATATCACATGTGGACTAATTATTATTTGTTATATTGGCAGAGATTATAGGATTTCAAAGTGAGTTGAAAACACTTTGATGTTGATATTCTCCTCAGATTGTGAACATATTTAGTGAAATGATATTTGATCCATATTTTTAATATCTCCATTTATTATTATATGCAGTACACTCAAGAAAATTATTGGTTTCAGGATGCCGAAATCTAGAGTGAGGTCCACTACTGCACTAGCATGATAGAGATGGGGGAAAAACTATGGAAATCTGGTTATGTACATACTATACATGAGTGTTTGTTTTCCCGTTGTTTGTTATAAAGGGATGAAATCTCTAATCCTTTATTTTGGAAAAAAAATGACACTACTGTGTACCCTGTTATATAGTTCTCTATATTGATGGTGGCATTATGTGGCATTATAGATTTTTAAAATGCATTACTGCATTACAAATGCAGGTATTGTCATGTGTTGAGTTACACTTCCATCTCTGAAAAACCAAAAAGGGTCTCTCGGGATGGGGTGTGACATCAAGAATGTGTCGCACTCCCTTCAAGATTAACGTCTCCAATTCTTAGCACTTGTGTGACAGAATCATTTCCTAGCATTACACTTCCACCACTTGATTTCTGAAAAGTTTTAAATAAAGCATAATCAAAACATACATGCATATTAGCCTTAGAGTCTAACCACCAATCTTTATCTTGACAGTTACAATTTACTAAGGAACAATTATACCTAAAAGAATGTTCTGCAGAATTATCTCCATTCACTAGAACATTGACTTGGACTCTTGGACATCTTTGATTTGGCTTGGGCTTTGACTTATATGGCTCAGTCTTCTTGTAGTAGCAATCCTTAGCCAAGTGATTAGCCTGTCCGCAAACAAAGCAAGACATCATCTCTCTTCCTAAGTTTTTGAACTTATTATTATTGTTGCTTTGGTGGTTTTGTTTTTGACCATTATTAGGACGACCATTAAACCCCTTATTCTTAAAATTTCTTCCCCTACGTCGGAAATTTGTGTGGTTGTTGTTACTATTTTCCACTAGATTTACCTTAAGGGGTCTCTCATTTTGTGAGTTTGTATCAATCCTATTTTTCTCTTCAACCCTAAGCGCATTTATAGTTTAGGTCTTAGCAAAATAATCTCAAGAAGATGAAAGTTTGTTAATTAAGCTTGAAATTTTAAAATCTTAGCTAAATGTAGTTCCACCCTTTTCAATTTTCCTAAAAAGTCTTCATATTCATAAATTTGATCACCAACAGGTTTATTCTCCATCATTTTATAATTATTAAAATTAGAGATCGTAAAACTTTTAATTCTAGCATCAACAATTTCATACTCGGCCTCTAAAGTGCTCCAAAGTTCTTTAGCGGTTGTCGTAGTATTACAGTAGACATCATAAAAATTGTCAAAAAGAGCACTAAGAATTTTATTATGACAGTAGTATTCAATTTGTTCGGTGGTATACCATGAAAATGACACTTGACTAGGTTGAAACTCTTTTATAACAGAAATTAAATTTAATAAGGTCAACCAATATCGAACTTATTTTTGCCACCTATGAAAATTTTGACCACTAAGTTTTTTAGGTTTGACACTATTAGCTTCTTCTAGTCTAGTCATCTTTAATTTAGAATTCAAGGGCAAATAAATAGTAAGAGATTTGAATTTAAATGTCAACTGTCAAAACTCTAGTTGTTTAAATTTGTAACGAAATCAAGAAAGGTCTTTTAAGTTATTGTCCAAAACTTTTTTTTCTAACCAAAACATATATTTTTTTTCTAGTTTCTCTTAAGGACTGTTGTTTTTTCTTTTAAAAAAAAAATTGTTTTTCAGAAAAAAGGTTTTTTCCCTTGTTGCTCAAAACTATTTTTTTTTTTAAAGAATCTGTTTTATATTTTTGAGAAAAACTATTACTGATTTTTTTTAACAACAAAATTTCAGCTGCTTTAGACCGTAAAACCAGATAGATCTAAAGCATAGATTTACAATTGGAATAAAGAAAAATGGCTACTAAGCTTTTTGGCCAAAGCAACAATTATTAGAATCATTATGTGAGCAAAATAACTATGAATGTTGCAATCTAAAATTAGGAATAAAGCATGCAAAAAATGGCTTAGATCATTAAAAATATAACATGCAATTTAAATGAACACAAAAATACATAAACAAGCAATCTATATAAATCAAATAAATTGATTTGGAATAAGCTGACATGAGAGTCTGAGAGGCGTGTGATCACTGTCCTAAAACAACTGAGTCTTCTCACGTGAGGGTACTGACAGACACCAGTGACTCCAAGATTCAATTTAGGCACTCGTAGTAGCATCTTCTCAATGATCACGTCCACTGGAAAGTTAAGGTGAACCTAACTCGAATTAAATTGTCCGAAAAAAAAGATAATAGAGGATATATATATATATATGACTACACTCAGAAGTCGGAAGAATATGGGTATAAAAGTAAATGAAATATTGTGTGGGGTACGAAAAAGTCTACTGGTGGGGAAAAACATGAAAAGGAATAATACTAGTGGTTGAATTCGTTGTTCTCCAAAATGGTTTCTCAAAACCACTTATATAGCCATTGGTTTAGTGACACCACACACTTAGCATTTACAACTTCTGACCGCTTGACCATAAAACCATCTTTAAGATGAGTAATTTTTATTCTTTAGTATTCACAATAAATTGGACAAAATTCTGTAACTGAATATTCAAAAATTTAAACTCAATTAAAGTGAAAATTCAATAAAAAATTTTAAAAACTTAATTTTATTCTTATAAGTTGCTCTGGTTTAAACTAAACATTATACAATAGCTGCAAACCACAAAATAATGTCGTGAGGGAATTGTTGCATCTGATCGCTCCTGACCATCATTTTTCCAAGAGCAAAAATACTATTTAACTATGAACAAGAAAGTTACAAGTAATGCAATTATAGAACTTTAATAATCACAAAAAAGTGATATGTTACCCTGTGTTGTACTGTTGAACAAAGCACCCACTCCACATAATTTTGGTAATGACCCGATATAGTTCTAAGATATTTATTGTCAATAATCTGTGATAAGAAGGATTTTTAAAAGGCAAGTTGAACTATTTTGTATGGTGCGTAAAATTCGTATAAAATTTTAGCGCAATGTTATATGAATTTAAAAAATAGAATTAAAAATTAGACTTGATAATTATAATCATTGATTTTACGGTAAATCTTAGCATTTATTGAAACCCATTATGTATTTAATAGTTGAAATTATTAAATCTAATTTTTAAATTTATGTAGATTACTCAAAATTTTATTGTTAAAAGGGCTAGAGTAAAAGGTGTTGGGTTCTAATAGTCACAGTCAGCAAAGGTCCTCCTTTTGACCTGATTCACTGTATAGTACATTTAATGGAAAACTGGGGATCGAGAAAGTGAAAACCACAACAACCCACAATTAGCGAGGTGGAATTGTATAAAAACAAAGGCTTCTAAAGAAGGTTTTTTTTTTTGCGCGGGGGGGGATAGGGGGGTCTGTTGCCTTAGCCTTGCCCCTTAAAAAAGCATAACAAAGTTGCCAAATGTAAATTACACATAAAATATAAAAAGTGCATTCACTTACAAAAGAGGTTGGTGGAATAATTTCACCAATAACAAGCTAAACTCCATTATAATAAGGAGAAGACTATGGTACGTAAAAAAATATTGGTACCATACGTCTAATTTTTACAATTTTTGGATGTATTTTTATAATTTTTGTGGGTGTTTTGCAATAAAAAAATTTACTCTTTTTGTTGGTGATTTGACAACACCTATTGGTATTTTTGTCACTTTTATAATAGCTTTACCATCGATTCTAAAATTTATAATGATCGTGCTATACTAATTTTTTTTTTTTCCGATGTAGACTTCTTTTTTTAATAAATTATTAGGTGTAACTTGTGTCTAACGGTATAATGTGAATGATTTTGAAAAAAAATTTATTAGTTATTGAATGAGTTTATTTGATACCGTCAAATCAATTTATTAAAATGTAATATTTCATATTACAGATACTGAAAGTGTTTTTAAAAGCCTTCAAATGGTGGGTCCATTAGCTTTTCTGGAATCCCAATCTTGCTTATCTCAATAAATGACTTTATGCAGGATACTTGCACTTGACTCCATCCCATTCCCAAAAAAACAACCGTCCAATGGCTTTCTGGACCCACTGCCGCCCACCTCTTTGTCTTGCTTGCCTTCACTCCAATGGCCAATAAAGAGACCATGGTGATCTTGCATGGGATGTCTCATCTTTCCTTCTACTTCCTCTTTAATTTCCTTTTCTTTTTTCAACTTTATCTTTTCTGCTTTGTTAATCTTTTCTGAGAGACTTTTACAAATTGGACATATATGAAGTCTTCAAAACTTGCCTTTGGAATGAATTCCTCCTCACGCGTCTGAGTAAAACCCCCCTTTTTAGACGTAAAGACATTTCTATCACACTGTCATCCTTGGAAAATACACCATAACCCTCTGAATATTTGTGATTGTAAGATATTCCAGAGAAGGTTGATGAAGTATCTGAACCATGGTACGCACCTTTTCACACTCTTCTGAAATCCATTCGCATTGCTCCTCCCCACTGTCTATTTAAGGCACCGTCTCCCTCCCACTCTAACCCAATTACTTGACCTCATTCTCTCTCTCTCTCTACATCTTTCTCACCTCCACACCTCTTTTTCCGTCTAGCTCAAAAGAGAGACCCATCACCCTACCTCCTATATCCAACACTTAGCCTTCTCACATATCTGCATGCAAATCATTTTCCCATCTTTGTCTTCTCACCACCTGCAAACGTTCACTCGTAGATGGTATTAGTTTTATCGTATAAGTGCTACCTAAATAACATCACATGGATGGTTTTCTTTCCTTGATCCCAAAATAAATTAAAAAAAAAAACCCTATTTGGGATGCATTCTTCGTCACAACCACCTCCACTGTCTTTTTCGTAAGCTCTCTTTCATGGATCTTCTTGTTGACGAATTTCGTGAGTGAAAGTGGAAGTGGGATCGACTTCAAAGTTAAGGAACTATATCTCTCTCCCCTGAGGAATTTCTTTCTAAACCAGATTACAGGTTTGTTTCTTCTTTTGCTGTTCACTTGTTTCTCACGCGTTACTTCCACTTCTTGATTAATCATTTTGTAAAGTCTCTAGATTGTTGCTTTCTTTTAACAATCAGAATCTACTGAATTATTAGATATATTGTGGTAAGATACAAGTTTCTAATTTCTGAAATTGGGGCAATGTAAAACCAATAACCATAGTTAGATATACAATGTAAAAAATTTGATGGTACATGGGGCAATCTAAGACCAATAATCATAAGTGGATGCATAACGCATGTGATAAACCTAATAGTTGAAAGGGTAAAGTGAGATATGAGGCATAGTTATAGGGGGTCGAAGTATCATTTTTCTCTTTCGAAAAAAAAAAAAAAAGAATGAAAAATCTTCACAACTAACAAAGAACATACCTGGCTTTACCAGCAGTTATTATTCTTCTTTGTTTCCACTTTTGTAAAAGAGAAACTCTTTGACGACTGAACCTGTGTTATTTGAATTCTGTGAAATGCATCTAACTTCTTATAAATAGATGGCTCCTCTGTACTTACTTTGTCATAAATATTTTTTATTTCAATTAAATCAATTAACTCAGAAGACAAAATCGACGAGCAAACCCAAGAAGTTAAAACTCAGTATGTCTTAGCATTGAATGAATACTTGTTGTTTATTAATTTATAAGCTTGATTGTAGTTTTCAGGAACAACTTACCATTAAGGTTAAGGTTGGCCCAACTAATTCTACATTTATTTCTTGTTAATTTGGAGCTCTGATGATTGTTTCTAAAAGCTAAATATATCACAAGAAGCTGATCTCATCTCCATGAGTATAGATAGAGAGCTTGTTTGCTTGCTTTATCTCCTACACCCTCTGAGCAGTGCATCTTCAGGGTGTATGATGAACTACGCATAGAAAATGAAAAATCTTATGAACTGTAAATACTGGCAATTGATCTTTATCAACATGGTAAAGATAAGAAACAAAAGATGGAAGAGAATAAATAAATGTTACTTAAACGAAGATATGATATGAGTGCCAATAGATATGTCATGACTTTGAGTGAGATGGAAACGAGAGCAAGAAAATGTTATGCATAATTCAGCAGCCATGATAAAGGTACTTTAGTGAAACTGATATTTCTTGACGGGTGTTTTATAATTGAACTATTCGTAAATATGATAATAAAGAGCTCCGAGACATAGATGNTATTTCTTGACGGGTGTTTTATAATTGAACTATTCGTAAATATGATAATAAAGAGCTCCGAGACATAGATGAATTCATTTTTAAGTTTGTTCGGATTAGGATTAGAATACGAACCGATTTACTATTATTTGAAAATCAACTTTAGTTTTTTATCCTCATCCTATTATTCAACATGACAAAGGCGACAAATGAATAGATGACCTATGTAATCTGGTATTATCTTTCATGGATAATATATCANCAAAGGCGACAAATGAATAGATGACCTATGTAATCTGGTATTATCTTTCATGGATAATATATCACTCAAAACATCTATTTCAAAAATAGTTCCAAATGACAATACAATCAATGATATCAAGCATTTACTCCAAGTGGAGTAAATGGAGTAAATGCTTTACCAAGTGGTATACTAAGTGGAGTAAATACTTGATATCATTCACTGTGTTGTTGTTTGTAACTATTTCTGAAATAGATGGTTCGAGCAATATATTATCTATGAAAGACAATGTCAGATTACACAGGTCATCTTGTTCGTTGTCGTCCTCGAATAATAGAATAAGGATAAAAAATGGAAGTTGATTTTCAAATAATAGTAAATCACGTTGTATGCTATTCCTAATCCAAACAAACTTAAAAATAAGGTCATTTGTGTCTTAGGGCTCTTCATTCTTATGCTTACGAAATATTTCCATGATAAAACACCCATCAAGAAGCATCATTTTCACAAAATTACCTTTATCATGGCTACTAGTTTTTGCACAACATTTTCTTGCTCTCATTTCCATCTCACTCAAGGTCATGACGTATCTATTGGCACTTATCTCATTTCTTTGTGTAAGTAACATTCACAGATACCACCTTTTTTGCTCTTCCATCTTTTGTAGCTAATCTTTGCCATGGTGAAAAGGACCAATTGCTAGTATTTGCGATTCATAAGATTTTTAATTTTCAATATGTAATTCGTCATACACCCCGAAGATGCACTGCTCGGAGGGTGTAGGAGATAAGCAAGCAAACTCTCTATCTATACTCATGAAGATGTGATCAGCTTCTTGTGGCATATTTAGATCCTAAAACAATCATCAAATCTCCAAATTAACAAGAAAAAAAATGTACAATTAGTTGGGCCAAGCGTAGACATCCTTGCTGCATAGTTATCATTGTTCGTCGATATGCTTTCGAGTTTACAGTAGCGCATAGAGGAGAATCATCTTCTTACATCACAGAGACTAGATGTGTTGGACGGATGAATTGTGAGTATGAAGATAGCTCAGTAGGTGGCCTTTGGATCTCTTTCAAGGAGAGTTGGTTGAATATGCAGATTGATCAAGGATAAGCAAATTGTTGGAGAGCCAGCGACAAATGAGACTGATTCATATACCAAGCTTCCCCAACACGACAGAAGAGATGGTGGAGATGTAGTCATTTAAGATGTAGCTTTTAGAGACTTGTAATATAGGTCATATGTGAGCTTCAGAGTGTCTTTATATTCATTCATGGTTTGTACTAAAGTACTCATTATTTTCCCTTCATTGAATTTANCTTTATATTCATTCATGGTTTGTACTAAAGTACTCATTATTTTCCCTTCATTGAATTTACTCTTTTGTTGATTTTTATTTGCTTAGCTTATTTTTTATTTGTTGTGACATCCTCTTGATCCCACTCCTGATTGTCTATCATATTTCATTTTGAATTATATGTCTTGTTTGTCCCTTTCTTAATTTACTTGTATGATTTGGTNATCATATTTCATTTTGAATTATATGTCTTGTTTGTCCCTTTCTTAATTTACTTGTATGATTTGGCCAGTTGATATGCATTCATATATTCTTGCTATACTATAATTCTATGTCATGATTGTTATAGGTCGTCATTGAATTGACATTTATAGTAAATAAGATAAGGATATGTTGGGTAACTTGATTATGTACTATGCTTGTTGCATGTTGTCATTGGGTTGACATTTGTGATAAAAATAGGTTGAATATTTTAGGTACATATTAGAGGAATCGGAGAGATTTTATCTTGACGAGGATAGATATGTTGTGTTGCATGTGAACATAAAAAGAGAGAGTTTTTTCAAATACTTGGGGGAGTAAATTTACAAACTTAGCATAAAGTCACATATTTTACTTGTTTATTTTCTCTTGTTATTTGACTTGTGAACACCAACTAAGGGGGAGAACATGGTGTGTTTCATATTGATAGATCAATAAGTTTGTAAGCATATTGGGCAAGTTAGTTTCTAACATGTTATATATTTACACTTGTTTAATGTAAACATACTTATGTCCTATGCTTATCNAAGTTTGTAAGCATATTGGGCAAGTTAGTTTCTAACATGTTATATATTTACACTTGTTTAATGTAAACATACTTATGTCCTATGCTTATCTTGGTGTTTTTCAAACTTGTGATTATATTATGTATTTTTTTAACATATGAAATTTTTCATGAGGTTTTGGTTTGAGTTGTGATGTGTAGAACTACGATCTTTAAGCTTTATCTAAAGAAGTAGATCATTATATTGGATAGAGATTTAGGACGTATACATGAGAGTTGAGATTAGATTTATAATTCTTTTGTTCAATGATTTTGAGTTGTAATCTTAATTTTTAACTTGTGTATTTTGTCACGAAATTGTCAAAGAAGGAGATTATTAGATCATATTTGTAATTGACTAATTTTGTGGAGTCCATTGTAAATCTCAGCCTATTTCATGGTCATGATACTATCAAGTTTAAGATCCAAAAGCATCATTGAATAGAAGAGATCAAGCGACAAAGCAACATCATTCAACTACTTAGAACAAGGTAATGACCTTGACACCTAAGATGAACTCTTGGTTCTTTTTAACTTAGGTTGATTAAGATGACAATAAAATTGGAAGCAATCTTAAACCATTTATGAGTTTTGAAAACATAGTTTTGAATTACAATCGAACCCCTCTTTGAGCAATACCCTTTAGTGCTCAAGAGGACAAATTTTTGCATGGTTTTATCTGTAGGAAGTAACCTATGCTCGCCTGCCTTACTAATCTTTTTATGACTTGGGGAAGAAAATAGAAAAATGCCATAGAAAGCAGCACATGGCTCGCTCTATGAGGTCACTCGAGCGGTCATTCATGGTCTCTCAACCAGTGCTCATAGTCACTCAAAGAGATACTTGCCTTAGTTAAGATTGGAACATGTTTTTCATTCTAGCGACAATCGCCCTACGTCCACCCTCCCACCAATCAAATGGTCATTCACAAATTTGAGTTTTCTTATTTACTAAAAATATCCTTATTCCGAACTTATAAATAGGAAGAGTCTTTCCCACACCTAGGTTAAGCCTATAATGAGATTTCTAAGAGAAAAAATCATATTTCCGCCTTGAGAGCATCCACCATAACCTAGATCCTTAAGACCAAAAAGACTATCACTAGAGATTTTACCCAACCTCACAACTTGGAAAAGAAGATCTTGATGGTTTGATAAACCCATTGTTGTGTGCATACTGAGGATCATTGGCGTGCCTATAATTGCTCGAGGCCTAGACGAACCTTGCGGCAGAGAAGTCTAAGTAAAGCTACACTAGATGTCGAATGAGGGCCTTTGATGGAGAGATAATAAGGAAAGAAGCATCTAACTATAGTATTGGTTAAGGTATAAGGCTCGAATACTTGTATGTTGACTTAGCGAGTAGTAGAATAAGCTTCGGTGAACCAAGAAGGTTCCCTACAATTTTTCCCAATGAAGGTTTTTCACGTCAACAAATCACTTGTGTTTCTTATTGTTTATCGTACACACTTGTGATTATTTGGATACAAATTCAATATATGTTTGTTGATTTAATTGATTGATTATCTATTTAACCATAATTGTGCGAATTGGGCTTGGAGTTTTTGGGATCGCCGTGAGATTGATTGTTGAGGAAATTAATTGAATATTAATTAAAATTAATTATCACGGTTAAGATGCGTTATGGTGATTAAAAGGGGTTCTCAGTATTCATTGTTCAATTTTGTGTGGGAAGAGGTAAATGTGGTGATTTAGGATTTATTAGTAATCAATTGAGCTTTAAATTGAAAAACCTATTCACCTTTGCCCCCCTCTAGGTAAAGTGTCTATTATTCCATGTGTATAATTGTGAGGGAAGATTCACATCGGGTTCCCCCTTCAGGAACGAAAATTGCAATCAAGCTTATAAATTAATAAATAACAAATAATCATTCAATGCTATNCTCTAGGTAAAGTGTCTATTATTCCATGTGTATAATTGTGAGGGAAGATTCACATCGGGTTCCCCCTTCAGGAATGAAAATTGCAATCAAGCTTATAAATTAATAAATAACAAATAATCATTCAATGCTATGACTTACTAAGTTTCAACTTCTTTCTTTTGCTCCTTCGCTTTGTCTTCTGATCTAATTGATTTAAATGGAAGAAAAAAATATTTATGACAAAGTAAGTAAATATGAGCCATCTATTTATAAGAAGTTAGATGCATTTCGAAGAATTCAAATAACACAGGTCTGATCCTCAATGGGTTTCTCTTTTACAAAAGTGGAATCAAGAAGAATAATAAGTCCTAACAAAGCCATGTATGTTCTTTGTCAGTTGTGAAAAAACTTTCTTCTTCTTTTTTTTCTTTTCGAAAGAGAAAAATTATACTTTGACCCCTTCAACTATAACTCCTATCTCACCTTATCCTTTCAATTGTCAGGTTTATCACATGCATCATGCCTTCACTTATGGTTACTGGTTTTAGGTTGCCCTATGTATTATCACATATTTTACATTACATAACTAACTATGGTTATTGGTTTTACATTGCCCAATTTCATAAATTAGAAACATTTATCTTACCACACAAACCATTTTCTATCCAAAACATAACAAACATTTAATTTTGGGGCTGTGCCAAACTAATTCAAGTAGTTGAAGGTACAATTTAAGAAAATCAATAGTTAAGAAAGAGAAAGTATAATTTGTACATATTTTTCATAGGGACAATTATTATGGAATCTTATGTTGAAGCTGAAGAGCTAATACAAATATTGCACATTCAAAAGCTGCGTAAGCTGTAATATTTTGAGTTCATTTTAAGTTTTCAATGAAAACTGGAAAATTAATTTGATCAACAATANTTAGTTTTAATGGGATATCACACGTGTAAGAATCTCACACCACCGAGAAAGAAGTGATAGTGTCTTAATATAATGTCGATGAACTCACTATCTATAAACCNTCTTCTGGTTGTCTTGGGTCTAACTGGTTAGTGCTCAGACTTGTTCAAAAGCCTTCTTGAAGCTAGCTTTGCTCATTCCTTGAATTTACCTCGGGTCACCAATTGTTGATCACCCTCAATTTGGTACATCCTTTGCCTTGTTCTTCGCCTTCCTTTAGGATTCACGGTGATTATTTCATATCTGGACCTTTCACTTTTGTTATTTCAAGAGTCAGTATCATTCCTTATCCTCTATTCCTAGACCCTTACACTACTGCTAGGGTCCTTCTCTTTGGCCATTGGAGACTTGACCCTCGGGCTCTTGAAGATTGTTTTTCAAAAGTTCCTTCTCTTTACGTCTCTTTTTATCTTCCCTTCTCCTACACCCTTATGTTTGCTTCTTCCAAAGCTATTGTTTTGTCTATTTCTCTTACTATGGGTGATAGATCTCCCGAGTTCAAGGTCTGACCTCGTTGTAGGAGGCAGTTTGTGGACCCTGATGAGGTGGATGACTTGGGAGATATAGGTGATGAGATAGACAACTTTCTTGGTGTCAAAGATTTTGATGCTTAGGTTGCCAAGGTGGAGACCCCTTTGCCCCTATTAAGTCCAGTCCCTATGTCTAAGAAATCTTGAAAGATGAGGTCTAAGAAAGGTGGAGCTGGGACCTTTGGTAATGTTGGGGGAACTAAGGTCGAGTCCCGAGCTTCAGATCTCGTAGGGTTCAACAATGTTAACCCCCTTTTGAGCATCCTCTTTGCGAGGTTTGGCTTTCCCAAGGGCATGCACTATTGGTCTCCCTATTTAGACATTCGGTATGACACTGTGCTGCCCGAGAAGGGTTGCTTCTTTGTAGCTTCTTTTGAGAATGGTCTCAAATTTTTCAGTCATCCCTTCCTCAAGTCTAACCTTCAACACTTCAACGTTTGCCCAACCCAGCTCTTTCCTAACTTCTGGGGTATTTTTGTGGGACTTTTGGTCTTTTTCAAGAAGAATGAGATAGGTTCAGTTCCCTTGCTCATGTATTTTTTTAATGTCAAACTTTTCCCTATCGATGACTTTCTGTACATTTCAAAACGAGTGAAGACTCGATCTCTAATCACTGATCTTCCGAGCTTCCATAAAGGTTGGAAAAAGCTTTTCTTCTTTATATCTGGGAAAAAAGTGGGAGTTTAACCCAAAGGATGCTACCGGCATTCTCATTGTGCCTCGGACTTGGTCAAGCACAGACAATTTGGGGAAGTCCTCGTAAAGGTGACCTGGTCTGAATTCTTCTTCTACTTATGTGTTTCCATTATTGACCTTACTTTCTTTGTTAATCCAGGTATCCATCTCAAACTCAATGCAAAGGAGAGTATAGTCCTTTTAGGACTTGAGGATTGCCCACCCGAGAATCATTCAGGTTTTTTAACACCTTTAGTGCTTACTCAGTACAAATTCAACCCTCCCAATGTGAGAGTTGAGATCTCTATTCATCTGTCCATGGCTAGTGCAGAAGTTTCTACTGGTAAGGCCCCTATTTCTATATCCTTACTTTGTTTTCTCTTCCTGCCATTTTGCTGACCTACTATATTCTTTTTCTCAGGTCCAAGCTCCACGGCCCCAAATGCGAGAGCGGTGAAGGCCAAGCTACCCAATTGAGGAAGGAAAAGGTTGAGGTCGGGTCTAGTGGCAACCTAGGGCCTTTATTAAAGACTTCGAGGATAACTTNACTACCCAATTGAGGAAGGAAAAGACTGAGGTCGGGTCTAGTGGCAACCTAGGGCCTTTATTAAAGACTTCGAGGATAACTTCCCCTCCTTAGATGAGCCCTTCTCTTCAAAAAACTCCTCAGATGACTCCTCGTACAGAGAAGACTCCTCATCCTCAAAAGACTCCTGTGGTAACCTCTCTTACTCCTTCAAGGCTTAAAAGACTCATGTGAGGGATATCCCCCTCTACCAAAAGAGGTGGTTAGGGCCTTAGAGTCTATAGCTCCCTCTCTGTAGGCGTCTCCTCAATAGCTCCTTGGCACAATTGAAGGTTCTTCAAGTCAGGTTACCAAAGGTAAGGGCTCCCTTATTAGGTTTGTGAACATGGCTACTCATACCCTTCTCTCCATTATCCCAAAGGTAGATATCCAGGTGGCTTCGTCGATGCATTTGTCTACTTTAGCTACCATTGCTCTTTTTGGGGCAGCCTCGATGAGTTGGTGGCTCTCATTTTTAATTTGGGATTTGTTTGTCTTGATTTTAGCCTTCTGATCAATGGTCTTGTCTTTCCTCACAGATAAAGATCCATGTGGGAACTTTGGTGGGTAGGGTCCGAGCATTGGAGAAAGCTGCTAGAGTGACCCAAAAATCCTTGAAGGCCGCTAAACTTAAGATCGCTGACTTGATATTCACCAATGATGATTTGAAAGCTCAGGTCCAAGATGTAAAGGCTCAAGTGTAGGGCCTGAGCTCGAAGAATAAGGACCTTGAGGCCAAGGTCAAGAGGAAGATTGATGAGGTCAAGCTCAAGACAGATGGCCTAGTTCAAGCTCAAAAGGACGTCTTCGAGGCTAGTGAGGCTATTCAGGTAATGAAGAGCTACTACAAGGACCTTGATGAGGTCAATGATATTTGCCTGAGGGAGGTTGAGGATGAAAGGGCCACAATACTGGAGAGGAATACCAAGATTACTGAGCTTAAGGACGAGTATGCCACGGCCTGGGCCAAGGCCTACTTTATTTTTCAAGAGCAAGCTATGGACAAGTACTCAAATTTGGACTTCGACTTTGAACCTCTACTGGACGAAGAGGAGGAAGGGTCAACTGTGGGGAAGGAGTCAAGGTCAAGGCTCCTCAGTCTATTCCTACTGAGGCTAAGGTCGAGGCTTGCATTCTTATTAAGGCTGAGGTCAAGGCTTGTGAGTTTGTTCTCGCTAAAGCTAAGGTTAGGACTTCTCAGCCTGTTCCACCTCTGCCAATTTCTTCCAGGATGGCTGTGAACATTCCTGTGACTGGCCTGGTTACCCCCTAGCCTCCAACTTCTTTTGATGATAATGAGGCCCCTGAACCTTCTCTACCTAATGATTTCACTATCTCAACCAACAATGCTACTGAGATTGAGGCTTCTCGAGGTGCTGAAGAGCCGGTGAGAACCCTAGTAGATACATAGGTCCTCCTGCAGTTTCTTACTTGGTAATTGAACTTTGGAAGAGAATTAGTTATCTTTTGCATATTTTGTTTTCATATTTTTGTGTTATTTTTTTTATCCCCTTGATTTGAGGAGAGTTTTGGTCTTCTAGAAGCATCTTTGCTAAAAATCTTCGAAAGGTGAGGTTTGTCTATTCTACCATCCCATCTTTAGTTATAAGCTAAGAGCCTCATCTTTTATTTTTCAGCTGAAGAACTGATTTTTGGTTATGAGCTAAGAAGCTCATCTTTTATTTCTGAGCAAGATGGGTCATCTTTAGTTATGACTTGAGAAGCTCATCTTTTATTTATAAGCTAGAAGGCTAATTTTTAGTTATAAGTTGAGAATCTCATCTTTTATTTATAAGCTAGATGGCTCATCTTTTATTTATGAATAACAATTGACTTATAAATTCTCATTTATTAAATCAAATTTTTCAAAAAATAGGGATTCTGGTTTTTCTAAACTATTGATAAAATTTCTTCATGTGGTCAGCATCCCATAAGTGAGGCAAGGTTTTTCCTTCCTTAGTTTATAGCTCGTAATTTCCTAATCTAACTATAATGGTCACGATATATAGGCCTTCCTAGTGGGTCCTAACTTTCCATGAGTGGGGTTCTTTCCAGCTGGGAGGAGTTTCTTGAGGACTAGGTCTCCCACCTTGAAACTCCTATACTTGACCCTCCTGTTGTAGTATCGTTCCACTTTTCTCTAATTGTTAACAATACGTTGTAGGGCATTGTTCCTTTTTTTCGTCTAGGAGGTCAAGATTGGTGAATAGTGACTCGTCATTTTGCTCGGGGTCGGTGAGCTCTGTCCTTGGAAATGGAATACCTATTTCAACATAGGCGACTGCCTCAGTGCCATAAGGCAAGGCAAAAGGAGTTTTATTAGTGGTTGTTCTGGCGGTGGTTTTGTATGCCCATAGTACTACTGGTAGATGTTCCACCCACTGGGTTTTTAAGGCTTCGGGCATGGTCTTCAGAGTTGCTTTGATAGTTCGGATGCTCACCTCTGCTTTTCCATTCAATTAGGGTTGAGCTGGTGCCGAGAAATAATTTTTTATACCCAGCTCAGCACATAACCCTTTGAACTTATAATTATTGAACTACCACCCATTGTTTGAGACGAGTCCCCTAGGGATCCCAAATATGTAAATTATGGATTTTCAAGTGAAATTTTGGATCTTTTGCTTTGTGATCTTTGCAAGAGGTTCCACCTCGGACCATTTAGTGAAGTAGTTTACCCCAATTATCGCGAACTTGCATTGTCCAGTGCTTACTAGGAGGGGTCCAAGTATGTCCAATCCTCACTATTGAAATGACCAAGGGCTTACCATTGAGGTAAGGAGCTCTGGTGGACAATATGGGATATTTGCATGGAATTGATAGGCTTTGCATTTCTTGACCAATTCTTTTGCATCTCTGAGCATTGTGGACCATAATTATCCCTACATCAAAGCTTTACCCGCCAGTGTTAAAGCTCTAATGTAATTTCCACAAATGCATTCATGGATTTCTCTTAAGATGTAATTTGCTTCTACCTCCCCAACACACCTTAAGAATGGTGAGGAGAAGCCTATTTTGTACAAGTTATCCTAAAGGATAGTGAACCTAGATGATCTGACTCTTAGTTTTGTTGTTTCTTTGGAGTTTGTTGGAAGGGTTACATTCTGTAAGTAGTCTCGGATTGGGTATACCCAGATCAGTTACGCTCCTACATGGAGTACCTCTTTGGATTCAGAGCTAACGAAAGGTTCAGCTAGGTGCTCGACTGGTACGAGTCTATCTAAATTCCCTTAGGAAATGGTGACTAGCCTAGTTAGGGCATCGGCTCTGGAATTTTCTGCTTGGGGTATGTGCATGACCTTAACCTACACAAACTAGCTCATCAATTCTTGAATCTTCTTCAAGTATAGGGCCATCCTCTCCTCATTGGTTTCGTAAGACTCTTCAATCTACTTCATTATCAGTTGAGAATCGTGTCTTACAAGTTGATCTGCCTCCATGGAGTGGGCTAGTTTGAGCCTATCAATCACAGCCTCGTATTATGCCTCAGTGTTTGAAGCTTTAAAATCGAACCTAAGGGTGTATTCTATGTCTATCTCATTTGGAGAGGTCAGGATTAGTTCAACGCCGCTACTTTGGGTATTGGTAGCTCCATCTACTAAAAGCTTCCACGTCGGGAGGTTGTGAACCTGATGGGTTGATTCCAAGGATACTCTTGGCTTGTGGTGAATTTTACGATGAAGTCTGCCAATACTTGCCCTTTAATAGTAGTCCTAGGCTTGTACCTGATGTCGAATTCACTGACTGCTTCATTGGCTGATCTATGAGGACTTCTTTTGTGTGAGCTTGAAAGTAAGGCCTAAGGCTCCTTAATGTCAACACCAAGGTTAGGACTAATTTCTCCATCTTTGTGTATCTCTCTTCTTCCCATCTCAAAGCTCTACTACATTGGTAAACTGGCTACTGAGCTCTGTCTAGTTCCCTTACCAATGTTGTGCTTGTGGAGAAATCTTAGATAACAAGGTGTAAGGTGAGTATTTCTCCTTCTCGAGGGCTTATGAGGATTGGGGGTAGGCTGAGGTAATTCTTGAGGGCTTTGAACGCCTCTCCACACTCTTCATCCCAGTGGAACATTTTTTTTTTTAGAATTTGGAAGAATGGCTAGCATTTATCACTCAACCTGGAGACAAACTGGCTTAATGCTATTATTCTCCAAGTCAAAAGCTGGACTCCCTTGTGCTTCAGGGTCGTTGCATGTAAATTACATCTCATACTTTCTCTGGATTAGCCTCAATGGCTCGGTTATAGACTATAAAGCCCATAAATTTTTCTGCAGAGACCTCAAAGGCACATTTGGCTGGATTGAGCTTCATTTGGTATTTCTTGACAATCTAAAAGGATTCTTCAAGATGTTGGATGTGGAGCTTAGCCTTCAATTACTTCACCAGCATATCATCAATATAAACCTCCATAGATGTCCCAATCTACCTCTGGAACATGTGATTAACCAACAACTAGTAAGTGGCACTTGCGTTCTTTAGCCTGAATGGCATGACCTGGTAGCAGTATATTCCTTACTCGATTATGAATGATGTATTTTCTTAGTTATTGGGATCCATTCTGATCTGATTGTACCCTGAGAATGCGTCTATGAAACTGAGTAATTTACTCCCTGTTGTGGCATCCATGATCGATCCCTATTGTGGCATCCATGATCAAATAGATCCAAGAAAATGGGAGGCTATCTTTATGGCAAGTGTGATTTAGGTCGATAAAATCGATGTAGAGGCACTATTTGTAGTTGGTTTTCTTCACGAGGATCACATTGACCAGCCAAGTCGGGTAATCTACCTCCCTGATGGCCTTGGCATGGAGGAGCTTGGAGACTTCTTCATTTATGGATTTTTGGTGTTCTGGGGCAAAACTTCTTTGTTTCTATTTTACGCTGAGCTTATGCGTAATGACCAACAGGTCAATGCCTTCCATTTTTTCTTTTTTCCATGCAATCACCTTGATATTTTCTTTAAGAAATTGAACAAGGAGGTGTTTGATCACCTTAAGAAGCCTTGACCCAACATACACCAAGTTCCCTGGGTCCTTATCTAGTTGGATTGGCTCTAGTTCTTCTGAAGGTGTGGGTCTTGTATCCAACTCGTCCCTCATATCGCGCTCATCCAACTGTATGGTCTTGACATCCTTTTTCTTCATTGATGCCACGTAGCATTCCCTTGCTATGTGTTGGTCTCCTCGGATCGTCCCAATGTCATTCTCAGTAAAAAATTTCATTACCAGGTGATAGGGAAAAGGAATAGCTCTCATGGCGTTGAGGGACGGTCTTCCTAGCGGTACATTGTATGCTTTAGGGGCATCCATGATCAAAAAATGTACAATTTTTGTTGATTGGCATGGGGGTTACCCATTGTGAGGACATATTGGATTGAGCATAAGGGAAGAACCCTCTCCCTTAAGAACCTGAGCAAATGAGTTTTTTCACCATTTTGAGCTTGTCTTTGCCAATATTCATTTGTCGAAGACTGAGGTGAAGATGATGTTGGCAAAGTTCTCATTGTCAATAAGAACTCGGTTTATGGTTCTATTGGCAATGATGGCCTTTACTACTAAGGGATTGTCATAAGGGTGTTGGTAGCCTTCTAAATTCGAGTCTAAAAATGTTATGTCCATGTTCAACCAAGGTAGATTGTATTTTCAAAATGCCCTCATCTCAGACTCTTCCTATGCGGGCCTTCCTGGCTGAGCTAATTTCTCCACCTCTAGCAAATCCTCACGATGTCAACTTAATTTCTCCCCATGCGCTATTAGTGTGGTGGAAGAGCTTGCTGCTAAGGCACGGGAGGTAAGTGAGCTTAGTTCTGGTTGTCTTGCGCCACGAAATGGTGCAGCTACCCCTTTAGATCAAAAACTCAATCTGTTTCTTTAGCTGGATGTAGTCATCAGTGAGGTGGTCATGATCCCAGTGATACTCGCAGTATTTTTGTATGTCCCGTTTAGTGGAGTCAGCCTTTATTCAAGGTGGCCACCTTAAGAATTTCTCATTCTGTACTTTGTGGAGTACCTACAACACTAAAGTGTTGAGTGGAGTGAAGGGACGTGAGGCATAACTTGGCTGCAACTCTTGTGGTGGAGGACCTAGGCGATCTCTATTGTCACCCCTCATCTTTGGGGAGCGATCTCTGTCCCTTTGTGGGGANCTAAGGGATTGTCATAAGGGTGTTGGTAGCCTTCTAAATTCGAGTCTAAAAATGTTATGTCCATGTTCAACCAAGGTAGATTGTATTTTCAAAATGCCCTCATCTCAGACTCTTCCTATGCGGGCCTTCCTGGCTGAGCTAATTTCTCCACCTCTAGCAAATCCTCATGATGTCAACTTAATTTCTCCCCATGCGCTATTAGTGTGGTGAAAGAGCTTGCTGCTAAGGCACGGGAGGTAGGTGAGCTTAGTTTTGGTTGTCTTGCGCCACAAAATGGTGCAGCTACCCCTTTAGATCAAAACTCAATCTGTTTCTTTAGCTGGATGTAGTCATCAGTGAGGTGGTCATGATCCCAGTGATACTTGCAGTATTTTTGTATGTCCCGTTTAGTGGGGTCAGCCTTTATTCAAGGTGGCCACCTTAAGAATTTCTCATTCTGTACTTTGTGGAGTACCTACAACACTAAAGTGTTGAGTGGAGTGAAGGGACGTGAGGCATAACTTGGCTGCAACTCTTGTGGTGGAGGACCTAGGCGATCTCTATTGTCACCCCTCATCTTTGGGGAGCGATCTCTGTCCCTTTGTGGGGATCGTTCTCGGTTCTTGTCCTTTTTGGAACTTCGGTCCTTTCTCTCCTCCTCTTTTCTATGGGTTATAAAGCTCCCATATTTTGAGAGAAATGCTTCCTTACCATTGATGTACTTCTTTGCCTTGGCTAGGACCTCAGTCATACTGTCTTGTGGATTTTTGGAGATAGAGAATATCAGATCTTCTAGGATATCCACTTTTAAGGACTTCAAGTTAAACCTCTGGACGTAGCTTCGTAGTGACTCAGTCGATCCGTGTTTTACATTTAGTAAGTGATAGCTCGGCTTTTGATAGGTCCTAGCTCCAATGAAGTGTGATATGAATGAGATGAAAAGTTCTCTGAATGAGGAAATGGAAGATGGGGTCAGTCTGTTAAACCAGGCTAAAGCTAAACCCTTTAGGGTGATAGCAAAAGCTCGGCATCGCAGTGGATCTTAGTAGTCATACAACTCCATCTGGTTCTTGTAGGTATTGAGGTGGTCCATGGGGTCTTTCGTTCCATCAATGGTCTCTATCTGAGGCATTCTAAATTTCTGGGGAAGAGGATAGTGTAGCACCTCAGGAGTAAATGGACACTCTGTCTGTTGGACCAGGGCGTCCATAGTCATTGAGGTTTTTCCTTTCACAACNTGGTGGCATTGTGGCTTAGAGAAACTGACCTGAGCACATCTGGCAGCTTGCCTTGAATTGCGCAATTCAAGCTTAGATAAATTAAACTGAATTCTCGAGCTCAACCTTAACCATATTTTAAGTATCATCAAGTCCTATGTCATTATTATTTCTCTCTCAACAAGTTGTATAAGATAATCTAAATAAAGTAAGTCTAGTGGGTCGCATTGTTCCTTTTGAATAATTACACTAGTAGTTAAAAGTTTGTTCTTAGTCGTTCTCTTTTGCTTTATTTTCAATACCATTTGTGCAGTTTGTGGGGCCCTTTTCTTTCCCTATTCGTTCTCCCTTTGATGATACTTTTGCATAAATAGGAATTTGTCGGACTAAAACTAATTTTGTGTAATAAAATCTAAAATTGTATCAATTTTGAGCATAAATTAAAGTGGGATCCACTTATTATTTCAAATAAACTTTCGCAAGTCCATGTTCTACTCTGTGAAGAGAATATCATAGTATATTAATTTGCTCAAATCGAGTAAGAGATTGATGAGAAAATAGACTCCAAAACAACCCTCTTGAATGTAGAAATAAAGGTTGAGACAATGTAAGATTTGACACCACTTTCATATTGGTTGGGTAAAAAAAATTTCATGTGCATATATATACCAAGTTTGAACTATGAGTTAGGCTTCAAGAAACACTATAATTTTGTGAGCGAAGCCAACACTTATATGGACTTCGGTTCGACAATGTGAATGATGTAGCATTGTAGGCAGTCTTATAACATATAGATGGCAAACTTAGAGTTTAATTATTTCAACAGTCCATGGGCACTCATTTCATTCGGTTGTTGCTGCTGCCCTACTTTTACTCACTGCGGTGCAGATTATATTTACCATTCTAAAACTCAAGTCGTGTTTGTTATTTCCTTTTTTTTTCGTGTGAAAATAGTTAAGTTTGAATATGTTGTGTTTTATCGGTCAAAAGGGATATTTTGGTTCCATGTGAAATAGAATTTCTCAACTTTATATAATCTTAGCTCATCTTTGCATGCAAATTTTTCCTTCACTTTCACATATGGAAAGTAGAACATAGTTGGTTGAAGAAGAGTAGGGTATTAAAATAAAATTTTGGTACCGCACCGCTAAGTATTACAATTTTGTGAGTTGACATACAAGTTTTTGGTTTGTTTAACAAAAAAAATTACATTTTTTTTAGCTCTGGTAGTAATTTTTAAGGATTGAGTTATAATTTTTTTGAATTAATTTATAACTTTTTAAGTAACTTGGGATCGATCATAAGCTACCACAGAAGTTGTAAATGACTCCCAAAAATTACTTTTTTTAAAAAAAATCACAAAAATTTGTAATTGCGTTATGGTCCCAAGAAGAAGGGACGAGAGTCAGGAGACAAATTGAGTTGGACTGGAGCAGAGAGACTGAGTTGACAGAGATCTAATGGAGAAGATCAAGAATCTGCCTGTTCGTTGCCTAAGTTGAAGCTTGAGCTGCCTGTTCGCCTCCTGGAGAAGAGGAGGACCGAAGGAAGACGAATAATGGGCTGGAGATTGCGAAATGTTAATTGATTTCGGGAAAAATTGTCCAAAAAAAATGGAATTTTATTTTTTTTATGTTACTTGCAATGTCAATCATCCTGTTCATTGGTTTTATTAAAAATTGGCCGGTTTAGAAACGGTTTGCTTTTATATGAGGTCTAACCCAAGTACTAAATCGGTTTAGGTCTCAGTTCACCAGTTTAAACCTCTTGTCTGATTCTAATAATATCGATTTACATAAATGACTAAAATAACTGACATTTACTGACAAGACTTACTTGAAAAATTGACAATTTTCTATGTGTTTATGGTTCATTCCTGCCCAATTTTGGGTGTTCCATTGTAGTTTTAGTACTTGTGATTAGACTCTTCAATTTGGAATTGTCTTACCTTCATAATGGACTGCTGATTTTCTTCATGTTACTACCAAAAACAAAAAGGCTTTTCCGGCTTTTAATTACTAGCGTTCGCATAGAGGTTTGGCATTGAAACGCCTTAAACATACCAAGCTGAGTCCTCTTCTTTTTTTTTTTTTTGGGGGAAAATTACATCAACATCCCTTGATATTTGTCACTTAATCAAATAAACCCCCTGATCTTTAACAAATAACACTGCAACCCCATGTCAGTACCCTCAAACTAACAGACCTAACAGAAGGTATAAAATGACACTTTTACACTTTAAAAAATTGAACAAAATCTACCACAATTCAAAAAAACCTATCAGTCCAAAACCCATATTCAAACCCAAATTAGATCCCGAATCCATTCCCAAACTTTACACACAGTACATGCACCCTTTCTCTTTCCACCACCGCATCACCCTATCTCCTTTCCGCCTCTGTTCTTTGCATCCAGCCCTACCCACCACGACAGTCAACCCCTTTACCTACCCCCAGATTCCCCAATTGTGCTCCACCCCACATCTGCATCCCTTTTGTCCAAATCAGAACCCTTGTCCCAATTTTAGACTCAGTT
>CAUOFW020000948.1:322614-339162 GCA_963454935.2 Ilex paraguariensis | reverse complement strand
AATGATAGAAATATTGGAATTCTATGAAAATATTTATTATTGAATTGAGTTGATTATTGATTGAGTTATTGAGTTGGGTATATATTGAGTAGATTATAGATTATTAATTATTGATTATTGAATTTGGTATTGAGTAGATAATAGATTATTGATTATTGATTATTGAGTTGATTATTTAATTGGGTATTGATTAGATTATAGATTATTGATTATTGATTATTGATTATTGATTATTGATTATTAATTATTGAGTTGATTATTTAATTGGGTATTACGTAGATTATAGATTAAAGATTATTGATTATTGATTATCGATTATTTAGTCGATTATTGAATTGGGTATTGAGTAGATTATTGATTATTNCGGTCTAATTAAAGGTAGAACATTCATGCCAAAATTAGAGGACTCATGGTATGACTCCAAAAAATTGTTAAAATTCGAACTCAAGATGTTTGGGTTTAAAGTTTGCCCCTGTTACTACTTGAACTACCTTGGGGTTGGTATATATCTCACACTTACTTCTTTAGGCAATAAAAAACAAAAAATGTCACAACCACCCTGTTTTCCTTTCAATGAAAACAATGGCTAGCTACAACATTTAGAGCTTTTGACCCATATCAAGGCTTTTTTAAAAAAAATTTCCAACTAAGGGTTGGTTTAAAAATAATTCCCAAACTCAGAAAGTTTTAAAAACGTCATTTGGTGTAATGTTTTTAAGTTAAAAGACGTCAGTTAGTCTAACATTTTTAACTTAAAAACGTCAAACCAAATAACTTTTTTAAGCTTGATCTGTGTACAGTGTGGACCATAAAGGCGTCAGTCCAATTGACGCCATTAAGTAAACACGTCAGATGCAATGACGCGTATAAATCAAACCTAAGAATCCTTTTTCCCTCCAGCCTTATATTTCCATTCGTTATTTTTTATCTTCTTCCCCCAAAATTCCATTTGAGCCCTAACCATCAAGCGAACCACCACCATTGCAGAGACACTCCGACGAACCACCACCATTGTAGCAGAAACTCCGGTAAGCACCATCGCAGCAGAAACTTCGGCAAGCACCACCTTCATAGAACCTCCACCATCGCAGCCCCACCCACCACCACGCAGCGCCACCCAGCCCCACCCACTACCACCCAACCATCAAACCCCCAAAATCCAAGCTATTTTGTCAGCCTACATTGCACTGTTGACAGCATCCACCAAATTCGGGTGAGAATTCTTACATTATTTAAAGAAAAATATTGAAATTATATGAAATGATAGAAATATTGGAATTCTATGAAAATATTTATTATTGAATTGAGTTGATTATTGATTGAGTTATTGAGTTGGGTATATATTGAGTAGATTATAGATTATTAATTATTGATTATTGAATTTGGTATTGAGTAGATAATAGATTATTGATTATTGATTATTGAGTTGATTATTTAATTGGGTATTGATTAGATTATAGATTATTGATTATTGATTATTAATTATTGAGTTGATTATTTAATTGGGTATTAAGTAGATTATAGATTAAAGATTATTGATTATTGATTATCGATTATTTAGTCGATTATTGAATTGGGTATTGAGTAGATTATTGATTATTGATTATTAAGTTGATTAGTTAATTGGGTATTGAGTAGATTATAGATTATTGATTATTGATTATCGATTATTTAGTCGATTATTGAATTGGGTATTGAGTAGATTATTGATTATTGATTATTAAGTTGATTAGTTAATTGGGTATTGAGTAGATTATAGATTATTGATTATTGATTATCGATTATTTAGTCGATTATTGAATTGGGTATTGAGTAGATTATTGATTATTGATTATTAAGTTGATTAGTTAATTGGGTATTGAGTAGATTATAGATTATTGATTATTGATTATCGATTATTTAGTCGATTATTGAATTGGGTATTGAGTAGATTATTGATTATTGATTATTAAGTTGATTAGTTAATTGGGTATTGAGTAGATTATAGATTATTGATTATTGATTATCGATTATTTAGTCGATTATTGAATTGGGTATTGAGTAGATTATTGATTATTGATTATTGAGTTGATTATTGAATTGAATATTGAGTAGATTATAGATTATTGATTATCGATTATTTAGTCGATTATTGAATTGGGCATTGAGTAGATTATTGATTATTGATTATTGAGTTGATTATTTAATTGAGAGCTTTTGACCCATCCCAAGGTGTTTTGAAAAAAAAGTTCCAAATAATGTTTGTTTTGAAAATAATTTCCAAACACAGGTAGTTTTAAAAATGTCAGTTGGTTTGATGTTTTAAGGAAATAACATTTTTTGTACAAGATTGTGGCACATTTACACCTAAATATTTGATGTTTTAGCTAAAAATGTCAATTGTACTGAAGTTTTTAGCTATTCCCTCATAATGCAAAATGGTTTGAATAAATTACACTCACACTCCTAACATTTGATTTTATTACAAGGACACCCCCTCACATTTCAAAAAATATACTAAGACCCCTTGACATTTGAACACGTTTGACAGTTGCATCCCTTTTGGTATAACAGACGTTAACAATTTCATTAAAAAGATTTTTTTACCCTTCATATATCCTTGAGATTTACCAATGCCCATATCCAATCTGTCCAACTCACCCCTCTATTTGACTAAATCAAAATAATTAAATTGAAAAAAAATTAATGCTTCCTGCATTCTAGTTAAGTTAATGTTTCCTTTTCAAAAAAAAAAATCAAATTTATCTTTTCGATATTAATTTAATTTTTTGGTTTTGGTCAATACAATGATCATCACCTGCCACTCCAAGTCCACCGATTCTCACCACCACCATTGATGTACTTTCTATATTATTATTATTATTTTTTTTGAGGGGGTGAGAACATTAGATTGGAACCCATAACCACCTATAAGCAGGGGTGAGGCCAAGCTCTCACCTTTGTGTACCTTTTTTCTTTGGCCCCATTCTCTAAAATATGATTTATGGGTTACCAATATAATCATAGTTGTCAAGGCAAAAAGAAAGAAATTTTCCAACTAAACAACGAAATGCATACAAACAGATCCTTGTCATGGATTTTGGGCTTCTATATAAACAACTTTTAACTTTTTATGTCTTTTTTAAGTTCTGTTACAAACTAATTCATTCGTTTGTTAAAAACTCGTTCATACTTTTTTCAACTTATGTTATAAACTCATTCATTCATTTATTTGAGAATTGGATCATTCTTTTATGTTAATTTCAGTTTGCTTCAATCTCACTTCTAGTATGTACTCATTCATTCCGTCCTCATTATGTTCTACCTATTTCAACATCTATACGATACTGAAATTTCACTTTATCGTATTAAGCATATTCTATGTCTCTATCAATCTCAATCGAAGCAGTGTAGTTATGTTGCTTAAATATCAAGCAACACATTTTTCTGCAAAATAAGCATGTTGATTAATGCAATAGTGTCACTGAAATATTGTAAGGCAATTACTACCTTGCTAGCCAAAAAAATCGGCTACATTGTTTGCCTGCTTGATAATATGTTTAACTTGTGATTCAATACATGATGACATGTTTAAGAGATACCCTCTGTTGGGACTCTACTGAAATATGGATATGTTTTTCCTCAAGTATTAATTGTTTCTATCCATCCCCAGGTTCTTATGAATTCAGAACTTATTCCACAAGGGAAACTAACTGAAATGGCTGAAAAACAAGTTACCGTTTTGCTATATTCGGGTGGACGAATGAGTTATAGGTCGAAGGGTTTATCATACAGTTGTCCTCCCAATGGTGGTATTGTTATCAATAGTGGTACACAATTGCTGGAATTTTTGAGTAAAATTTACACTGTAATGGGGATGGATATGGCGCATAACAAGTTGAAGTTGACTTGTAGATATCCTCTTACACTTGGAACAGGACCAAGACCAAACATGAATACATATGTCGGTCTAAAAATTGTCAACGATGAATTAGTGACTTCTGTGGTTAATGTGGTTCGTGACAACCCCACCATTGCTAGTGTTGCTTTGTACATCGAAACGGAGGACATCAATGTTGGCATAGACAGTAGTCAGATCAGAGGGTGCATAACAACAACTGTCATGTCTTACACTGAGTTGCTTATGAGAGAGATGGGTCCATTGACATTTTTAACTTCCGATGAGACGGGTGAATGTTCAACTCCCATAGGGATATAGGTAATGTATGATTCTGGGTAGTACTTTTACACTCAACAAAGAACTGGAACCGCGACATACTGTGGGAACTTAGCCAACAATTCATTGAGTCAAATTTTTGAGGCAGAAATTGCATTGGGTGAACAAGATGATGTCCATCAACCAATAATGCAACAAATGCCTTTCCAAGAATATGAAGAAATGTGTGTCAATGATCATACAAATGTCTCCGATAATGACGACGAAGAAGAAGAGTTTGAGGAAATAATGATTGATGAGCCGGATAACGAAGATGATAATGGCAAAGACTTTGGGACGGCTCAGGTGGTGGAGATGCATAAGCCTTACTCTACCTCATTCATAACCACTGAATTTGGTCAGTATACTGAAACAGAGAACTATGTATCGTTAGTTGAACAGAATTTGTGGGATCTGGTGAAGATGGAGTAAGCAAAGGGCATGGTTTTTAAGGATAAAGCTTCATTGAATAGGGCTATTAAATGGTATTCAATCAAGATGAATCAGGATTTTTTTGTGATCAAGACGAACACAACTGTGTGGGCTATAAAGTGCATCATGTACATACAGTCTAACTACACGTGGAGACTGCGGGCTTGTTTTAAGAAAAAATTGAAAATGTTTCAGATCACGAAATTTGGTGGCATCCACCTCATGGTTATCATCGCTTTTGTCTTCAACATATTCGTAGTAATTTTAATACATAATTTAAGGATGCACATTTGTACGATCTTATGTGGAGGGCTGGAAAGGCAAGACAGGTTTGCAAGTTCGATGATTTGATGACTTAGATACGCAACGTCAAAAAGGAAGCATATACATACTTGAATGATATACTATTGGAGAAGTGGACATTAGCCCATGATGGTGGACGACGATATGGCATCATGACAACCAACATTTCAGAAATTTTTAGTAGTATTCTCCAAGGTGCTAGGTATTTGCCCATAACTACTTGTGTGCAGTCGATATTTTATCAGGTCACTACGTATCATTTTGAACATCGAGACCTAGTGGCTAAATGGAAAAAAAATGGGATGGAGTTTTCTAAGCATGTTGTGGAACGATTAAAATATGCACAAGAAATGAGTCGTGTCCACGATGTGACGCCATTTCATAGGGAGTGTTGTCTTGCTGAAGTGTCAACTGGTGGTGGTCACAAGCAAGTTGTGTGTCTTGAAGATCGTTTGTGCACATGTGAAAAATAGACAATTTATAGAATTCATTGCTCACATGTGTTGGTTGTATGCTCTTATTTTCAGTTGCATTTTCAGCCCTACATTGATCCCATTTACACTATCGACACTTTAAAGAAAATTTGGGCACCTGAAATATTTCCTCTAGAGGATGAGCATTACTGGGATGATCCCCCACATCCCAAAATTAATCCCTAATCATAACTAACATCGAGACTTGGTTGGTCGGCCATGGACAATGCGCATACAGAATGAAATGGACTTCCCATTAGAGGTTCGTAATCAGATACATTGTGGGCTATGCAGCGAATTAGGTCACAATCGTCGGAAGTGTACACCCATAAATACGCAGGCTCCAGCATCCCTTTAATAGATTGTATTTTGTTATTTTGTGAGCTTGATAAGTTGTATATTATAATCATTTGTGTATTGGACCTTACGATGTGCTTATGGTTTTTTTTTTTTTGCTACACTGTCTTGTATTTACATGTATGTTGAAATGATTTGTTTGATGTTTGATGTTTGATGGTGGATTGTATTTTGTCGCGAATAATCTTCCTAAATTTCATCAAATTCATTTATTTTTTTATTAATAATTATTGCATGTTTTTTTAACTTTGTTTTTGCAGATTCATATAGTTATTCGTCATGTTGTAATATTATGTGCTTATGTTGTAATATTATGTTGCTACACTATCTTGTATTTATATGTATGTTGAAATGATTTGTTTGATGTTTGATTTTTTATGGTGGATTGTATTTTGTCGCAAATAAATCTTCCTAAATTTCATCAGATTCATTTAGTTTTTTATTAATAATTATTGCATGTTATTTTTACTTTGTTTTTGTAGATTCATATAGTTATTCATCATGGACATCGATGGCCAGCGTTTAGTACATCTTGGTCCACAGGACCACTCTATTCTTGCGTTACAGGCTGACCATCGATCATAGTACATCTGGCAGGGTACAGATCTGCCTCCTTTGCACTGCAGGCATAATGATCGCACCGCACGCCAATTACATGTCACAGATGAGCATATGCTCCGTCATATGGTTACGGTTGAATTTTATGGGGCACACAAGATTGCATCTAAGCGGTTGGATCATGCCCTCATCACAATGCTAGTCGAGAGATGGTGGGTCGAAATGCATACTTTTCATCTTCTAGTTGGAGAGGCTACTATCACTTCAGGATGTTGTTGTTCATATAGGCCTACCGATTGATGGTATGACAGTGTCCGAAAAAGATAGTTGTTCGGCTGACACAACATGGCTTGCATTATGCTAGCAATTGCTCGGATTTACACCTCTCGAGGGGGCTATCGACGGGTCTTCCCTCAGGCTTTCTGCATTGATGGGGCATTTGGATAGAGGTGTCCCAGTAGATGCTAATGATGATTTTATTGCTTCCTATGCCAGAGCCTACATTATGCTACTAATCGGTTCATATCTTTCCCTAGACAAGTCTTCTAGCAAGGTGAAGTTGATGTACCTTCCTTTGTTTGCCGATCTTACCTCAGCTAGTCAGTACAGCTGGGGTAGCACGGCATTGGCTTGGCTTTACCGCAAGATGTACATTGCTAGTAGACGCGATGCTAAGGACATCAGCAGATTGCTTCTTCTAGTATAGGTACATGCAAACTTATGTTTCATATTTGTCCAAATATATATTGTTTAATGTAATATCAAATATATGTTTTACACTACAACTATTTTGTTTTTTTATATAGTTGTGGGCATGAGAGCATTTATCGCATATACGTCCACAACGATTACTCTCACGTGGGCTATTACATGATGTACATTCAGACGCTGTCCTAGCAGATGGTGTAGTACCTGCACCAGTACATGCTCCTGCACCAGATGTACCAGCACTTGATGACCTTCCAGCAAGGCCTCATGGGTGTAGGTAAGACATTATTAGTGTTTTTCCTTTTATTATTCATTATTATTATACAAAACATCCAACTAATTATTTTTTGTACTATGCAGTTGGGATGTTGCATTTTCTGAGCAACACACGTTTACCCAGCGCGCCTAGGAGGGCAGCGCGCTTTGGGATGCGGAGAAGCTATTATCGCCTAGCTCCCTAACCTAATGCAGCACCGAGTTCGGACCGCAGGGAACCGTAGCATGGGGGACGTCTAATCCTTTTGCCGCCGCAAGGCTGGCTAATCGTACGCAACAGGCTCGAAGACCCCTTCTTAGACATTATAGAGATCAGCTGGATCAAATGTGCGATGAGTAGGTATACAAGCGGATCTCTGTATGATTTTCTAACTATCAAACTTAATTGTGGATGATGTTGTTGGTTAGATGTTTGATGCATTGAATAATTATTGGTCATTATTCATTGGTGGATTGTTGGCTATGTTGTATGGTTGGTAATTGCTTGTATGATTGTTGAATGGTAGTGACATTTATTTAAGTTGTTGTTCTTTTATGTATGCAAGCAATAGGTGATTTTGAAATTTTTTTTGGGGTCATACATATAGGGGAAACTCTGCCAAAATTTTTATTTTTTCGTACATCTAAAAAAAATCGTTATTGTTTAAACTACAGATGATATGGTAGTCATTCACTCCTGATGTGCTGGACACCCTACCCGATTATTGCTTGTGTGGTCGGGAATTATGGACTACCCCGGTCCTACTTATATGTTTTGATGTGGTAGAGTGGCATTTTTCAAACCGTGTTCTACGACAATTTGGATGTAGGCAGCCCGTACCAATGTCATGTGATTCTAGTTGGGAGCTGTATACCCCAAATAGGCGTGGCAAACATGGTTATAAATGGACGATCGCACATCAAAGGTACATCAGTATGTGGGATCAATGGCGAGATTCTATTGTTCACGGAGAGCCTACGCTTGACATGATGGATGCCACTGATCCTTACATGGAGTGGTATCGGCGCATTACTCGTCTACTTATCAGACCATCGATGCCACACCCCTGACATTGGTTTTTAGCCCGTCGGCAGTATCATCGAGCTGTTGGTATGTGTAATTTACTTCGTATATTACAAATACGGGGTACATAAATTACTTAATATTTATTTTATTCCTTATTTAGTGGTGTTGCAGGAACAGACACTGACAAAGGTATATCACACAACTCGCGATACAGTTAGTAGGGAGCCTAATTTGAGGACATGTTTGACGGCCATCAGCTAGATGGGGGATCTTAGCTATCGGTGTTTATCAGCTATTTATGAGCACCGAAGACTTGTGGAGCCTCCGACAGCCATTGAGCAGCCAGTTGTTACAACCCCAGTGCATGCACAATAATGGGGTGTACGCATTCCTCGACCGCCAGCTGCATGCGCACATCGGCAGCCTCCTTCACCGGTCGTGGATACTGCTGTGACATCATCAGAGGTAGACCCATCAGCCGCATATGTTCCCCAAACTGCTATAGAGGCAAGCCCATCTACACCATATGTCCCAGCTTTTGATTTTGACATTCCTACACCGGTCGTTCCCCATACTACTACATCACCGCTTGATCGTCCTACGGTTACATCATTTGGGCCACTACTAACCTCACCAGGTGTTGATGCATCGACAACTCCCTTTACACCTACACCAGAGCCAGTAGTTATGGCAGATACATCACTTTCACATGCAGGGGCATGTATTCCACGTATTGTTCCACCGATGCCCACACGACCTACTTCTCCTGTTCCATACGATGGCAGTTCTAATGATGTTGAGGTTCTAGCTGATGGAGTTACACAAGAGCCATCACAGTCACACATAGTTAGAGGTACAGGTCGTCATGGAGTCGCTCGTCATACACACCATACACATGATCCAGTAAATGGTAGAGTCACAAAAAATATATCGCCTCCGCCTGATGGTCAGCGGCCCAAGGGAAAGAGGAGACCACTACCTTATGGGACGTAGTCCTTTTTTGATTTTTTTTTTGTATAAAATTTGTAATTATTATTGTTGTATATAAAATTTATGTGTGTTCATAGTTTCATATAATGTTAATCCATTATTGCTTTTTAGATTATTGATTCAATACTCTGAACAAATGTTTGTTGAATAACATAACATAAATTATTGAAATTTAGATGGACATTACAAACTGGAGTAGTACATCATATTTAATAGAAACAAAATACATAAACATATTGCAAACACAAGTACGACGACAAAAGTGTAAAATTGCAAACACTTCTTTATGGGTCTTCATCTTCATCAGAGAGGTAATGATCAGAAATACATCCATCTTCACCACTCAATTGGTAGCTTAAAATTGCTTCTTGCATCCTCCCTTCTGCAGCACGGTCGCCTACAATACGCCGCAAACTGTACCGATTGCAATGGATTGTCATTCGATTGTTCTCAACTCGAATGCAAAACAATGCTCACTCTAATTCTTGAGGAGTGTTAGTAGGCATACCAATGACAACTTGTCGAGACCTTCTTATGTTGCAAAAACGTAAATCTAAGCTTAGATTTTCTCTTTTCATCAAGCGATATTGTCATTCCATCATCATTGTGTTCGTAGTTGTTAGTGAATAGCGTAACCGAGAATTCGTTGGGTAAAAGAACTTATCTTTTAAAGCCCAATGATAACCTAGAGTTTCAAAAAGGGTTCTTGAACTAAAATTCATTGTTAGAAATGAATTCTGTACATTGAATATTTCACATGGGTTCATATTTATAGGCAATTTATTTATGTGAGTATGCCAGTCTATAGCCTAAATGAATGACATTAGAACATTATATAGTCACAATCACTGACTACACAACAATATCTAGTAACACTTACTGACAGTGAACCATTGTGTAGTCACACAGACTGACATTTCTCAACCAGTGTTTAGTCACAGTAACCTACTGTGTTGTCACAATAACTGACAATGATGCAATTGTCAGTCATTATAACCATTTTTCATTCAGCTGGATCAGATTAATGAAGACCATACATTGCACTTCAATGCATTAGTGTGTTGTCACATTCCACATCTTGTGACTACACAATACTTAACAGCCCAAACCCTAATACTATTAAACGTGTCACGAGTCGTGAATCACTATGACGTAGGATGAATCAAGGTCTATTAAAATCTATGGACTACATTTCTCAACTAGTGTTTAGTTACAGTAACCTAGTGTATTGTCACAATGACTGACAATGATGTAATTGTCAGTCATTGTAACTATTTTTTATTCAGCAGCACACGTTAATGGAAACCCTACATTGCACTGCAATGCACTAGTGTGTAGTCACATTCCACATCTTAAGACTACACAGTAGTTAACACCGAATCACTATGACGTAGGATGAATCAAGGTCTATTCAAATCAATGGACTACATTTCTCACTGTGCTGTCACAGTCACTGCGTACCAGCGTTTGTTCCTGCTAACATGTAATAGTGTGTAGTCACATGTACTGCACAAGTATCTTGTTACTGTTTGACTATCAACTCAAACATAAAGGTGGCTACACATTAGTGCACTGCTAACAAATGTATATATTTCAATCAATGAAAATTTCTATAAAAATATAATATAGGGTGGATCATATAACATGTTGCACATTATGTCTATTTTAAAAGCACAAGCAAGTGATACCAACCATAAGCGTGAACCAGTATAGTTATTACAAGAGTGAGATGAATATTACAAGAGTGAGAGATTTTCTGATCCAAAGGAGTATTAGGTTGGACTTCGTCGAGAGTGGACTTTTCGTGCGAATGAATCATAATCATTATGCACAGATCTGAGAGAACATGGTATACCGGTGCCACATAGACTTTCACGTACCATACCCCAAAAGAATAGAGTCAATTATGAAGCAACAGTTAAACGTATGTGAAAGGAGAATAATATGATGATGTTGCGTAAGTGCCGATATTATATGCTCCAAATAGCATCTGACATGGTGGTAACTGCATTTGGTAGGGAGTTAACATCTACTGAACAATCTAATGCATTGTCTAATGAACAATACCTATCAAATGAGTATATGTCTGATGAAAATTAAAAAATATTATTTGTGCCCACCATATTAAGCATTTACCGTTTATGTCTATGTCCTTTTTACTTTAATCAATATTGTGCATTTATGAGTTTATTCAGTGTTGTCATATCTCAACTTTTTCGTTGTCAAATCTTGTCATTGTCAAATCAGTTATCAACTTCGCAGTGTGATGTCCTATTTACTTTAATCTATCTCGTGGCTTTAACAAATCAATGCAGTGTGTTGTCATATCTCAACTTTTTCATTGGCATTTTGCATCATTGTAAATCAATTCCAAACTTTACAGATTGATGTCCTTTCACTGTAAGTTTTAATTGTCAAATCAAGCATATATATACTACTATTAACAATTGTGTAAATGCACTACCACCAAACAAAATGTATAGGAGCACATCACATGCAAATTCTTCTTCACGCAATGAACAAAATAGTTTGTCTGCGGGTAACAAACGTGAACGCTCAACGAAAAGCTCAACATCGTTGAACAAAGTTACTTCTATCGAATCATATACTGATTCTAGTGGTGTAACGTGGTATAGACGAAAGCGTGCATTCCGCAATGAGCCAATCGACCCTTATCACCCAATCGAACAAGCTGGACATGTAATTATTGGGCCTGCAACTGATTATCTACTTAAAGTTTCTCAAATCGAACTCACACCAAGATGACGATAGTTATATGACAAACGTTGTAACCTTGAAGTATTTTGTCGATGGCATGGTATTGTGGTACCAAAGGCACGTTCAGCTGATATTTACAATTCACATAATTCAAACAATCATGACGAGGTCATATCAATGCTTGAACATGAAAATGATTAAATGCAGCGTCGTCTTAATCATTTTCATGCACTCAATTATGCTAAAATAGAGCATTTTGATCCTGAATATGTCGAAATTGAAATTTTAGAGGATCTGTTACTTGTTTCTGATCCTGAGCTTTCTGATTTCTCTAATTTGGACGATGATGCGTCTGACACTTGTATCCCAACATTTTAATGTATACTCGATAATCCTTTATGTTATTTTGAATATCAACCACGTTATTGACATCTTTTTTTTTACATGTATATGTTTTGAATAACAAATAAAATTTTATTTTTAATTTATGTATGCATTTTTTTTTATGATAAAATTAAATTTTATTATATGTATACGTTTTGTCAAAATATTTACTATCAAAAGTCATACAATTAATTAAAAAAAATATGTTATCATAATTTGGATAACAAAATTTAATTTGTAATTTTGAATCTCAAAAAATAAAAATAATAAACTATAAATTAAAATTTTAGAATATTATTGACAGTAAAAAAAATAAAAAGTTTTGTACGTTCATGCATGAATACCAATATGCTTGAAAGAATGACTGATTGAAATACTTACCAACCTGTAATTTTGAGAAGACCGAGAGAAAATAATCCTTAATAACTGCGGTGACTTGGCCGAAAAATTGTTCCAATTTGACTCCATACCATTTCGCGTGCGCCGAGTACCATTACCCATGGGGGGTTATTTCTAATTGTTTAAATCAATTATGTTTTGTAGAATGACTCTTAGTTTTCCCAATAAACAAATAGCATCAGCACCTCTTCGTTTTAAAGATGGTTGTTATTGCTAACTGGTACAATGAGTTTTAATTAGGTTTTACTGGTTATTTAATGCATTTATAGTCGAAAAGGCCCAATAGAGTTGATGGAGGTGACTTATAAATGTGTTTAGCGCGCAATTTCAGGATGAACAAGTTTGTATGGGGCCATAAATTTAATTATATGTACATTTTCATTTTTTAAAGATTGATATGCTAAAAAATATAAGTATTTTTAATTTATCAAAATTTATTAATTGAATGTAATTAAATTTTTAAATAAATAAATAAAACTCATCCTCTCACCAAAAAAAAGGGAGAAAAATAGTTTTAAGTATTATTGTTAGGGAGAAAATTTTCAGTAAGACAAAAAAAATTTATGTATTTTTAAATTATCAAAATTTGTTCATTGAATGTAATTAAATTTTAAATAAATAACAAAAACTCAACAAAACAGTCTTACGTATCATTTGTTAGGGAGGATAACACCAATAGGATAAACGAAATTTATGTATTTTTAAAATCAAAATTTTATTATTAATTAATTTTTTTATTAATAAATATTTAACATTTTACTCAGAAAAAAAAGGCAAAAAACCTATCACGATATTATGGAATGATTTAATTGAAATAAAAAAATTAAAATTTTAAGGACTAAATTAAAACCAAAGAGAAAATTTAGATGATAGTTATGATAATTGCCCAAAATTTATTTGTGTATTCATCATTAGATTTGGTGCTTGGTGTGTTGTTGGAGTGCTGTCTTGGATGTCCATTTAGATGGCGTCAAACCATTTGATGCCTCTTGAATTCCCTATTTAAATGGCATCAAATGGTCTGACGTCTTGAGTTAATTGGGCCACAAATTGACTTAAAAAGGTTAAATGAACTGACGTTTTTATCATAAAAACAACCGTCCGTTTGACGTCTTTAAGTTAATCAGTTCATTTGACGTTTTTAAAATTTTTTGGGTTTGAGAATTATTTTCAAACCAGCATTTAGTTGAGAAATTTTTTTAAAAAAGCCTTGATATGGGTCAAAAGTTCCAACATTTACAGCAAACATATACATATACATATGGTCAACGAGTGGCTTAGTGGTTACGCATCACTCCTACTCGCAATTGATTGTAGGATCCAACCTCGTCCATTTCTCCTTCCCCCTACCCCCAAACAAAAGAAGAATAACCGTTGGATTCACACTATATTTTAATGTTTAATATGATTCACAGTAAATATAATAAATTATGTCACAATAACATTGCTCTTATATAAGACCGCTCTCGAAATTTCTCAATAAAAATAGCTTAAATGGTCATGCTTCTGGACTTAATTTTTGGTTCCGCCCCCAGTCACAAGTTCATCTGGTCTCTTTAGCCAACCATCCCATGGACACAGTAACTCCATTCCCTCAACTTCGAAGATTTGATATAAGATCGCCATGGTCTTGAGAACACCTAATCATCCCAAATCAAACTCTCCAGCTCATAAGAATAAAATTTATCCATTAATAGGCCCCTAATTATTATTTACATTAAGCATATATTACTATTAATGACAAACATTTTGTAACACCCAATTATCTTTAATGAGAGAATAAGAATAGCCATTTTCAAACTTCTTTCGTAACTGAAATTTTTATTTTTTTTTCAAATCTCAATTCTTTTTGTGGGTATTGGAATTTATTCTATGACATGTTCAGGAAAAAAAAAAACTATGCCAATACCACATGGTCGCCATGCTGACTGTGAACATTTGGAAGCATGCCATTTGGTTCCTCTGAATTTTGGTTGAAATTCATTGGTGAAATTTAGGCCTATAACAACAGTACGATGAGAAAAGAACGGTTAAGATTTGGACTGCTCATCGCGAGAATCCCAAGGAGGTGGCAGAACCTTAACATTACGATGAACTCTAAATTTCGAGCATTGAAGAAATTTAGGCCAACAACATTACGATGAGAAAAGAACGATTAAGATTTGATCTGTTCATCATGAAAATTCCGAGGAGGTGGTAGAATCTTAACCATTGTTTTTTCATCGTGCGACTATTGTGGGTATCAACTCAGTGTAATTCTAACCAAAATTCACAGGATCTAAACTCCTTCATCTACAATGATGGTACCTGGTATCACATTTATGATCATTGATCACATTATACTATAATCATACAAGATAATTTCTCTGTTCCTCACCCTATATATTTAAGACAAGCCAATGTATGCACCTAAGCAACCTTTGGTTCTCTCTTAGTTCAGAATAGTCGCCTAAGTTTAATATCCATGGCCAAGTCACTTCTGTCTTTCAGCATTCTCTATCTGTTTCTTCTGATCTTGTTCTTGAACTCAGGTACTTCTTCCCCACAGCTTTACCTTTTTGATAATTTGGTAATTTCTAAGATGATTCCTGTATCCATTCTCTTTTCATTCATTCATTTGGCTAGCTTTTCTTTCAGATGGAGATGGAATTTGTGTTATTTGTAGTTGGGTATTTGTATTTCTTCAAACTGTTTTCATTTTTTTTATATCCAAGAACCGTCCCAACCTTCCATTCTCTCCGTAAACTTGATATGTACAGAATCACTCATAAATTATGTGCATCTAAGTCAACCACTCTTGTGAGTCTCAAACTTGTAGTCTCGAGATATTAACACGGAGATATCTTGAAGGCTTGAATTTGTACCATATTACTTGAACTAGCTACATTCTGCTTGTTAGTTGTCAACATCTGATGGTCAATTCCTTGATTTTTCTTCCAAAAATTCAACCTTTGTTGACTGAAACACTACCCCATGTCTTTAGACATGCACTTAGCCTTAATGAAGTTATTTAGATCTGCCATGGGCTGTTTTTAGCTTATTTTTTGTATGAACTGTTGATTGTTCATGCATTTCTGATTTTTTCAATGAACTCCAATCTAATTTCTATCAAGGCTGGTTTAAATTACTCTATTCTTGATCAATCTCCTAATTTAATTCCAATTTTCATTTCAAATTCTGATCTACAATGCTATTGAGAAGTTAAAGTGATTAATTCTCTTTATTCCAGGTGAAGTTTTGAGATGTGCAAATGGGCAAGCACCTGGGCAGGTAAATTTGTCACAAATTTTCTTATCATTTTCCACCGAAAATTGAAGAAAAAATATATCAGATCAATCTTTGACATGTTTGAGAATTGNATATTTTCTTATCATTTTACACCGAAAATTGAAGAAAAAATATATCAGATCAATCTTTGACATGTTTGAGAATTGTCAATGTCAATGAATTTCAGGGTTCTTGGTGCGTTCCGAAGCCTTCAACATCTGATCAAGCACTGATGGACAACATCAACTTTGCCTGTGGTATTGTGAACTGCAGCACAATCCAAGAGGGTGGCCCCTGCTTCAACCCTTCTACTCTCATCAACCATGCCTCAGTTGCCATGAATATCTACTACCAGCAAGAGGGAAGGCATTTTTGGAACTGTGACTTCACCGAATCTGGCCTTATTGTTGTGACTGACCCAAGTAAGCAATTTTTTTCTGAATTAAAAATATTATAGTATAGAGAGAGAGAGAGAGAGAGAG
>CAUOFW020000948.1:262000-307874 GCA_963454935.2 Ilex paraguariensis | reverse complement strand
CATCAAGTGGCCCCCCAAATTGGCTGGCGATCTAGAGAAGAGGAATTCGAACCTTTGGCGTACCTACCATTGGGATGTCGGGCACATGATTGATAACTGTCGGTCTTTGAAGTATTACTTAGAAGAGCTGGTCCAAGTTGGCCATCTCAGCTTGTACATCGATGAGGAAGGAACAAAATAGGAGCAGCATCAGCAAATAAAACTCCTAGTTGTAGGGCCTATACGAGGCCACAAACTTTAAAACACAATGGCAGGCAAAGTTCACTAGTGCACCACCAACAGCACTACCTACTGGAGCAGCCAAGAGGTTAAGAAAAAGAAAGTAAAGGATGAGAGAAAAGTGGTGTGTATGTTTGGTATGGGGGAGGGGGGGAGGGATAAGAGAGGAGGATAATGCATTGAAGACCATGATTTCTATGTCTCAAAATTCGCAGCACCAAAAAAAAAGCCTTGCAACTAGTAGTCAAAAGATGCACACCTAAGATCCGAGCAAGACATAAAGTAATAATTGACACCCACTTAGGAATGAAAAGAAGGAGCTAGAATTGACTTATAAGCTAACCCATTCCACATGAAAGTCAGCCCCTCATGACAATCAAACTTTTTCCCAACCACTGGCACTATCTGATCTTATCCGGCCAAATTCACGGAAGGTTTCATGGGAAAGTTGAAAGGAAAGGGCAACGTTCTCTTCAATTATGAGGGTGTGAAGGAAAAAGGGACTCAGACTTAGCCACACCCTTGATCAAACATCTTAGAACTCAGCATGAAATGATAACCATTAAAAATGTGGATAAGCATATATTAACAAAGGAACAAGCAAAAGCAGCTATAAGACCCTACGACAGGACAGACTCACAAGTATTAAATAATTATTAAGCAGTTAACAGAGAGTTCAAAGAGTTAACAGAAAAACAGACAAAGGAAATTAAAATAGTACATACAACAAGAACATATGATTGATATGGCAGTCACAAAACAGCAGCGAGATTTCCAACATGTCAACAAGTACAGAAAACCAGAATTAATAGCCACTTACAGCGAAAGTGTAGGATGTGGGAGAGGGGAGGGGAATAGAGTCCTAATTGATGAGGTGAAGGATAATTGCTTGTAGTATCAAACAAAAACTAAGATAGCTCAATCCTTTTTATAGCAGTAGAGACTGAAACCTAGCACTTCATATTTCCAACTCCAACCTTCTGCACTTCAACCTTGAGAGATTTCAGATACTTAACAGCTTCATCAAGAACAGCCACCGTATTCATTTGGTTGGCACCAGGCACGATTCCTCTCAGTGCCTTCACCATCTTCCTCATTTTCCGGCGCTTACTTTCACTGCAGCTGGGGCCACTAGCAGAGGATTTCTTCAAAGAAGGTAATCTACTCTTTCCGGGGTTTGAACCATAATTGGAGCAAGAATCAGGGGAATCACTTCCACTGTTTCCATGTGTTCGTGCTGTGCTGACCTCTTCCTCGTCGCTTTCTTCCTCTTCCAAGCTTAACAATGCATCAATATCATCTGAATCTTCTTTCATGAAAGAGTTCTCTCTCCCGCTATTTGCATCTTTCCTGTCAATAATAGCATGGAAGTAAGATGCCCCTATATTCAAACCAGGATAACCAAATTTGGAGCCAATGGCTGGGTGGAACATGATCTGGCTTCTGTTATCAGTCTTGTCAAAGATAATGAAATTCCTTGGACAAACCTCAGAGGGTTGAAATTCAACAGCATTAGCACCTGGAGGCACAACTGTTCCACCAAAAGTGGATGCAATAGGAGCATTATGGATGTAAGCACCACCCACTTGATCAGCAAGGGGGACCACTGGCTTTTTGAGGAAAAATTGCTGGTCACTCTGCATGAGAAGTCCTGTTGAGTGAAGTCCTGTTAAGTGAAAGACAAATCTGTGCCTTCTGATACTGCAAATTTTCAATGTTTTATTGGAAGAAAGTTCCTAAGGCAATTAGAAGACTAACTAATACACTCGAGGTGTTTCCAAAACAGTACAAGAACTGTCTACTCCAAATCAACAGTCATCGCAAGTAAGCTTCATCACTTGTCACCACTCTCAATGTCCCAAGGCTCCTACTGTACTAGACTACGTAACAGGTTTAAGCAACTGACGGAAATACTCAGCCTGTAAAGCAAATGAGAGACAATGAGAATTAACGTTATTCACATGTTCAAACTCACCAAAAAGGGATTAACAGTATCAAAGTTATATCTTGCAATTGATGTCTGACATGAACGAAGATGAACAGTGTCAATGAGCACAATCTTGATATTTAACATGACATTATCAACTGTGGCCGCATAGCAGTCATTCATAAAGGGGCATCCCAAGAATGGATCTCTGCCCGTACATTGTTTATCATGTTAGCTAGGACCTTCATTCTGGAGTGAAATTTGTGGAATCCACAAATCTAATTTCTTGTTATTTGACACATATCATAGGATTCAAGAATATTCAGACCATACAGGTTAATTTCCATCGAAAAAGGATGCAGAAAAAGAATGGAAAAACTAAAAGAAAAAAAAATCAGGTTTTCATTCTAGATGAATGGGTGAAAGATTCAGAAAATTAATATTTAGTGTGCAACAGTAGGAAGTGGTTCACATCGCTAACAAAGGAAGATGACATACAATACGTAAAGAAACTGCTGATTATGAATTTCTTTTTCAAAAAGTCTATTCTTGGTTCCCATTATGGTTCAGTTTCACCGGATCCAATTTCTTCCTCCTTACTTTTAATCAATGCAGCTTCAAGAAAGCCATCCCAAAAAAGCCCATTTTGAACATTCAGTGAGAAGTCCAAAGATAAAACTGACAAAATTTTTGAAAATATTTCTGCTTGAATTGTTTCAGACTCAAAAGCCAGGATACTCTTACAAAGATGATGTATCCAATGCTCAAGACCGACACTTCTCTGACATTTGTCCAATGCTCTTTTATCTGTGTCCACAATTGAAGGTAAAATTTTAGTTTCAAACACGTGTTCGATAAGCTTTTGGTGATGGGTCCGACACATCTTTAGGTTCTGTCAACTTTAATATCAACATATGTTGAATTGTAATTACCAAAGTTTAGAACTTTGACAAATGACTATCTTATAACATGAAAGATATACATTTGTAACACTAGTCATATTAAAGATGTACTTAAAATTTACTAATGAAAGCAAAGGATGTATAAATATTTTACCAAATACTATGATTCTTGAGTCCAAAAAATCCACACAAGTTGATTAAGCATAAGATGTGCTTGTCATAAGTACGGGAGTTCTAATAATATTACAATAGTTAAATCCATATTTGTTATAAATTATATAATCTTGTATGTTCAACCTAATTATTTGTAACATCTCAACAACATATTTGTATCTGGTCAAAAAAAAAGCCTATTTGTGTCCTACTTTTTGAGAAAAGACGTGTCCATGTCAAAACGCATCTACGGCTATGCACCGTATCCGTGCTTCTTAGGGTTCGGAAGGCAAATTAATATCATCCAGNAGCCTATTTGTGTCCTACTTTTTGAGAAAAGACGTGTCCATGTCAAAACGCATCTACCGCTATGCACCGTATCCGTGCTTCTTAGGGTTCGGAAGGCAAATTAATATCATCCAGTCCTTTCTCAACAACATTGAAGACAATTTGATTAAAACAATAAAATTACCAATGGTCATTAAATTTTTCCAAAACCACACCACTGGAGTTTTGCACATGAATTTCAGTGTTTCAAATATAGAAACAATGACAGGTTTTACTACCATGTTAGATCAGATTATGAAACCTATGGTTCTTGAAAAAATTCTGTAGGAGATCATAATTATCAGTAAGACACAATTACCTGACAAACTTGCATCAATTGATAATAAGCAATGATCCCATCACTCATTTTAATCTTCCCAACTTCTCTCACTGCTCGATATCTCCTCACTGTAACTGCAACGTACATTCTCACTCCTCCCACCGAAATTAGATAGTAAGCAATAATAACACGGGAAAACCTCCCAAATCAAGCAGATAGACCTACACCAGGAAACCAAGTAAAACACTCATTAGCATTTTGCAACTGAATTACATCCTAATAAAAAAAATCAACCATAAACATTCTAGTCATTAACCCCAAGTTTAACTTCCTATTAATGGCCATTGCAACCAAAACAAAATGCTGCGTTTTGAAGCAGAAAGTCAAAGCATTCGGGCAAAAAAGCAAAAGAAAATTAGTCCAAATGTTATTCCATTTCCACGAACTCCAATTCCAAAGCATCCTGCTATGCATCCATGCGTCAATCTCAGTAAGAGTACTCCACACTTTTCCCTTTTCCATCATAGCATTGCAAAAATGACTAATACTTAGGTAAAACAAGTTTCTCCTTTTTTCATCTTTACATAATCCAAATCTTTCAGCCATATAAGAAACAAAAATTCGAAGCACAATAACTGTAAATTTAAGGGGAAAGGAAAGGAAGGGAGATTTCTCACCTACACAATCAAATTACAGTATGACACGAAAGAACACCACCAAGCGAACACAATTCCCGCAATAATTCAAAGAAGAAGACGTCCACGTCATGTTGATCTACTCTATGGCCTTTTAAACCTTCACTGAAGCAACATAAAAAAACCCCATAAATGAAAGCAAGCACAAAGCTGTATAAATCACATAAACCCCAACAGCAGCCACAAATTCCCAAGTCTGAAACACAAACTCTTCTAGAAACCCTTAAATTCATAAAACTAAGGCAACTCATATCAGTTGAATGTCAAAGAAATATAAAGCTCTGCACAGAAGATCGGATAGACCCAATCTGACATAAACATATAGTACATATTAGATAACACATAAATAAATAAATAAATATATATATATATATATATACATATATATATAATCAATAAAATTGACAACAATACATGCTAATACAAACAGATCAAGGAGAGAAAGATAATAAGTTGAAGGAAATCAACAATTATTGAACTTGAAAATTATTTTTATTTTCCTTTTTTCTCCCTCACAGACTTTAAAGTTCTTCTGTGGTGCGTGTATGAGCATGTAGACGTACATATATACCCACATAGACTCATAATCGTAAGATCTAGCAGGAAATCAATAGTAGAATAATCTCAAAAATTAACTCTATAGGCTTGGCTATACATACAAAGAACGGTTAGAGAGCTTGAAGTTCCAAGAAAATAGGGTTCCTGAGAAGATCAGAGCTTCAAGATGAAGCTTTTTCTACCAAAATTGAGAGAGAGAGAGAGAGAGAGAGAGAGAGAGTGAAAGTGATGAAACTCTAGACAGAGGAGTGGGTGATGGGCTGGTGTCTGGTGAGATGTAAATGTGGTGTTGGTGGTTTGGGGAGGTGTGCCAAAGGGCTGGTTGTAGACATTCAAGAGTCAAACCCGGAGATTCTGAACCGTTAGATTGAGCTGGGAAAGCTTTCCGTACAATGAGGGTTGGACTGTAGCCGTTGGATGAAGAGCACGCGTGATGTGGGGTGGGGCTCACGATGTTTGACAAAATGCACATCGCCACCTCGAAATTATTAAAATTATACTTCACGCTTTGAATTTATTTGTTTTTATTTTTCTTTCTATAATAAAGATGACCAAACCCATAGGTAGGAATGGACATTGACTTTTGAGTACCGCAAATCGGGTGGTTAACGAAAGACTTGTTTCACAGATAATGATGGTATAAAGGGATGTAATTGGAGAAAATAGTACGCAATGTTTAGTAATATTTGATTTATTTGTTTTTTTTGTGATATTATTTTTTAAACCGTAATATCAACCCATTTGTTTCAGCCACCTAAACTCATATACATAGGTTTATATAATATCATCTAAGAGGTGAAATTATTTTTTGAATTTTGGCTACTAAGGGCATGTTTGTTTCAAGGATTATTTATGGGTGGTATTAGAAATGACATCCACTTCACTTCTATCTAATAGGATACTATATTTAGTCTTAAACTTTTATCGCATCTTTCCCGTTATTTGTTTTTTACAAAAATGATTTGTGTGATAGCTACCTAAAAAGGTGTGTCAAATGAACAATTCAATGTAAAAAGACAATGCAACCTTATAATCCAAAGAAATGCATGCCCTTGTTTGTTAGTACAACCATCTGTGCATGACTAAAACTAACAAAAACCTTGTTTTTTTTTCCCACGTGGTTTGCATGCACTGTTGAATCTGTCTCCCAGGTAACACACACACACAGACCAACATATCCTACACACAAAAATTCCTGTAACAATGGAATTCCAGTAACAATGGAGTTCTAGCAAAAAAATTCCAACAACATTCCCACACTGTTGAATCTGTCTTCCATCCTTAACACGACAACAACTCACAACTCCATTTGAACAATGTCTGGATATCATTTCTAGCACAATACACACAACACTATCATTCCCTTAAAAAAAACATAATGAATGCGCAACACATCAACAAATATACTACATCAAGCACATCAATTGCCACTAAATATAAGATACCAGTGCAAGAAGCTAGAGCCATCAAATAACAATAATAACTCGCTACACAAGCAATTTTAAAACATCCACCATAAAAAATTTTACATACATAATATAAACAAGCTAAGGGGATTCTCAAAAGATGAAACTCTCTAGGACACTTGAACAACAACTACTACCACACGTATTCATACCCAAAAACCAAAATAGTATGTAGAAAGTATATTTTACATACAGTCATACTCTAACAGGGACTAAGCTTAATCAGAAACATTTATAATCTCTATGTCTTCTGCTGGATCACCCACCCGAATAGGAGCCTACACTTTTAATCAGCTCTTCCGACGACACGTTATTGAAAACCTCCATCATTTTCTCAAACAAAGGACATGGATCAATGCAATGTGTTATTGCAAACTTGTTTGCCTGCAAGTTAATCAATCTTAAACACATCAAGAATTCAAGCGAATGTGAAAACAAATCAAACAAAGAGGCAGAAGATGATATTCATTAATATAGTTTTGAATTAAATACTTACCACCAGGTAGTCACGTGCCCCAACGATCGGCCCATCGACGACACACAAGTCAGCCGAGTCCCAAGCAAACATCCTTGTCTTCAACATAGCTTTGATAGTGAAGTATTGCTTCTTCCAAAAAAAATATAATCTTGACAAGGTGAATTTGATCAATGCAACATGCATGCAAGCAATCTCCTTTTCACCCACATTAACACATCCATGAAGTGTTGGGCTGTCATGCTGCCTTATTCAGGCACTATGCCCCGTTGTTTGTTTTGAAGTAACAACGTCATCAACACTTCACTTTCTGCATCACTAATTCGAGGAACTGACATTTTCTACATAATATTGTGCAAACCAAATGCACAAACCATTGACACAACACCAATTTATACAAATTCATTAAACAATACAATCACATCATAACACAAAAATCAATTACAATAAAAATCCATTCATAATGTTACCTATAGTCATACATTCCCCAGTTAATGTCAAAACATAGGAGGTAACATTTCAAACACTAACCATAAAGATTGTCCAAAAGTTACCAAACAAAATACAAACANCATAAACATATAGTACATATTAGATAACACATAAATAAATAAATAAATATATATATATATATATATACATATATATATAATCAATAAAATTGACAACAATACATGCTAATACAAACAGATCAAGGAGAGAAAGATAATAAGTTGAAGGAAATCAACAATTATTGAACTTGAAAATTATTTTTATTTTCCTTTTTTCTCCCTCACAGACTTTAAAGTTCTTCTGTGGTGCGTGTATGAGCATGTAGACGTACATATATACCCACATAGACTCATAATCGTAAGATCTAGCAGGAAATCAATAGTAGAATAATCTCAAAAATTAACTCTATAGGCCTGGCTATACATACAAAGAGCGGTTAGAGAGCTTGAAGTTCCAAGAAAATAGGGTTCCTGAGAAGATCAGAGCTTCAAGATGAAGCTTTTTCTACCAAAATTGAGAGAGAGAGAGAGAGAGAGAGAGAGAGAGTGATGAAACTCTAGACAGAGGAGTGGGTGATGGGCTGGTGTCTGGTGAGATGTAAATGTGGTGTTGGTGGTTTGGGGAGGTGTGCCAAAGGGCTGGTTGTAGACATTCAAGAGTCAAACCCGGAGATTCTGAACCGTTAGATTGAGCTGGGAAAGCTTTCCGTACAATGAGGGTTGGACTGTAGCCGTTGGATGAAGAGCACGCGTGATGTGGGGTGGGGCTCACGATGTTTGACAAAATGCACATCGCCACCTCGAAATTATTAAAATTATACTTCACGCTTTGAATTTATTTGTTTTTATTTTTCTTTCTATAATAAAGATGACCAAACCCATAGGTAGGAATGGACATTGACTTTTGAGTACCGCAAATCGGGTGGTTAACGAAAGACTTGTTTCACAGATAATGATGGTATAAAGGGATGTAATTGGAGAAAATAGTACGCAATGTTTAGTAATATTTGATTTATTTGTTTTTTTTGTGATATTATTTTTTAAACCGTAATATCAACCCATTTGTTTCAGCCACCTAAACTCATATACATAGGTTTATATAATATCATCTAAGAGGTGAAATTATTTTTTGAATTTTGGCTACTAAGGGCATGTTTGTTTCAAGGATTATTTATGGGTGGTATTAGAAATGACATCCACTTCACTTCTATCTAATAGGATACTATATTTAGTCTTAAACTTTTATCGCATCTTTCCCGTTATTTGTTTTTTACAAAAATGATTTGTGTGATAGCTACCTAAAAAGGTGTGTCAAATGAACAATTCAATGTAAAAAGACAATGCAACCTTATAATCCAAAGAAATGCATGCCCTTGTTTGTTAGTACAACCATCTGTGCATGACTAAAACTAACAAAAACCTTGTTTTTTTTTCCCACGTGGTTTGCATGCACTGTTGAATCTGTCTCCCAGGTAACACACACACACAGACCAACATATCCTACACACAAAAATTCCTGTAACAATGGAATTCCAGTAACAATGGAGTTCTAGCAAAAAAATTCCAACAACATTCCCACACTGTTGAATCTGTCTTCCATCCTTAACACGACAACAACTCACAACTCCATTTGAACAATGTCTGGATATCATTTCTAGCACAATACACACAACACTATCATTCCCTTAAAAAAAACATAATGAATGCGCAACACATCAACAAATATACTACATCAAGCACATCAATTGCCACTAAATATAAGATACCAGTGCAAGAAGCTAGAGCCATCAAATAACAATAATAACTCGCTACACAAGCAATTTTAAAACATCCACCATAAAAAATTTTACATACATAATATAAACAAGCTAAGGGGATTCTCAAAAGATGAAACTCTCTAGGACACTTGAACAACAACTACTACCACACGTATTCATACCCAAAAACCAAAATAGTATGTAGAAAGTATATTTTACATACAGTCATACTCTAACAGGGACTAAGCTTAATCAGAAACATTTATAATCTCTATGTCTTCTGCTGGATCACCCACCCGAATAGGAGCCTACACTTTTAATCAGCTCTTCCGACGACACGTTATTGAAAACCTCCATCATTTTCTCAAACAAAGGACATGGATCAATGCAATGTGTTATTGCAAACTTGTTTGCCTGCAAGTTAATCAATCTTAAACACATCAAGAATTCAAGCGAATGTGAAAACAAATCAAACAAAGAGGCAGAAGATGATATTCATTAATATAGTTTTGAATTAAATACTTACCACCAGGTAGTCACGTGCCCCAACGATCGGCCCATCGACGACACACAAGTCAGCCGAGTCCCAAGCAAACATCCTTGTCTTCAACATAGCTTTGATAGTGAAGTATTGCTTCTTCCAAAAAAAATATAATCTTGACAAGGTGAATTTGATCAATGCAACATGCATGCAAGCAATCTCCTTTTCACCCACATTAACACATCCATGAAGTGTTGGGCTGTCATGCTGCCTTATTCAGGCACTATGCCCCGTTGTTTGTTTTGAAGTAACAACGTCATCAACACTTCACTTTCTGCATCACTAATTCGAGGAACTGACATTTTCTACATAATATTGTGCAAACCAAATGCACAAACCATTGACACAACACCAATTTATACAAATTCATTAAACAATACAATCACATCATAACACAAAAATCAATTACAATAAAAATCCATTCATAATGTTACCTATAGTCATACATTCCCCAGTTAATGTCAAAACATAGGAGGTAACATTTCAAACACTAACCATAAAGATTGTCCAAAAGTTACCAAACAAAATACAAACACAGTTCAAGAAAGTCTACCCAGAAAAAAGTAAAGAATATGGATTAGTACCATAACCAATAAAAACATCACAATATACATGAGATAGTTACCGACATTACGGTCTCCCTCGCCTTCGTCATCGCTCCCAAAAACTACCAGAGCTGCTAGAGGAATACCCATTGTATCTTCTATACGAAGATTATCTAGAGGTTGATTTTGATGGACAACCACTTCACATTCATGTTGAACATCTCTTACTACATCTTCATTTTCAATGTACGTGCGCAATGCCCTTTCAGCCTCGTCGTACGAATCATAAGACTTGTAAACGCACTCAGATACCTATTCGTTTGCACATGACATTCTTGTCATGTCGTATAGATACCAACTTGTCTTCCAACAAACACGACGTAAAAATTTGTTCTCCTGTGCATCACTTATCTAACTAAATACATGTTAGTACATTTCTAGACAGTGTGCATACCAATATAAAAAACAAGTGTTAATAAACATCACATCATTATGCAAGTACGACTAAGTTGTTCAAACTTCATAATAAACATCACCAAAATGTACTTAAACATATTTTACATCAAAAAAAGTACCATACTTAACCCTACACCTGTTGGTAGTTTGATCCGTACAATAATTTCCTTACCCAAGATGACTTTGAACTGTCAGACAAGCTAAAGAACAAGTCAACCTTAACCAAATCAGAGGCAATTCTGTAACCAGCCTTAGAGAGTAGATCCTCATCAAACCACCCAAATTTCTCAAGTTCAACAAAGATTCTTATTCTCGATTTAGAAACATCTTAGACATGGCCTACCCAATGTGCAATATTATCAAGCTTAAGACCACAAGTAGCAACATAATCACCTAAGACCCTTGTCATATCACCCAAGCTACCTGCAATGACCTCGGCATCTGTTGAAGCCTTTCTTTTCTTCGTCTTTTTGGAAGTATGGGTGTTAGTGGAAATATGCATGCCTTGATTTGTACTATGACTTGTGCCATTTGTCTCATTTTCATTGTTAATGTCTGTCGGGTCAACTTCATGGTTTGCATCCTCATTGTCATTCCCTCATATCATTTCATCAAGATCCTTCGCAAATTCTNGAAAATATGCATGCCTTGATTTGTACTATGACTTGTGCCATTTGTCTCATTTTCATTGTTAATGTTTGTACGGTCAACTTCATGGTTTGCATCCTCATTGTCATTCCCTCATATCATTTCATCAAGATCCTTCGCAAATTCTCTTGTGTGTGCAATCGTTGCCAAAAATAATTTCCCAATCTTTGCAGTATGGTCAACATTTTTCATGCATCCCCTTACCCTGTTTATCCTTCTACAACAATTATATCATGAAAGAACATGTCTCGAATAAGTGGAGTACTAAAAATAATAAAAAACCTCTATTAATTAAAAAGTGGTATATCATACCAAATTACCTTTAAATACTCCTCTCAAACATCATCAGAATCAACCTCAATTTTGTTATTAGTGTCATTAAACCTGAAATCACTCGTGTTCATCATAGATAGTATACAATTATAATGCCTCTTCCACTTTTTTATCTTTGATTCAATGTGTGGATGTGCACGAAGTGTACTACTGCCAAGTCTTTGTTTTAGCATCTGAAGATAACCTGGCCTAAATGTACCATTAAGACACTTCAACCCTACTGCACATAGATCCTTCAGTGCAGATAATAGTGGGGTCTCTTCCACACTTGTCCATATTCGCCTGGTACTTTTTTTCAATTGACTACCACTTATAACATGTGAGCTATCAACACTAGCCATATTCTACACACACACACACAAACACACACACACATACATATGTATTTATCAGTCTAAAGTGAATATGCAATGTAAAATCAATTACAGTACGACAAATATAAATATATTGCATAATAACACCACCAAATAATTGTATTACATAACATTCAGGACAACCATTAATCAAACTAGACTAAGTATCAATAACACATTGCAAACATATCAACCATTTAATCTACTAATTTAAGGTCACAAAACAACCACCTCTCCCCCAAATTCATCTACCCATTTGTCATGCCCCATACATTTCATTCACCAACTGTGTCCTCCAAGCAGTCCATGCAGTAAAGGTCTCAACACTGTCAACTACATTGGTGTTGGTATTGTCATCATCCTCATTAAGAACATCTTAGGTATGTAGTCTTCCAATGGGTCAACTAGCATCTCATTTCTAATGAAATTATGTAACAGATAACAAGCAACAATAATTCTGTTATGTGTGGGGATTGGGTAGAAACAGGCAGTTCGAAGGATTGTCCATCGCATCTTGAGGAGAGCAAAACACCTCTCAATAACATTCTTGGCATAGGAATGTTTTGGGTTAAAATATTCCTCAGCATTACGAGGAGTTGCCCTTCCACTTCCAAATTCGCCATGATAGTATTGTTGACCCTTGAAAGGAGTTAAGAAACCCTCACCATTGGTGTATCCAACATCACATAAATAATATGTGTCTGTCGTAATTGTGTATATATCCATTAGTAAACAATTTCCAAAAAAAAAGAAGACTAATACTAAAAATTTCCACTATAACTTACCCATTGAACACGTAACTCAGTACGTCTTGTAACTGCATCGCAAATGACTCTTGAATCTGGCACTGATCCCTCCAATCAAGCAAAACATAAATGATTCTCATGTCAAGTGCACATACACCTAACACATTTATTGCAATTTGCCTCTTCCTTGTCCTATATCTTTCTTCGTGCACAACTGACACTTTTGCTCTAAAGCCCCAACACAGTTCTATACAATAGAAAATAAACATATTATCAACTAATATTTCGCTAATTACATACTACGTAACGTGATAACTCAAATGTGGATATACTTTAAAAAACCTCAGAATACCTTAAAAAACTTTCACTTATGGTCAGTGCATTCATCTATGATTGGATTAGGGATTGCAAGCAGTAATCAACGTAGCCTAAGAACCGCCAACAACACTGCATTGAAATACTTGCTAATCGTCTCACCGAATCAAATGAAACTGAATTTTACTGGTCTATTATTATTATCATGACTAATAACACTCAAGAACATAGCTACCATTTCTTCAATGCTAACATTCTTTGTACGACTGAACCCACCAACATGTTCAACTAGTGTGGACAATATAGAAAAAAATCATCGGTCCATCCTAAGTTGATTGTAGTATGTTATATCAATTTCACCTATCAATCTAGTAAGATACTCTATTTGCAGTCGGGTTCGTGTGACTAAGCTTGAGATCCTATTGTTTTTTTGAATTTCATGAAATTCTAGCAAATTTACAATCACAACAATTAGACATGAGCATATCATAACCATATCAGAGAGGACACTATCCAAAACAACCACCAATGACAAATTACTATCACTGTCTTCATTCATAAAAATTGTCACTCACACAAATTATAGTAAAACATCTATAGCCAACAAGTAGCGTTTGCTATGGAGCACTTNTGATATCACTATCTTCATCCATAAAAATTGTCACTCACACAAATTATAGTAAAACATCCATAGCCAACAAGTAGTGTTTGCTATGGAGCACTTTAAATTACCAAAGCAAAACATATTATAGGAACAAGCATGCATTAGATATCATCACAACAAAGAATACTATAAAACCCGGGTAAATTTAAACTTTTCACAAAAGGGGTATAATGATAATTTGTCATTACAGTACGGGTTGTAAATCTAAATTTTTTTTAAAACTCAGATGACAAAACGAACCTCCCCATTGAATTCGTCTCATGAAATCTAGCTACCCTGTCAAATTTCATCGAATTCTGAGATAATCGATATTTTTACGTTTTTCAAGAAGGTCAAGTCTCGGGTGCCCAAAAATGAAATTTTTAATAAAATTTTAAAATTTAAAAAATAATTTAAGATAATTTAAAATAAAAATATTTTTGAACCTGAACCGGGATGAAATTTAAATTTTCGGGGTGAAAACGGACCCGAAAAAAAGAGGATCATGTGGCAAATTATGGACCAAGTATTGGGGGACTATAAAAAGGGAAAGAAAATTAGATTTTCTTCCCCAAATCGTTCATTTGTTATCCGATAGAAGAAGAGAGGGAAAAAGTGAGGATTTCTCCACTTTTTTCTACGATCTACGGCCTTGTGGTGCTCGAATCTACTCAGACCAAGAAGGAAAGTTGTTTCTCGCGTCGGGGGCTACGCAACCATATCAAAAACGAAGGCTTTCACTGAAGGTTTAGAAGACAAAATTTTGGGAGGGCTTGAATTTGAGCTCGGGTTAAATTCTTAAAGCTTCTTAACGTGTTGTTATGCTTAAAGAGATAGGGTTCCCTCCTACTTAGGTTTATTCTCTAAGGTAGGTTGATAGAATTATATATTACTTACCAATTGTTGAGAAATTGATAGAAATGAGTATTAGAAATGTTTTAAAATGAATTCCTAGATTGGAATTGATATGTGATAATTGTTTGTGTAATTCTATAGCATGTTATATGTTTACATTATTGTCTTGATGAGTTTCGTGTATTAATTGGATGATTATGTGATAACATGCTAGGAAATTGTGTAAATGAAATGGTGATTATATGCATGAGATATGGATTGTCATGGAATATGTATATATGTGATTAAATTTGCACATATGACATTCATTATATATGGGGCATAACATGGATATAGCAATGGTACATCACATTGCATTTGCACGGAAGCATCACAACCATGGGCATAAGACATTGGTGTGGGTATGGGTGTGTGCATGATTTAATCAAACACCATACTTGGTGGTTGATGGGTGGGCTCGGGAAAGTTGGATTGAAAATCTGACTGAGTCGCATGGTTGCATGAAAAACATGTGTCGGGTATAACAAGTAGGGATAAACTCTCCCTCGGGTGCAAGACCTAGCAACCTGGTTCATACACTCCCCTGAGGTGAAATTCCAAAAAAGTGTATAGATTTGCGGAACCTGTAGTGCGACACCAAAACTCCGCTACCCAACAAAAATACAAGGATTTTGTTTTATAAAATACCTGGTTCGTACACCCTCCTAAAGTGAAATTCTGAAAAAGTGTACTTGTTTTATAAAATAGTCATTCGATGTGTAACATCCAACAATGACTTAGTTTTATAATCACATAACTTTATTTCAAAATGATCATTGAATGTAATTCATCAATGGCGAATTTCTCATACATTAGCATTGCATTGTGTGGTGGGAGTCTGTGAGGGTTCGGGTTGAGTTGCATGAGTGGGTACCATCTCAGATCATGACATAACATATTAGATTCCAACATAGACTTGCTTAAATCTTGGTTGAAATGACTATTGCTTGCTAAATGTTGCATGTGAGCATTGCATATACACTTAGGTTGGAGAGTAGCCTCTGTAAAAAATGCTTTATTAGGCGTGGCTCACCATATATGGAAAAATATTTCAAGTGCGATGGTACGTTGGCAGAAGACTCTCACTAGGGGCCCCAAAGATGAAGAAAGACGAAATATGGCTTTATTTTGAGTTTTTGTAAATTATTATGAAAATTTCGTTTGACATGTAAATTCATGTAAATAAATGTAATAAAATTGGTATGGACCCTGTTTTATATGAAAAATCTCATTAACCATGTTTTGGATGGTGGCGAAATGGATTGAAATGAGTTGAGATTCAAAAACAGGTGAAACAGACAAAATTGGACAAAGCTTAACGGTATAGCCTACTGGTACAACTTTGTCCCATAGGAACCCTACCGGTAGAAATTGTCTAGTAGGCAAACCGTACTGGTATACCCTATCGGTAGGAATTTTTCAGTAAACTCACCCTATCGGTATGCCCTACCAGTAGGAATTTTCTAGTATGCTCACGCTATCGGTAGGCCTTCCAAAAATCTGAAATTTTAAAACTGTTTTGTCATGCGCCTGGGTCATGTGTCCTTCCCTCCTAATGATGTAAATGGACTATAATGAAATATGAAATGTGGTACATTGGACCACGATTTGATTAAATGATAAAATGTATATGGGTTACACTTGAGGTGATGATCCCGATTAAGAGGATGTTATTGACGTGATGTCAGGTTGTGCGACAATCACAAGTACTTCCACAGGTTGACAAATGGCCAACGGTTGAAAAAAGACCCCCAGTTTTAAGAGTGTCATAAATACATATTTTTTGTTAAAATATATAAAAAAAATCATAATCATTGGACTGAAAATAAAATCATACAAACACTCTGGGCATTATAAGGGGTTTAACTAGATAGGGGCAACAATCAGCAACAAATAAGAAAACAAACAAACTACCCAAAAATCGAATAGGTCCAGCGACTAAAACAGGGAAAAAAAATATTTTGAAGCTATATTTCACTTTCTAAAAAGAAATGGTTAAAAAAACAAAAAATAGAATCTCATTTGAAAAGTTCGGACATTGTGGGGGTGTATTTCACCAGCGATTGAGAAATTAGAAGACTAAAATACCACAGATCGCAACCTTGACGTGGACAACAAATTTTACCCATTCATAAGCACGTACTTGTGTGTGGTTTGCAAAAAAAAGGGGTTTAGCAGCGTTGAAAGTGGCTANCATTTGAAAAGTTCGGACATTGTGGGGGTGTATTTCACCAGCGATTGAGAAATTAGAAGACTAAAATACCACAGATCGCAACCTTGACGTGGACAACAAATTTTACCCATTCATAAGAACGTACTTGTGTGTGGTTTGCAAAAAAAAGGGGTTTAGCAGCGTTGAAAGTGGCTAGAGATATACTAGCGTTCAGAATGGATATACCAACATTCAACGTTCAGAGTGGCCAGGGTTTCACCATTGTTCACAGTGGTTAGGGTCTGAGCATCATTGAGGGAGACGACTGATGGTTTCAGTGTTGAGTGAATTGAGTGGATGGGGGCGAGTGGCTAGGGTTTTACCATTGTTCACATTGGTTAAGGTCTGAGCACCGTTGAGAGAAACGATTGATGGTTTCAGCATTGAGTGAATCGAGTGGGTAGGGGCGAGTGACTAGGGTTTCATCATCACTCACACGTTGGTTAGGGTCTGAACATCATTGAGGGAGGCGACTGATGGTTTCAGCGTTGAGTGAGTGACTAGGGTTTGTTGGTAGAAAGTTGACTTTTATATGGGGATACTATACATAAAGACATTTGTGTCACTTTAATTTCTTATACTGTCCTTTCATTTGTACTAGGAAGATAATACCACCGAGTATGTGGTATTCATTAATATCATGTACAAGACATTTATGACACTGTTCACAACGGGGTTGTATTACAACTTGAAAAATAATACTGGGTGTAAAACGCTAAATAAACAAAATATAAGGTGGCCCCCCACTTACTATTTTCTTCTATCTTACCATCTAATACCGTCTAATTCCTGAAACAAACATGCCCTAACAGTATTAAGGAGGTTAATGATTGAATTATCTTTCGGCCTTTTAATGTTAGTATGAGATTTGGCCACCAACGATTTTTTATTTTTTAATTTTATTATTTTTTTAAAAAAATTCTAATTTTAAATTTTTTTTCTCACATTATATTTAAGTGTATAGTGTCACTTTTTTAAAAAAAAATTATTTTAATTTTTTTTTCTTGTATTATGTTTAAGTGTATAATGTCATCGATTTTTTTTTTAATTTTTAAAAAATTATTTTGAATTTTTTCTTTCTATTATGTTNTAAAAAAAAAATTTATTTTAATTTTTTTTCTTGTATTATGTTTAAGTGTATAATGTCATCGATTTTTTTTTTTAATTTTTAAAAAATTATTTTGAATTTTTTCTTTCTATTATGTTCACCGGTTTTTTTTTTAATTTTTTTTAAAAAATTATTTTAAATTTTTTCCTTATATTGTCAGTGTTTTTNTTTAAAAAAAAATTATTTTAATTTTTTTTTCTTGTATTATGTTTAAGTGTATAATGTCATCGATTTTTTTTTTAATTTTTAAAAAATTATTTTGAATTTTTTCTTTCTATTATGTTCACCGGTTTTTTTTTTAATTTTTTTTAAAAAATTATTTTAAATTTTTTCCTTATATTGTCAGTGTTTTTTTTTTAATTTTAAAAAAAAAAATTTAATTTTTTTTCTTGTATGTTTAAGCGTACGGATTGCTATACTATGTATTATACCAAACATTATACAAAAGCGTTACACAAATGANTTATTTTTAAAAAAAAAATTTAAAATTTTTTTCTTGTATGTTTAAGCGTACGGATTGCCATACTATGTATTATACCAAACATTATACAAAAGTGTTACACAAATGAAATAATGGAATTGATGTGATTTAATAAATGGTTGTTTATGAGATCCACCATAATACCGATTGAACTAACAAACATGGAAGGAGATTANTAATTTTAAAAAAAAAAATTTAATTTTTTTTCTTGTATGTTTAAGCGTACGGATTGCTATACTATGTATTATACCAAACATTATACAAAAGCGTTACACAAATGAAATAATGGAATTGATGTGATTTAATAAATGGTTGTTTATGAGATCCACCATAATACCGATTGAACTAACAAACATGGAAGGAGATTAGAATACTTTCTATTGTTGATACTAATGAGCAATGTTACATAAATTTAAAAATTAGACTTAAAAACTAGATTTGATAATCTCAACCATTGATTTCAATATGGGTTCCAGCAGTTATTGAGACCTACTACTTATTTAATGGTTGAGATTATCAAGTCTAATTTTTAAGTTCATGTAACATAACTCGATACTAATTTCCATTGGTATTGAAAATGTAATGAATACATTTCTCAATACCATATATACATATCCTCAAAACAAACAAGCCCCAAATGTACTCTTGAGTCCTAACATTTGAACTTATTTATGTTTAAATTTTTGTACCCNTAGATTATCAAATCTAATTTTTAAGTCCATGTAACATAACTCGATACTAATTTCCATTGGTATTGAAAATATAATGAATACATTTCTCAATACCATATATACATATCCTCAAAACAAACAAGCCCCAAATGTACTCTTGAGTCCTAACATTTGAACTTATTTATGTTTAAATTTTTGTACCCAAGTTGCATAACTCTTGATCGAAATTTGTTTTTAGTTTTCATTTTGATAGTGAGTTCGATTCAAATGTTAATTTTGAATTAAAAACTCAAATTTTAATTCAAATTGAGGTTTTGATTCAATTCGGGTTTTGTCAAATTTACTAATAAGTCATTTCATTATTTTTTAGATTCAACCTTAGGATTAAACCTTTTAGTCCTAAAGTTATTCTGGTTAGATTTAGTTTGATTCATTAAAATTGCACCTCTCATCATGTAGAAGTCATACCTACAGGACTAATAATCGAGTCAAGTTACTCAAATTTTACTCAAATTCGGCTCGTTTAAGCTTGGTTCAGACTTGTCTCATTTTTTTAATGAGTTGAACTTAAATAATTTTTAAACTTATTTAGACAAATGAACTCGACGGACTTGGCTCGAGACTCAAGTTTTGCAGTTAATTATTTGTATAGAGGGAGAAATTGATAGTAAGAATAGATTAAATTGTCTATTATTGAAATATTATTCAGACTCATATTAGATACCTAACATGATGAAATAGAATTTTATTAAGTTGATNTCGAGTCAAGTTACTCAAATTTTACTCAAATTCCGCTCGTTTAAGCTTGGTTCAGACTTGTCTCATTTTTTTAATAAGTTGAACTTAAATAATTTTTAAACTTATTTAGACAAATGAACTCGACGGACTTGGCTCGAGACTCAAGTTTTGCAGTTAATTATTTGTATAGAGGGAGAAATTGATAGTAAGAATAGATTAAATTGTCTATTATTGAAATATTATTCAGACTCATATTAGATACCTAACATGATGAAATAGAATTTTATTAAGTTGATTTGAGTTATCGAAACATTGTTACTTTGAATGGTAATAAATGTGGTCAATAAATTTTTGCTTCAAGTAAACATTGTTATTTAATATAATATTGAACTTATTAAATAAGCAAAAAGAAAAGCTTACTAAAAACTGTGTTTCTTTAATTCAATTTTTGTGTAATCAAAGAGGAGTAAAACCCATTAATAACCCTCTTTCAGAGGAGAAAAAAACCTATAAATTGCTGAAAACAAGATTTCTCTAACCCTAACTACATTCAGACTAGTTACTCAAACTAAAACCTAAAANAAGAGTAAAACCCATTAATAACCCTCTTTCAGAGGAGAAAAAAACCTATAAATTGCTGAAAATAAGATTTCTCTAACCCTAACTACATTCAGACTAGTTACTCAAACTAAAACCTAAAACCCTAAACTGAACCATGAAAGCTAACTTGAACTGGAAATGAGACAACATCATCTCCGATCACAATGGAGTGTCCACCGGCCGGCAATAGACGGTAAGCCGTGTAGTCAACAATTCCCAAGCTCTTGCAAGCATTCAAGTCGAACTTAACCTTTTCGCTCCCTCCAGCTGGGACAAACACTTTTTGGAAACCAATCAACTGCTTCAATGGAGCTCCGATGATCCCGGCGGGAGGAGTCCAGTACACCATGACAACCTCACTGCCATCTCTTTTTCCGATGTTCTGAACTTCGACCTCGAACTCAAAATGATCGTCGCAGCTCAGGTCGTCGATGAGAACTGCCGGGCATGGTGGCCGGAAAGCGTCTTCGGTGTAGGTGATGTCCCGGCAGTGTTGGAACTTGTTGAGCTCTATGTGGAGTGATCTCTGTGCGCTTGTGAGCTTGTAGGTGAAATTTGTGTAGCTGAGACCATACCCGAATGGATAAACTGTGGAGCCATTGAAGAATTTGTATGTTCTACCAGGGTAGGATAAGCTGTCAATTGGCCTCAGGGGTAAGGAGGTCATTGGAAGCATATCTACATAATTGCTTTCATACCAGGTTAGAGGCAATCTTCCACCTGCAATATAGTAAGCCCACGTCAATGACAGATCAGATCAGTGTAAACAACACAAAAACCTACTACTACTAGGATATTGATAAGTTGTCTCTCATTGTGTTTTTTTAATATTCTAAGTAGTTTCGTGTTAAAAATTACTCAACACATACTCAAACGATATAGTTAGGTTTTTGTTGCGTATAAACTCATAGCAATTGCAGACCATCATGAACAAAATAAAAAACAAAAGTAGGGTAGCCTATTTTCAAACCATGTAAGTGGTGTCGTGTTAAAAATTAGTCAATTCATACTAGAACCTCAGTTTTGAGTCATGTTTAGCCGAATTTGTGTTGTGTTTAATTAGATTTGTGTCGATTAAGTTATTGTTAGGTATGACATATCTATTCGTGCAATACTCGAACGAACCTGCTATACTAAACCCATTTTGTGTCATATTTCTGGGTCATTTGAATGTTATGAATGCATTGGTTAGGTGATAAAAATCAAATTGCTTACCTGGGTTATAACTCCCAAAAACAACATCTGCAATAGCTCTGCCACCTTCTTCACCAGGGTACCCAGCCCAGAGGATAGCTTTGATGTTTGGATCATTCTTAGCAAAAGAAATATCAACCCCACCAGCAGACATGACCACAAGGACCACAGGACCTTTGGAAGCTGCAGCAACTTGGCTGATGAGTTGTGTTTGGTAACCAGGTAGAAGAAGGTCCACTCTGTCTAAGCTCTCAGCCTCAACAGTCAAATCAATGCCCACTACAAGTATGGTAGCATCTGCTTTCTTTGCAGCTTTCATGGCTGGGAAAATTAGAGTATCATTCTTGCATGCAACATCAGAACAACCCATTTCATGTATCACCCTCCCATATGCAGAGAATCCATCAATGGGGGTTGTGTATTGGCATGGAACACCTGGAACAAATTGCAACCAGTTAGTCTATTTAGTTACTACTAAAGTTACTAGGGTCTGAACGACTCAATCTAGTGAAGTTATGACAGAATGGAGTTACTTGAAATCAATCATAACAAGTTAAAATCAAAATTTTTGTATATCATAACTTAACCTGGTTGAGTTGCAACTATTATTTACCTGCATAATTTCCAATCATCACGGTGGTGGCATTGGCATGAGGTCCAACCACTGCTACTGTCTTAAACTTGTGATGGTTCAGAGGCAAAGTTTCATCATCATTCTTCAAGAGAACAATGCCTTCTCTTGCAGCCTCGGTTGCTAACCGAATGTGTTCAAGAGAACACACATTTTCGCTTCCAAGAGAACTAAATTTAGGGCTGCCATCGAAAAAACCAAGCCTCATGAGTACAAAATAGAGGTTTTTAAGTGCCTTGTCTATTTCTGCCTCCCTAACTTTCCCTCGCACCACTGCACTCTGTGTGTAATTTGAGTAAAAAAATCCACAGTCCAAATCCAAGCCTGAGGCAACAAAGACAAATTATATCAAACAATTGACATTAAACATCAATAAAATCCCAACAAAATGAAGAACCAGCCAACCACGCAACTAGGAGATGCCTCCACAGGTGTATGTAGTGTTGTGAGCAATCCCTCGGGTTATAAGGGAAATCTAGTTGTCTTTGTCTACTTGCATCGAACATTTGGCATAAAAATGAAACAAAAAGCTGAAAATTTTTAGAAAAGAAATGGACTAGCCTGCTTTTAAGGCTTGTGAAACAGCATCTTCTGGTTCATCATTAAGCCATTTCTGATTATCAAGCATGACCTCAATAGAATCACAGTCTGAGACTATGTACCTGCAAAAACAAAAAAAAAACACAAATCAGTGGTTATTGGTTCGAGTTTCAAAGTATCAACATAAGTATGTTTTGCAATTTTGGCAATCAAGTTAGTGTAATTATATTCAGTACCCATGAAGATCCCATTCTCCTCTGATTGTATCTTTTAGAAGCTTTGGATCAGCACAAGCGGGGATGCCATTGACACGGTTATAAGAGCACATCACACTAGTGACATCTCCGTCTTTCACACACATTTCAAAAGGTCTTAGGAAAGTTTCCACCATATCTTGCTCAGTCACCTTTANAGTATGTTTTGCACTTTTGGCAATCAAGTTAGTGTAATTATATTCAGTACCCATGAAGATCCCATTCTCCTCTGATTGTATCTTTTAGAAGCTTTGGATCAGCACAAGCGGGGATGCCATTGACACGGTTATAAGAGCACATCACACTAGTGACATCTCCGTCTTTCACACACATTTCAAAAGGTCTTAGGAAAGTTTCCACCATATCTTGCTCAGTCACCTTTACAACACCAAAAAGTAAAAATAATAATTCTGGCAACCAGTCATATTATGGTAAAAACTCTATCATCAACACTGAATCAAAGTTTCTTTAGTGATCAACGTATTATACCCATGAATCAACATGATAACGATTAAACATTGTTACATTTACAATGACTGTTACCGTTATTTAAAAATTTAAAAACTATAGTTGGACCTTTGGATCAACATTTCTGTAGGGATTGATGTAACGTACCCGAGAATCAAAGTGGTAGCGATCGACTCCGAGCCAATTATCAACATCATAGGCTGCATAATGCTTACAGCATGCAGCAACCTTGAGAGGTCTATAGTTCAAGTCTGTTGTGTTCTCAGTCCCTTCAACATCTTGCAAGCCCCTAACATAGTTGACAGCATACCTCCCAACAACATATGGATCTTCACCTGGTGTCTCTAGGGCTCTTCCCCATCTAGGGTCTCTTACAACATTGATATTAGGGCTCCAATATGTTAATCCAGCATGCCCTAGATTGTGCATGGCCCTTGCTTCTGTTGAAACAGCCTGAAATTGTAATAGAACTTGGTCAGTAAATTGCTTTGGAGTACTTTTCAAATCAGCAAAAGGTAGTAGATAATATTATTCATTACATCTGCATGCATATATCCATGTATGTGTGTTTGTGCAGGTCTATTATAGAGTCGTGGGAGAGAAAGAAAATACTATTTGAATTTAAAATAATATCTTAATTTGTTAACTTATCAATCACAATCATTGAATAGATTCACCTCGCCAATGGTTTTCCACATGGATTCATTGAAAGAAGCAGTGGTGAGAATAACAGTAGGAAAGCTGGTTGCTCCAGGAACAACATCATCAAAGAAGCTAGCTACGCTCCCCTGCTGGCCAACGTTCGACACGCCGTGCAAAGCCTCCGACCACCACTCGTACTTGGGCAGTCCAATCCTCGCCACCCCGAGAGCGGTGTCCCCAATCTGCTGCACCTTCTCCGCCAATGTCATCCTGTCAATCAAGTCCTTAACCCTAATCTCATATGAGAGAGAAGAGTCGCAGAAGGCAAAGTCCTTCATGTCCAGCCCAAGGTCTGCAAACCTTGAAGCATCACAGACATGGGTGTAGTTCCTTGTGGGCTTGAAGACGCCATTGTCGAGACCTAAGGTAGAGCTTGTGAGCTTTTTTGAGGCGACATTTCTGGCAGAAGCAGAGAGGACTAAGAGAGAAAGAGTGAAAAAGAGAAGAAAACTGAGCTTGGCCATGGCTTCTATGATATTATGGAGAATTTTTTATGTGGTTGAATAGAAGGGACTGTATGTGTTTATATAGTGGAATTTATCATATTTTTCTCTAAATGGTTCATATCCAATCTTTCTGTTGTTATCTAACTCGAATTCTGTTGAGCTACTGATTCTTTGGAAAAAATCTCTCTTTACATTATCCAAGGTGGATATAGTAAATCTCTCTCAAAATCTTAGATTTCTTGTACACTATTTTCTAATTTTATTCACCGAACAAATTAAAATTATAAATTTAAATAAGACATATTATATATAAATGAATCTTCCAGTAATAAACAATAATCAATTGATCCGGTCGTATTATCATATTGAAAAGTAATTTTGCAATACTATCTCTCTTTTTTAACATTTAATGAGAAAGAGACGCATGTAGAATTTTTTTTTTTTATTATTTGACATGATTTTAGTAATTTTAAGCAATAAATGTAAATAAATCAGCAAAAAATCTGTGGCCATAAATTTTTTCGGGTATGGTATCGATATTTCTTTTGGTATGACGGATATCGGTATCATAGCCTCATCTTAAGCGATCTAGTATTGTGAAAAAAATTGTAGTGGATGGAATATGGATCCAATATGATTTTAATATTTTCTTGAGTTGCTTGAACTTCATGTTATCATTGTTTTGGTCATATTAATACAATTATGTTCATAATTTACTACAAAAATTTAGGATCAGGCAGATTGAATTATAGTCCTAGCAAGATTGAATGACATGTTTGTGATAAAAATGTAGATAGACATACTCGAGTTTGTGTCCCACCGAGGCTAGAAGCTTTATTACCTTTTAATCTATATCCAAACCTGTCTACCTAAAAATTCTCTCATCAGATAACTTTAATCAACGAGGAACCCAACAAAATTAAAATAAATAATTTTCAAAATGAATTTCCCAAAATATCATATTCAAGCCATTTTTAAATGCGCTAACAACGCAAGATTTATATATATGTGTGTGTGTGTGTGTGTGTGTGAAACAATGCTTGATTTGGTTCTAGCACATTTTTGACTTGGACCTATACATGGTGTTCAAAATCCATCTTAAAATAAATGAATTAGAAAAGTACGAATAAATAAGAAAATGAGAGGACTCTTTATCGAATAATATTATAAACATATGTCAACTAGGATTTTGCCGAGTTAAAAACAAAATTATGGAATATGAAAAAGAGGTGACTAAATTAACATGCAAGTAAAATTTGGAAAGAGGTCGCTTGTTGTTGGGTAACACCTTTAAAAAAATAGATAATTTTATAAAAAAGTAAAAATATGGTAATTACTATTTTGCATAAGTGATACAGATAAGAACAATATCTAGATGTATCTTAGTACATGAATTATATCTTTCATATACGTACCTTTGATATTTTTTTATATGTGATTATATATATAATTAGAAAAAGTGAGTAAGTCCAAGAAAAAATTCAAATGGAAAAATATAAAAACAAATGCTGTTTAAAAATTTCCTAAAAGAACACAAAAAGATTTGGATGAAATTTTTTTGTTACATATTATAGGGAATTGTTTATCCTTGCATACGAATTTGATCCAAATATGTTTATTCCTCGCTAAAAAATATACTTAATGATAAAATTATAGAATATATTTGCTATAAATTCGGATCGGATTAACTAATGAATCCGATGCCCAAACACCTAGAAGTTCGTATTTGGGTGATTTTTGCCAAATTCCACGAATAAATGGTCGGAGTTTATGGTTGGATGGGAACAGAAAAGGCCTTGATCCATTTCCAATCCATTGGCACTTTGATAATTTAGACTAACAAGACATCATGACCCGTTGGTCTCTTCGGATATGAGCTCAACCACCTCTTGTAGTCCACCTAAAGTAGAGTATTGCGTTTGACCAGTATTAATAATCNATTTAAAATAATATCTTAAGTTATTAACTTATCAATCACAATCATTGAATAGATTCACCTCGCCAATGGTTTTCCACATGGATTCATTGAAAGAAGCAGCGGTGAGAATAACAGTAGGAAAGCTGGTTGCTCCAGGAACAACATCATCAAAGAAGCTAGCTACGCTCCCCTGCTGGCCAACGTTCGACACGCCATGCAAAGCCNACTTAAAATAATATCTTAATTTGTTAACTTATCAATCACAATCATTGAATAGATTCACCTGGCCAATGGTTTTCCACATGGATTCATTGAAAGAAGCAGTGGTGAGAATAACAGTAGGAAAGCTGGTTGCTCCAGGAACAACATCATCAAAGAAGCTAGCTACGCTCCCCTGCTGGCCAACGTTCGACACGCCGTGCAAAGCCTCCGACCACCACTCGTACTTGGGCAGTCCAATCCTCGCCACCCCAAGAGCGGTGTCCCCAATCTGCTGCACCTTCTCCGCCAATGTCATCCTGTCAATCAAGTCCTTAACCCTAATCTCATATGAGAGAGAAGAGTCGCAGAAGGCAAAGTCCTTCATGTCCAGCCCAAGGTCTGCAAACCTTGAAGCATCACAGACATGGGTGTAGTTCCTTGTGGGCTTGAAGACGCCATTGTCGAGACCTAAGGTAGAGCTTGTGAGCTTTTTTGAGGCGACATTTCTGGCAGAAGCAGAGAGGACTAAGAGAGAAAGAGTGAAAAAGAGAAGAAAACTGAGCTTGGCCATGGCTTCTATGATATTATGGAGAATTTTTTATGTGGTTGAATAGAAGTGACTGTATGTGTTTATATAGTGGAATTTATCATATTTTTCTCTAAATGGTTCATATCCAATCTTTCTGTTGTTATCTAACTCGAATTCTGTTGAGCTACTGATTCTTTGGAAAAAATCTCTCTTTACATTATCCAAGGTGGATATAGTAAATCTCTCTCAAAATCTTAGATTTCTTGTACACTATTTTCTAATTTTATTCACCGAACAAATTAAAATTATAAATTTAAATAAGACATATTATATATAAATGAATCTTCCAGTAATAAACAATAATCAATTGATCCGGTCGTATTATCATATTGAAAAGTAATTTTGCAATACTATCTCTCTTTTTTAACATTTAATGAGAAAGAGACGCATGTAGAATTTTTTTTTTTTATTATTTGACATGATTTTAGTAATTTTAAGCAATAAATGTAAATAAATCAGCAAAAAATCTGTGGCCATAAATTTTTTCGGGTATGGTATCGATATTTCTTTTGGTATGACGGATATCGGTATCATAGCCTCATCTTAAGCGATCTAGTATTGTGAAAAAAATTGTAGTGGATGGAATATGGATCCAATATGATTTTAATATTTTCTTGAGTTGCTTGAACTTCATGTTATCATTGTTTTGGTCATATTAATACAATTATGTTCATAATTTACTACAAAAATTTAGGATCAGGCAGATTGAATTATAGTCCTAGCAAGATTGAATGACATGTTTGTGATAAAAATGTAGATAGACATACTCGAGTTTGTGTCCCACCGAGGCTAGAAGCTTTATTACCTTTTAATCTATATCCAAACCTGTCTACCTAAAAATTCTCTCATCAGATAACTTTAATCAACGAGGAACCCAACAAAATTAAAATAAATAATTTTCAAAATGAATTTCCCAAAATATCATATTCAAGCCATTTTTAAATGCGCTAACAACGCAAGATTTATATATATATATATGAAACAATGCTTGATTTGGTTCTAGCACATTTTTGACATGGACCTATACATGGCGTTCAAAATCCATCTTAAAATAAATGAATTAGAAAAGTACGAATAAGTAAGAAAATGAGATGACTCTTTATCGAATTATATTATAAACATATGTCAACAAGGATTTTGCCAAGTTAAAAACAAAATTGTGGAATATGAAAAAGAGGTGACTAAATTAACATGCAAGTAAAATTTGGAAAGAGGTCGCTTGTTGTTGGGTAACACCTTTAAAAAAATAGATAATTTTATAAAAAAAGTAAAAATATGGTAATTACTATTTTGCATAAGTGATACAGATAAGAACAATATCTAGATGTATCTTAGTACATGAATTATATCTTTCATATACGTACCTTTGATATTTTTTTATATGTGATTATATATATAATTAGAAAAAGTGAGTAAGTCCAAGAAAAAAATTCAAATGGAAAAATATAAAAACAAATGCTGTTAAAAAATTTCCTGAAAGAACACAAAAAGATTTGGATGAAATTTTTTTGTTACATATTATAGGGAATTTTTTATCCTTGCATACGAATTTGATCCAAATATGTTTATTCCTCGCTAAAAAATATACTTAATGATAAAATTATAGAATATATTTGCTATAAATTCGGATCGGATTAACTAATGAATCCGATGCCCAAACACCTAGAAGTTCGTATTTGGGTGATTTTTGCCAAATTCCACGAATAAATGGTCGGAGTTTATGGTTGGATGGGAACAGAAAAGGCCTTGATCCATTTCCAATCCATTGGCACTTTGATAATTTAGACTAACAAGACATCATGACCCGTTGGTCTCTTCGGATATGAGCTCAACCACCTCTTGTAGTCCACCTAAAGTAGAGTATTGCGTTTGACCAGTATTAATAATCGAATCGAGTTATTTGATGTCTTTGGTTTAGGTATTGAGCTTGAATATTTTTGAGGCTCATTTAAAAAAATGAGCTCGATAAGCTTAATTCATTTATATGTAAATACTCGAGCTTTGACTCGAGTTTTGCTCGTTTTAAGTTTGATTCAGACTCGACTCATTTTCTAAATGAATTGAGAAAATTAGTTGAACATGAATACTTTTTTAAACTCGTTTAAAAAAAACAAGCTCGACATACTCGATTCAATTATCATCCTTACATTTGACCCATTTTTTTAATTATTTTTTTTAAGCTAAAAGTTTGGAATTGGACTGTTAACAATGGATTGATATCATCTAGATCATAGGTTTTGAATCGGACTCAAATCCCTTCTAATACTTTCTCTTTCAATTTTTTTGTAGATTATTCATGTTATATTAACTCACTTTTATTTAATGAGTCTCACTTTAATTCATGACATGTGNAAGTCCTTAACCCTAATCTCATATGAGAGAGAAGAGTCGCAGAAGGCAAAGTCCTTCATGTCCAGCCCAAGGTCTGCAAACCTTGAAGCATCACAGACATGGGTGTAGTTCCTTGTGGGCTTGAAGACGCCATTGTCGAGACCTAAGGTAGAGCTTGTGAGCTTTTTTGAGGCGACATTTCTGGCAGAAGCAGAGAGGACTAAGAGAGAAAGAGTGAAAAAGAGAAGAAAACTGAGCTTGGCCATGGCTTCTATGATATTATGGAGAATTTTTTATGTGGTTGAATAGAAGGGACTGTATGTGTTTATATAGTGGAATTTATCATATTTTTCTCTAAATGGTTCATATCCAATCTTTCTGTTGTTATCTAACTCGAATTCTGTTGAGCTACTGATTCTTTGGAAAAAATCTCTCTTTACATTATCCAAGGTGGATATAGTAAATCTCTCTCAAAATCTTAGATTTCTTGTACACTATTTTCTAATTTTATTCACCGAACAAATTAAAATTATAAATTTAAATAAGACATATTATATATAAATGAATCTTCCAGTAATAAACAATAATCAATTGATCCGGTCGTATTATCATATTGAAAAGTAATTTTGCAATACTATCTCTCTTTTTTAACATTTAATGAGAAAGAGACGCATGTAGAATTTTTTTTTTTTATTATTTGACATGATTTTAGTAATTTTAAGCAATAAATGTAAATAAATCAGCAAAAAATCTGTGGCCATAAATTTTTTCGGGTATGGTATCGATATTTCTTTTGGTATGACGGATATCGGTATCATAGCCTCATCTTAAGCGATCTAGTATTGTGAAAAAAATTGTAGTGGATGGAATATGGATCCAATATGATTTTAATATTTTCTTGAGTTGCTTGAACTTCATGTTATCATTGTTTTGGTCATATTAATACAATTATGTTCATAATTTACTACAAAAATTTAGGATCAGGCAGATTGAATTATAGTCCTAGCAAGATTGAATGACATGTTTGTGATAAAAATGTAGATAGACATACTCGAGTTTGTGTCCCACCGAGGCTAGAAGCTTTATTACCTTTTAATCTATATCCAAACCTGTCTACCTAAAAATTCTCTCATCAGATAACTTTAATCAACGAGGAACCCAACAAAATTAAAATAAATAATTTTCAAAATGAATTTCCCAAAATATCATATTCAAGCCATTTTTAAATGCGCTAACAACGCAAGATTTATATATATATATATGAAACAATGCTTGATTTGGTTCTAGCACATTTTTGACATGGACCTATACATGGCGTTCAAAATCCATCTTAAAATAAATGAATTAGAAAAGTACGAATAAGTAAGAAAATGAGATGACTCTTTATCGAATTATATTATAAACATATGTCAACAAGGATTTTGCCAAGTTAAAAACAAAATTGTGGAATATGAAAAAGAGGTGACTAAATTAACATGCAAGTAAAATTTGGAAAGAGGTCGCTTGTTGTTGGGTAACACCTTTAAAAAAATAGATAATTTTATAAAAAAGTAAAAATATGGTAATTACTATTTTGCATAAGTGATACAGATAAGAACAATATCTAGATGTATCTTAGTACATGAATTATATCTTTCATATACGTACCTTTGATATTTTTTTATATGTGATTATATATATAATTAGAAAAAGTGAGTAAGTCCAAGAAAAAATTCAAATGGAAAAATATAAAAACAAATGCTGTTTAAAAATTTCCTAAAAGAACACAAAAAGATTTGGATGAAATTTTTTTGTTACATATTATAGGGAATTGTTTATCCTTGCATACGAATTTGATCCAAATATGTTTATTCCTCGCTAAAAAATATACTTAATGATAAAATTATAGAATATATTTGCTATAAATTCGGATCGGATTAACTAATGAATCCGATGCCCAAACACCTAGAAGTTCGTATTTGGGTGATTTTTGCCAAATTCCACGAATAAATGGTCGGAGTTTATGGTTGGATGGGAACAGAAAAGGCCTTGATCCATTTCCAATCCATTGGCACTTTGATAATTTAGACTAACAAGACATCATGACCAGTTGGTCTCTTCGGATATGAGCTCAACCACCTCTTGTAGTCCACCTAAAGTAGAGTATTGCGTTTGACCAGCATTAATAATCGAGTTATTCGATGTCTTTGGTTTAGGTATTGAGCTTGAATATTTTTTAGGCTCATTTAAAAAAATGAGCTCGATAAACTTAATTCATTTATATGTAAATACTCGAGCTTGACTCGAGTTTTGCTCGTTTTAAGTTTGATTCAGACTCGACTCATTTTTTAAATGAATCGAGAAAATTAGTTGAACATGAACACTTTTTTAAACTCGTTTAAAAAAAACGAGCTCGTCATACTCGATTCAATTATCATCCCTACATTTGACCCATTTTTTTAATTATTTTTTTTTAAGCTAAAGTTTGGAATTGGACTGTTAACAATGGATTGATATCATCTAGGTCATAGGTTTTGAATCGGACTCAAATCCCTTCTAATACTTTCTCTTTCAATTTTTTTGTAGATTATACATGTTATATTAACTCACTTTTATTTAATGAGTCTCACTTTAATTCATGACATGTGATTTACTATGAAAAAAAATAGAGATAAAATGTATTAGATGGAATTTCATGTCATTCTGTTCGGAAAATATAAATAATTACACAATTGGCCCTTGAGATTTGCATTTATTATACTTTGTCCCATGTAATTTTTGACATTATGGAGAACCCCTTGGGATTTCTCATCATTTTACAGTTAATTACCTCACTCAAATTGATCGTTTGTTCTTAACCAAGTTTTGTTGGTGATAATGTAAGAACTTAGAAGCGTGATATTAGTGATTGAACTAAGGAACTCAAGGCTTAGGAACAATGGTGTGTGAATGAACAATGACAAAGAGATCAATGCGTGACTGAGCTCGATGGCTCTGTAGATTGCTGTAGTAAATGCAAAATAGAGATAAAAGATAGAGAACGAAGAAGAACATACAAAGTGTAGTGGTTCACAAGCTGACGAGCTTGAATAATCTATTATAATGGAGTCTCTTGCTCCTTGGGAGGTTTTCTATTGTGTGGGGGAAGAAAGATAACAATTAGCGTCTGTGTACATGGGTGGTTGACCTTGTATTTATACCACACATATGAGGTGATCCTCACATTATCACCACATGGTCCCTAGTTTGTTAGGAGAATATTTAGCCATTTATACCCTAGGTGTGACGTGGCCCTGTAGAACACGATGAGACAGCCTTGAGACCCTTCTCTGAGTTTGGATATATTGTGATCCTTTTTCATCTCTCAAAGGTTGTACTATTTGGGATGACCTTTTATTCTTTTGGTCAGCTCATGACTAAGGAACTCGATCTATGCTCATGACCTGTGCTGGAAAAGCTGAACTCCTCATGAGATGAGATGGACGACCTGATCATTCCCGTCTGAGGTCAATCCTGTACTAGTTGTCCACCTAGACTTGAGGTTTACGTATGCAACGAGATGCGGGGTCAATCTTGTTATTCAACCTTGTTGTAGTTGAGATATGAAGATATTCTTCTGCTTATTTCTAGGTATATTTTGGGTATCATCAGTTACGAGCTCATGGTGGTTTGGTCTACCTTCCTTTTCTAGATGTAGGTTACGACTGAGTTGCAATGCTCTTGAAGCATCGTGTCTTGTCGAGACGAGCTCATGGTGCTTTGGTCAGTTGAAAGTATGCGACAAGACAACTTACCTAAGATTACAGTGTCATGTAGGTGTAGGACGTAGGAGGCACCTTGTTTTTCAAACAGTGCCACTCATTTTGTGCCACATGGAACGACGTGTGGTGCATTTAATGCCACACCAAAGTTTCCCTTATTTAAACCCTTCAAAAATTCAAACTTTTACTTTACCAAATTTCTTCTTAAAAAATCCAACTGTTTCTTTCTTCTCCAAATCCTCTTTGTGATCCTTAGAGAGTTCAAGTGAGTCTTGAGAGAAATCGATTGAAGTTGTGAGCGACTTAGGAGATCTTGGGCTTCGGTTTCTTGTTGTCTAGTGTTTGTCTCATCGGTGTTTAGGTTGTTCATCTTCCGCTAGCCACCACCATCTTCTAGGAAAGTTTTTCTTCCCTTTGACTTCTTTGCATCAACCTTGGATCGCTTCGATCCTTGGTGTTTGTCTTGGGGTCTTCACTTTCTAGTTCTTTATTTTTGCTAATGTAGGGCCTTAGGTAGGTCTTTGACAACCCTTCCCCACTTCTTAGACAATTTTGCCGCAGCTAGGGTTTTTCTACTCAAGCTTTGGTGCTTAGACCCTTATGCCATTGAGGATAACTCTCTAAGTATCTCTCATCCGTTTTAATCTAGGTTAGACTCCTTCGTGTCCCTAACCTTAAATATGTTTGGGACTTTTTCTACTACTAGGTCTTCCATCTCTTGTATGAGGAGAGTTCTTCTCGACACGAGGCTCCTCTCCTACTCAAGAATGTGCCTGAGAAGGGAATCCCTGGCTGAGGTAAGAGGAAACGGACCCTCAAGAAAAGGGTTTCCAAATCTTCCCAAACCTCTCCTTCTGAAGAGGTCAGGACCTTGGGCAAGATTGAAACTTGCAGAGGCCATCTTCGACTTCGAACTGGAGCCATATTACCGAGCTTAGGCTATAGTCTTTGGTTGATCATCATCAATTCCATGCATTGTGGCTTACGCCCCTTCGAATGTTGGATGCTATAATGTCTTCCTAACTAGAAACACTTGCTTCTTTGTCTCGGCCTTTGAGTCAAGACTTAGGTTTACTATGCATCCTTTCCTCAAAGTCGTCCTCAGATTCTTTAATATTTGTCCCTCAAGGATGTCCCCTAATTTTTAGGGAACCTTGGTTGGCCTCATAATCTTCTAGAGGGAAAACGAATTAGGTCAAGCTCCTTTTATGGCCTAGCTTGTCCATTTTTTCAACCTTAAGTGCTCATCCGTAGATGGCTTATTCTACATCTCCAAGCGTGTCAAGGCCAAGGCCTTAGTCGTAAATGCCCCTTCTTTCCATAAGACTTGGAAGGAGCACTTCTTCTAAATATCTGGCGATGCTTAGGAGGTAGACCCAAATGATGCTTCTGACGTTCTCTGTGTTCCTCAACTCCGGGGAAAACCTCAAAACTTGGGTGAGTGTCGAGCTTCCAACATACCCTATTCCTTTTTAGGTTTGATTGTTCTTATTGTTTTTTCCTCGAATTTACAGGATATCAGCCCGAGCTGCACCCTTCTGAGAAGCTTAGGGTTGTAAGGGTTGAGAAAGTTTCAAGGAGCTCGTGGCTTTAGAGAACCTAGCAAGGTATGACCTTGGCCCTCTAGTTATTGAAAAGCTTCTAACTCTAGCTCCTTCTCCTTCTTTTCCATGGACAAAGTCTTTCTTTTTTAAGACAACTGAAATCCTGCTAGTCAGTGTTCCAACAGCTAGTTTTTTTTTTTTTTTTTTGCTTTCTATTTCCTCATTTATTTTTCCTGGTCGCGATATGTTTCCCCTTTCCATACCTTGATCCTTTAGTACTTGAGCTAAATGCTATGTAGGATGTCATCGCTACAAGGAGAGAGAAGTAGGGACGTCTGATCAAGCCTTTGTACCTCGACTTTCTCCTTAAAGCTAAAGCTCGTTGAGTTGAGGTGGTGAACACACCCAACGTTCCCTCTACTCCAATCTAGGTGCTTAGGCCACACTTCATTGGGAAGGAAATCTTTCAACTACTGATCCTCCTCAAAGAACTTCTATAGAGCCCGATGTGCCTCCTTCCACTTCTCTAGTGACTTCAGGGGTAGCCTCTCCTATTCTAAGGTTGGCATCAATCCTTCTAGCTGTAGATGAGAGTTCCCTTTTCTCCAATACTGCTCTGGCAACCACCAAGATGTTGAGCATTCTACCCCAAGCAAACATACTCAAGTCTGCAGCACTTGGTGCAAATGATGAGGCTACAAATGCCTCTTCATGGTCTTGTCTCGGTATTAGCTTCGTCTTAAAATTTCTTTGAGCTTTTGTTTTTTATCCCTTATTTTTTACTTAGAGTTTATTTTATGTGGGCTGCTATTCACATTAGTACTCTACTTGGCCAAGTTCAAAAGTTTCAGAAGTCAATAAAAGAGCTCAAGGTTGGTCTGGCTACTGCTCACAAGAAGCAAGATGAATAGGGCTCCCAAATCGACCAGTCCAGATCTACAAAAAAAGCTCTTAAAGATAAGCTAAAGCTTAGGGAGGCAAAGCTTGACAAGATAGTTAGAGCTATAAATTATGCCAAGCTCGAGAAGGAGGCTGCTGAGCTGAAGTTGAAGCTTGTTGAATTAGAGTCAACTATGGCAGCAACGGATCAGATCATCAAAGACTTGAAATCTAAGTGCATTATGAACTACGCTAAGGGTTGCGAGGACTTTAGGGACTAGGCCAAAGAGAAATTTGTTGATCTCCACTTCTAATCCTTTGTGCCTCCTCTTTCTGATGAGAATGCTGAGAAAACTAGAGAGGGTCAAGCTAAGGGAGTTCCTGAGTGGAAGACCTCTAGCACTAAGTTCGATCCTAATGATCCACATTCTACTATTGCTCATACTATGCTGGGCAGGGCTGAGCAGTAGATTGGATGAGTAGATCTAGTCAATTGAAGGGTTGACCTTCCTCGTCATCAATAACTTTTTTATGCTTTCCTTTGGATTTTGCAGTTCTATAACTCTTTGCTTTTTAAAAAAAATACTAAACTTCTTTTACTTATTTCTTTTCTTGCAATGGAATATGAACTTTCTTTTCCTCTTTTTTTTTGTGTGTGTGTGTGTGCAAGAATATAAGTATATCCCTGCCCCCTTCACTTGTTGGAAGGTAGTAGTAGCCTTGTAATAGTGATGATTCTTTGCAATTTTGGTGACTAAGTCCTAGCTCTAGGTGGCTCTTTGGACTTAGTGACTTAAAACTCAGTTTGATTTATGAGATCTGAGGAGCTCTATAAGCTAAAGAACTTATCTTATGTATAAGCTAAAAAGCTATATAAACTAAAGATCTTATCTTTTATAGGATCTGAAGAGCTCTCTAAGCTGAAAAACATATCTCATGTATGAGTTGAAGAGCTCATATTTAGTACAAGCTGAAAAGCTCTATAAGCTGAACAACTTATCTCATGTATAAGCTGAATAGCTCAACTCATGTATGAGCTGAAAAGATCTACAAGCTAAAAAGCTTATCTCAAGTATGAGCTCAAGAGCTGATATTTAGTACGAGCTTAAAAGCTTTATAAGCTAAACAACTCATCCTTTGTGTGAGCTGAAAAGTTTATCTCATGTATGAGTTAAAATATCATATTTAGCACAATCTTAAAAGTTTTATGAGCTGAAAAGCTTATCTTTCATATGAGTTGAAGAACTCTATTTAGTAGACAAGCTTAGAAGCTTTGTTTGTACTCAACACTTAGGAATTTTTTGCGTACTCAAGAATTTTTGTGTCAAGATTTTGTTAAATTTTATTTATCTCAAATATTCACAACTATCCTATGATAACAGGTGTTTCACAAAGTACAAAAGTAAAGGTATCCAACCTATTGTTATCATTGGTAGAACTTCTTCAGGTGATCTACGTTCCACGAGTGTGCTAGGTCTATCCCTTCTTCAGTCTACAACTCATAAATGCTAGGTCTGACAATTATTTTTACTATGTAATGTTCTTCCTAGTTAGGGCCTAGCTTTCCATGGCTTGGATCTTTTCGGGCAGGTAATTGCTTCTTTAAAACGAGGTCCCCTGCCTTGAAGCTTCTTCCCCTAACCTTTTGATTGTAATAATGCGTTGTTATTTTTTGATAAGCAGAGATCCTTTGCAACACCTCATTCCTTTTTTCATCAAAGAGATCGAGGTTCACCAGCAAAGCTCGGCCATTCTGGTCAGGATTGAAGAATTTAGCTCTTAGAGAGAGAAACTTGATCTCTACTAGTGCTACTACCTCTGAAGGGAGTTGTTTTGGTTGTTCGAGTTGTCATTCTGTATGCCCAAAATACACTAGGGAGGTGGTCGACCCATTGGCCCTTTGAAGCTTCCAGATTGGTCTTCAGTGTCTTGAAAACTATTCATATGTTGACCTTTACTTGACCATTAGACTAGGGATGAGCTAGAGCTGAGAAATAATTATTTATGCCAAGCTCTGAGCAGAAGTTTGTGATGGTTGAGTTGTCAAATTGTTTGTCGTTATCAAATACAATAGCCCTAGGGATTCCAAACCTGCACACAATAGATTTCCAAACAAAGTTTCTAATTTTATGCTCGGTAATAATTGCCAGCTACTTGACTGTGACCCATTTTCTGAAGTAATCTATCTTTACTATGAGAAACTTGCACTATTCCATTCAAATGGGAAGAGGTCCCACTATGTCAATCCTTTATTGTTGAAAAGCCACAAGCTCAATATTGGCGTGAGTTGTTCTGGTGGGCAATGAGAGATGTTTGAATGCAACTAGTAGGTTTTGCACTTCTTGACCTTTTCCTTCAAATCTTTCATCAAGGTGGGTCAAAAGTAACTCTATCTCAATGCCTTGTACGCTAGGGTATGAGCTTCGATGTGATTTTCACAAATGTCTTCATGAATCTCTCTTAGCACATAATTGGCTTCCTCAATTGCCACACACTTTAGGAGGGGTGTAGAGAATCCTCTTTTATAGAGCTTCCCCTGGATCATTGTAAACCTTGACAATCTACTTCGTAACTAGGCTGCTTCTTTTGGATTTTGGGGAAGAACTCCATCCTGTAAAGTGGATGAAGGGGTCCATCTAGCACGATGTAATGTCCACTGGTAGGATCCCCTCCTTATCTTGGTCAAGGTGGATACTTGGTTCCTTTAGGTGTTCTATAGGAATGACTCTATCGATAATTTGGCTAAGGCATCAACTCAAGCGTTTAGCTCAGGGTACTTGGATGACTTTTGTATGGATAAACTTTCTCAAAAGATCTTGTACCACTTTCAAATATAAAGACATCTTGTCCTCTCTTGCCTCGTATTCTGACTAAATTTGTCTTACCAAGAGCTGAGAGTCATTGTGGATTAGGAGTTGGTGTGTTTCCATGTAGAACACCAGCATAAGTCCAACTATCAAAGCCTTATACTCAAATCCATTGTTAGAGGCTTTGAAATCAAACTGAGAGAGTACTCCAGGTTGATCCCTTCTGGCAAGGTCAGGGTGAGGTTTGCTCCGCTTCCTTGTGCATTAGAGGCACCATGAACAAAGAACTTCACTGAAAGGTTAGGTACGAAACCTTACCTCTCTTGGTTCATTTCAGGCTTGAGGGTTGAGGTGAATTTAGCTATGAAGGCAACCAGGATTTTCTCAGGCAACAAAGCACCTGAGTTGCCCCCTCTATATTAGAAACTTAATTTCCTTCTTAAGCTAGATGCAGTCGTCATTATCATGTCCATGATCTTGGTGGAAGTTATAGTACTTGGTATGATCTATCTTACAAGGATCAAACTTTATCTTGGATAGCCATTTGACATACCTCTAGTTCTAAACCTGATGTAACACCAGAACCACCGAGGTGTTGAGTGGAGTGAATCGCTCAAGTGCATATCGAGGTTGTAGATTTGGTTTGGGGGTCCCAAATGATCTCTTACATCTCCCTACTTCTTGGGAGATCAATCTATTTTTCTCTAGGTTGAACGGACTCACTCTCGACTTTGTTTAGGGCTAGACTCCTTTTTTTTTATTCTACTCAGGGGGTGGTTGATGAGCCACCCTTTGAAAGGAGAGCCTCATCCCCATTAATATACTTCTTATTCTTCACCAGCACCTTAGCCATGGTAACGAGAAGGTTTTCTTAGATTAAAGACCTAGACAAACCGTGAAGGTTATCAAGGCGACCTTTTCATCCAGCCAGTCCACCCTAAGAGACTCTTGATTGAATCTCTTCACATAGCTTCTCAAGGACTCACCAGGCTTTGGCTTAACAGTCAACAAGTGGTAAGTGGGTTTCATGTACGTCCTCACCTCAATGAAATAAGAGATGAATTGCACCTAGAACTCTCTAAAGGATGAAATTGAAGCTGGCGCCAATCTATTGAACAAGGCAAGAGCTAAGCCCTTTAGTGTGATGGCGAAGGCTTGACAACGAATAAGGTCTTGATACCTGTGGAGTTTTATCCGATTTTTGTATGAGTTGAGATGGTCCACGGGATCCATAGTACCATCAAATGCCTTCTCATTTATGAAGGACGACTCATTTTGCTAAACCTGGGCTTTCATGGTGACAAGACCTAATTTTTCATGAAAGCATTCTTCCCAAAATTGATTATATCAATTAGAATGGAATAAGGAACAAATTTATTTGATCATCTCAATGTTTTCAATAAAATTATTACTGAGCTAATTAATGTTGAGGTGATAGTAGGAGAAGAGTATAAGACTATTGTTCTCTTGGCTTCTCTACCACACTCTTATAATGCACTTGTGACTACACTTTTGGTTGGAAAAAAATACTCTCAATGTTGATGTGGTGACAAGTATTTTTTTTGGAGACTGGGCATTCAAGAAACCGGGAAATAGTTCTTAAGCAGAAGGGTTGGTAGCCAAAAGTGAATTGAGTCAACAATGCATAATGATCAACCAAAAGGACCCTAGAAATAGAGGGAGGTCTCACTCCAAATCAAGAGGGAGATGCAGCGGAAAATAAAAGTGCTACTATTGCCACAAGAAAGGGCACTTGAGAAGGGATTGTAATCAACGAAAGCGAGATATAGAGGAAAAAGAAAATTCTCCTAATTCGGATCAAACAGGCATTGCACGTACAAGATAGCTCGAACAGAAACGAAGATTTATTATAGGTCACCACAGGTATGAATTATCTTGCTGACACATGAACTTTGGATTCATGATAGTCTTATCCCATCTGTCCTTATAGGGAATAGTTTGATACTTATAGACCCTATAATGGAGGAACAATTCTAATGGGGAATGATTCAGTTTCCAAGACCATTGGAATTGGGACCATTAAAATCAAAATGGTTGATGATATGGTAAGAACACTAGGTGATGTGTAGCATGTCCCTGATCTTAAAAAGATTTTAATTTCCTTGGGTACACTCGATTCTAATGGTTTTTTCTTTATGACAACGGGTGGGTCCTAAAATCTATAAAAAGGGGTCATGGTTGTCATAAAAGGGAAACAACAAGGAAATTTAAATACACTTGCAAGGAGCATAGTTACAGGTGGAGTAGCTTTGACCACTCCTTTGGATCTGGGTACTAATGACACTACTATATGACATTTATGCCTTAGTCATATAAGTGAGAAAGGTCTACAGGAACTTCACAGATGCATTCTTCTTGATGGGGTAAAAACTTGTAAACCTAATTTTTAAAATTATTACTTCTATGAAAAATAGTGTAGGATTAGTTTCAAAATAGGTTAGCATACAAGTAATTATGTGTTGGAGTACAAGCACTCTAACATATGGGGACTCGCGCCAATTACATTGAAAGGTGGAATAGTGTATTTTGTGACATTTATTGATGACTTCTCTAGAAAAGTATGAGTCTACTTCATTTAGCACAAAAATGAAGTGTGCGATATATTCGAGCAAACAAGGAAGCAAGTCAAGTACCTACAGACGAACAACGGAGCATAGTACACACTCCGGGAATTCCAAAGATATTGCAAGATGGAAAAGATCTCTAGATATTATACCATTGTTATCAAAATTGGACCAGACTACCCGATCCAAGTGGTGAACTGGGGCCTAAACTAGTTCAAGTTATGAATTAGACCACATGTGCACTAAAACCATTAAAAACCCACAAAACTGCCCGATTTTTGACAAAACTGTTAAACTAAACAATTTTTCCAAACTGGACAGTTCAAATGAAAAGTGAGATATAAAAAGTTAAAAACAAAAATTCCTAATTTTTTTGCCCTAAATCCATTCAACTAGTTCAATCCCGTCTTCTTTCCACTTCTTAGACCTTCTTCTTTGGTCGCAAAGACAAAGAACATGCAGTGGATCAACCGATCTTGTGGCTCAAACTTCTTCTTCTCCACTCGATTTGGTGACATGCAGTGGAAATCCTTTTTTTTCTTCACTCGATCTCTCCCTGTTAGTGCAAGTGTGAAACATCTCTCTCTATCTCTCTCTATTGGTACAAGTATGCAAATCCCCCTCTCTCTCTCAATCCATTCAACTTCCTGCCTTTTCCTTTGTAAGTGTAGCTCAACGGTCTTTCTAGGTATTGGCCTCTTGTTTTGTAGTTAATTCTATTAATTTTTCATTTTTTATGCCAAGTATTAGGTGAACTATAAGTTTTTAACAAAAGATAAAGCACGACATTGGGAATGATCCTAAATATCTCCTTTACTTAAATTTGTGAACAATTGTATGCCTTAGGACGTGTTTCATATTTTATTTTACCTGATTATTATTATATTTTTTATTGTTTTATTATATGACAAGTCTGACCAGTTGACCCAACGGTTGTCCTTCTGCTAGTTCAATTTCGATCCGATACTGATAACTATGCATTATACTACACCAAGTGGGCCACAACAAAAATTGTGTAGCAAAAAGAATGAATAGGACCCTCTTAGAGAGAGCAAGATGTATGAAAATCCATATAGACTTGCCGAAGTCATTTTAGGTTGAGGCTCTTAACATAGCATGCTATATTGTTAACATGTCACATTCGTCGGCTATTAATGCTTAAGTCCCTAAGGAGGTATGGACAGGTAAAATAATTAATTATTTTAATCTAAGAATATCTGATTGTCCAACCTATGTTCACGTGCAAGAGTAGTAGCGATCTAAGTTAGACCCCAAGTCAAAGTAGTGCATATTTGTCAGTTATGAAAAAGACGTGAAATAGTATAAAATTTAGGATCTGGTTGCACGGAAGGTTATTGTTAGTAGGGATGTTGTCTTCAATGAAGAACATATGCTAAATTTAAAAAAGGAGGAAACCGATAAAGAGGTGGAGGCTCATGCAAATAAATACTCAGTCCAGGTTGAGCCAGATATAACACAGTGGCCCAATGGAGAGGATGATGCACGAACATCTTATCAAGAAGATATATTTGGGAGTGATGTCAAGCAGTAAGAACCCATTACTCTTGCTAATAGAGGGGAGAAAAGGACTCATAAAGCATCAGCCAGGTATGATTTTGAAGACATTGTTTCTTTCTCATTAACTGTTAGTAGTGGAGGTCTGTCTTGTTTTCAAGAGGTAGTCAAAAGCAAGGAAAGTGAAAAATGGATGTTATCAATCTCTACATAAGAACAACACTTGGGAACTACTTGAAAAACCCAAGGGGCAAAAGGTGATTGGGTACAAATGGGTATATCAGAAAAAGGAACCTACAATGGAAAATGAAGGAGAAATGTTTAAGGCACAACTTATTACCAAAGGTTATAGGCAAGTAGAAGGAATGGACTATAACAAATTTTTTTCTACTGTTGTTAAGCATTATTTTATTCATGTTATGCTAGCCATGGTAGCTTTGTTTAACCTTGAGTTGCAGTAGGTTGACGTCAAGACATCATTCCTTCATAGGGAATTGGATGAAGAAATATTTATAGAACAATCAAAAAGATTTAAGGAGCAAGTTAAATAGCATCTGGTATGCAAGCTTAAAAGATCTCTTTACTGGCCGAAATAGTCTCCGAGACATAAATGCTTAGTGATGGTTCTTTTGTAATTCTAATGCTTTATGTTTATGACATGTTACGTGCTTCAAATAACATGCACGAGCTAAAATCTTTGAAGTCTAGATTATGGAAATTCCTCTAGCTAACCACTTTAAATTATCTGCTAGGTTGTATCCTTATATAGATGATGAAGTGGAGGAAATGTCATGTGTGTTGTACGCCAATGCTGTGAAAAATCTAATGTATGTCATGGTTTGCAACAGGCCAGACTTCTCATAGGCAGTCAATATTGTCGGTAAGTACATAGATAATCTGGGCAGCTAAATGGATATTCAGGTACTTGAGAGGTGTAGTAAATTTTGGCATCTTGTATCAGAGACAAGATGAAACAGGACATGTTGTGGGCTATGTGTAATCTGCACAAATGGAGATCTACTATAGGTTACATATTTTCACTTGTAGGCGGACCTATCAGTTGGAAAGTTATGCTTCAATTGACTCCCATTTTATCCACAATTGAAGCAGAATATATGACAACGGTGAAAGTTGCAAAGGAGGCTTTGTGGTTCATGTTTGGTCAAGGAATTGGGATTGAAGCAGAAAAACTTGGACCTATACTGTGATAGCCAAAGTGCAATTCATTTGGTAAAGACTCAATTTTATCATTCCAAGAAAAAACACATCGATGTGAAGTATCACACTCTCCAAGAGTGGGTGGAATAAGGAAAGGTGAATTTGATGAAAGTTCATACAGACAACAATGCATTTGATATGATGACAAAGTCGATCACTTTTCAGAAGTTCAAACACTGCTTGGACTTAATCAATATTTTGCACTATTAGATTAATGGAAAATCCCAAGGCAGACTTGATGTTTTAGGTGATGGTTATTGAATTCTAGTCAAGGTGGAGATTGTTGACACAAAATGGCAAAGGTGGCTTTGAATTCAATGCTGGCGTTGTTCGACAAAGAAATTCAACGCCGTAGTGGGTTACTGGAGTGATCTACTAATGGGCTATTAACATGGGCTGTTGGTGGGCACCAAATATGTGTCGAATTTGAGATGAAGACCGCTTCCTCTAGGCAGCTAAAAGGACACAAAGTTTCTAGTGAAGACAATCTCTTTTACAAAGATTTGATTTTTGCTTCTAAGAGAATCTCCTTAATTTTTTCCATAATTACCAAATTTCCATCAAGACTTTGCCTATAAATAGGCATTGATTTCTCGAGCTTCTGGCATTCGAAATTCACTCGAATTCAAAGTGTGTTTGTAGAGCGAGAATCCAATTAAACTCTCTACTATTTTCTTGTATTCAGTAGTGAGAACTGATTGGGTTGTATTAGGGTGTAAACAACTCGGGTTTGTGGATATTAAATTTGAGTAGTGAGGTTTGTATTGTTGGACTCAATTTTGCTCAATAGTAACTGGATTACGCCTCGTGGACTTAGGACGGAGTTTTGTCGAATCACATAAAATATCGGTGTTCTTTCTTTGTGTTGTTTGATTATTTTATTTATTTATTTTCTCATTATTGTACTGACCAATTTTGTAACACTCCGCATTTTATTTTATATATATGCATATAGATATATATTAAATAATTGTTGTAAAAATGGGGATAGGTATAGCGATGTGTGTTTGAATTTGGTAGATTGGAAATGGAAAAAGGGATGAAATAGTGAACAGTGCACGTGAACTGTGCACTGGCTGCAACTTCAACCCCAATTTAGACCTTGATGCAGTCAATATCTCTTAAAACTCAAAACATGAAAGTTGTAGAGTTCTTTCTTTGCTTTCCATATCATCTTGAATCATCTCAATCGGAGCTCAGATGAGAGAGTTATGCCCCGATAACGAAGTAATATTGAAGCAGCCCATGAATAGTAAAGTCGAAGCAGCCCATGAACAGTAAAGGAAAAAAAATTGGGATTTCTGTGTTTAAAAACACAGATTTCAGCCTTTACTCTCATTCCACTCTCAACCCACTTTTCTTAGGACTCTAGAGAAAGAGAGAAGGATAACACACAAGATCAAGAGGAGATCTATACTTCAAAGAAGATCAAATCTTCATCTTCTTCACACTAAACCTAGGTTTTTAAGAACATTGAGGTAGGGTTTTCTTCCATCCTTGTCCATTGATGTTAGGGTTATTATACATGTAGAATTTGGCTCTTAATAGTATGTATTTGTTATGGGTTCCTTGTTCCTTGGTATGTTTACAAACATTCCCATGATTTGAACAAAATGATGGTTGGAAATCCATCAAACTCTAGTTTTTGGGGGAAATATGGATTTTTCTCTATATCTTCACATCATCTTGATTTCGAAAATTCTAGAACTTTGTGTTGGGTAGTAAAATGATTGTATTGATGATCTCATGCTTATTTCCTTTAAACTTGTCTCTTGTTA